>OX578148.1:62515279-63115279 GCA_951213105.1 Amaurobius ferox
ACAGTGACTCCTGTGGCGATTGTAGGAGCTGAACGCAGTTGTCTTCAGAACGATTCCTCTGAGAGCGCGCAGTTATCACCAAATATCGGTCTTGCTGAGCGGTTGTTACCTTTGGCCGACCTGGTTCTGGTCGTCGGGTAATATCTCCAGTGATTTGGAACCCCTTCCATATTCTGGAGATCACACACTGATGCACATTAAGAATCCGAGACTCTTCGTCTTGGTATCGAACGGATTCCAGCATTATAATAATTCGTACATCCAAAAACATGTCCAGTTGGCATCTTAGTGACATCTTTCGTCCTTTTTGGTTATTAATATCGCTCCGTAACACAGCAATTGCGTTATTCTGCCTCAACTGGCCATGACGCTCGAGGCCGTTTTATATTCGCTCCAACGTGCGCCGGTGCTTTGCGCATGTCGACGTCGACTGAACTCTTTTACATATGCACAATGATTTACCTTCGTCCCACGATTCTCCACTGCTGATTGCAAACCATTGTATCCATATTAACTCCGCATTATCCTATTTTGCATTTTACGAATTATGCTTAACTTTTGGATAGGAGTATATGTATGTATATATATATATGTATATATATGTATATATATATATATATATATATATATATATATATATATAAATATATATATATATATATATATATATATATATATATATATATATATATATATATATTTATATATATTTATATATATATATATATATATATATATATATATATATATATATATATATATATATATATATATAATATTACATATGCTGCAAGTTTAAATATACTCATATATTATTTTAACAAAAATCGTAAGATGTGACAAAAAGTAAATTTCCATAGAACTTTCATATTTATTGGGTTAATTAAATTAAGCATCGCAGGTTATAATGATTAAATACCTTACACTTGTTAGTCATAAAAGATATAAATGAGCCATTAAGGGCGCAAATGCAGCATCCCTATTACCCTTTTTGGTGGTTGCCGAGCAATTAACATTAATACAAATGAAGAAAGACGTGAACATATTAATACATTAAAATAATACAATAAACTGAAGGTGGATATGATGATTTTGTTGTTGAATTTTTATATGGATATATATATATATATATATATATATATATATATATATATATATATATATATATATATATATATATATATATATATATATATATATATATATATATATATATATATATCCATATAAAATTCCCAATGTAGAAATTTCTTCATTTTTTTGTCATCATTCTTTCAAAGGCAGGAGTCATTTTTTTCTGTTTGGGAATCACTTTTATTCACCATTAGTTCACTGTGATTGTAGTAATGTTATTACATTATAAAAGAAAAGTAATATGAATAAAATATAACATTATTTTATATGTGGTTAGCAGTTTTGTGTGGAGTTAAAAATGGAAAACTCAGTCAAGAAATGTTGCAGAAATTATATATAGGAGAAATATCTTTTAAAATATAACAAGGTATAGATGTAGTGTATTGAAAACAATTCAACGATTAAACGGTTCTAGGGATATTAGAAATATATTTGCAAAATCATAATGGTGTTTATTGCATAATATGATGGAAGTCTAATATAATTAAACTTCTAATTAATAGCGGTGTTTAGAAGTTGGACCATACTATTCATATAAAATGTAATGACCTCCCATTTTAATTAATCTCTAACTTCAGAGAAAGAAATATCTACCACGCTTCGTTGCCCTATTTTCTTATATATTTTTAACGAAACACATTTTAAACGAAATTAGCTGCATCGTGATTAATGGAGCTTATGTAAATTTTTGAGTAAGATGAACAGGATGATGAATACTTGCTCTTTAAGGTTAAAGAAATCTATTTATAAACGCTTAAAAGAAAATTTAGAATTACGATTTTAACATGCAGGTAATGTTTCAAAAATATTTGGGATAATACTTAGAATAAATCAAGGAATGTGCTCGTTATTATTAGAGGCAAGGAAAGTTTTGGCTTAAATAAGAAAAAAAAATACTTACGATAATTCCCTTTTTCCAGTTTAAAAATAGCGATTATATATAATAAATTACTTAAAATTTCATTTTATTGGCTTGCGTATGTAACCTCAAAATGTTTGCAAAAAGCAGTAGCGTATTAATAGTCTGTGCCATATTGTCTAATAATATATTTTTTATAAAATTAAAATGAAGAAAATCGTTTTAAAAGTAAATTCATGAGTAAATTTTTGTGTTGAATAAATTGTTATTGAAATAAACTAGCAGAATTTTTTGAAACATCATATAAAAAGCAACATTTACAATATAATAAAGTCTTAAATATAAACTAGCAGTATTCTCAATTTTCGTACGGAATATATAATGTGAAAAATATTGAAATTCACAACTATGTGCAAATTCCTAGAGTTTTTTACATGACTGTTTTATTCAAAGCATTCTATTAAAATATTAAATTTGCTTCTCTTAAAACGAAGTATAGTAATCTATGTTTTCCCTAAGCAAAATTACTTTCACCGGCGGATCTGAGATATAATGCATCCCGGTACCGTTTGTAAACAAATGTACAAAAATATAAAATTGCATCAATGTACTATATCATTAAGAACGAACTAAAATTGTATTAGAAGATAAATTCAGACTAGTTTTTATTTTATTACAATAATTGGTTACGCACAATATATGAATTTGAAATATCATTGCTGTAATAATACATATGATGCATGAAATTAAAAATATCAATAATTCCCGTAATCTTTAAACTCGAACGCCGTAAATGATATATTACGGTGAAAAATGCAATTCCGGTAAAATGCTTTTTTATATTGAATTCTAATTTTATTAAGATATGAAAATACACCCTGTTGCAATAAAATACATACACCCATAAAAATTTGAGCTACAAACACAAAAGTCGACATGCAAAAATCTTTTCAAGAGTTATGCAAAGGATCAAACTTGTCAGTTATGCCGTTCATGCAATGCACATGAGAACGACTCATCGTGCAGCAATTTAAACGATCGGTGTTCTCACAAACGGACAATCGGTACTGTATTTTCTGTTTTAATCTTGAAGGTTGTGTATAAAGATGCTTTTGAGACGTACTCGACGGAGCTGTGAACAGTTGTCGGACTTAGGGAGCGGTGGCATCATAGGCTTAAGGGTAGCTGGTCGGTCCAACATACTTTTAAGACGCCATGTTGGTCAGAGAGTCATGGTAGTTGCTCGGTATTGGCAACAGTGGATAAAAGAAGACAGATGTACACGTCGCAGAAGCTTACGACGGCGAGACAGACAGCTGTGGAAAAATTTCATGCAGTCACCAGAGGAGCTATTTCTACACCAATGGCGTTGATATTAGCCATTTGAAGTTATTTGCCATCCTAAATGCATCCTGTATCAAAGAACACTGTTTGGAGAAGACTGTCAGAAGGTGGTATTATGTGTCGACGTCCACTAAGGCGCATATAACTTACCCCTCAACATAGGCAGCTTCATTTTGATTGGCACTGTCAGCCTGGGCAGTGTTCGATTGGAGGCAGGTGGTGTTTAGAGACGAATTCCACTTCTCTCTCAGTGCTGATAACTACCGCACACGTGTATGCAGGAGGAATGGCCAAAGTTTCAATTCCGCATTTGTTGTCGAACGGCACACGGGCATCACACGTGGTGTGGCGGTCTGAAAAGCAATCTTGGTGGACAGCCGATTTCTTCTAGTTCTGCTGCAATCTAATATGCAGACTGGTTTGTACGTCGGCGATATTAAGCAACCAATTGCTCTGCCAAAGCTGTCAAGCCGCCTAGGTTTCATTTACCTATTTATTTCTGTCCTCCGTGGGCATGGGAAGGAGAGCCGAAGAAGACGTCAACTTCACCGACGGACCTCGAGGAACATCGACAGCTGATGATGGAGAAGGAGGGACCTTAATGAAGCTGTGCCCTGGTCGGGCTTAAGCGTTTTAAATGCCTCTAGGTGAGCCGGCTTTTCTTCGAACGAGAATGTCTCGAGGGCAATACGGCGGATGTATGATCCAACTTTCTTCTCTACAACGACGAGTTCTGAGGTAAACTTACCTCTCGCTGCAACTACTCTATCTACTGTCCTGCAGTTACTTAAGTGCAACTTAAGTTCTATATCTAGGTAAAGTAATCTCTGACTTCCGTCTAATTATTATATCTGCAGATCATCTTAATTCAAGTAACGTTAATATCCTGTTCTTCCAAATTTACTACGTATATCGTATCTCTGAGTGCGGGGTTTTCTCCTGTGTTTTAAAACCATACCTTAGTTGTCTGTTTATTATATTCTCATGTGTTTCTGCCTTGTCACTTCTATTTATGCTGTTGAAAGCTTATTATTATCTTTAGTCAATTTCGTGGCAGCAGTTAAATTGGTTCGATCCTGAGACCAGTGTACTGTACCGTGTAACCGATATCAAATGTTGAGCTGAAAGCTATTCAGCTTATCATCTTTTTTTCTGCCTTCCTAATTACGTTGCTAAATAAAAGAGATTATATTTATATCCAAACACCCGTGTGGTTATTTAACATCTTGTCTCTTGAGATTGTGCCTTTATTTGCTCCTTACAAGGTAAGGATTTGGTTTATTTCACAGTGTACATTATTTGTGCAGCAGGTCATTCAGGATATTCCTGAACGAGAGTCTTTCTAAATGATCCTGGGTTGTGGCAACGAACTTTACGGCTTAACACATTCACGGCTTAGCATATTTGCATCTACCACTTAATTTCGTATTGCATATAACATGCTTGGTGCTTGGCACCGTGATTCCATTATACGTATTTTCCGTCGTCACACTAAAACTGCGTGACACATACATGTCGAGTTTCGCGGCATTATCTCAATTTCTTATGGGTGCATATATATTTTTTGAACATAATGTTTTTAATACGTAAAAAACTGATATAGGATGCGCATGACTTTCGATATATAACGCAATTAATTTTCGTCTTCCACGGTGAAAAAAAAAAGCATGTATGCGATCTAGGACTCAATATATTTAATGTCAAATTGTGCATTTGGTGCTTTTCCCGATAACAACATTTAAGCAACAACTATTTTAATGTATCCAGTTAACTTTTATTTCAAATAACTCAAAGTGACAGTTATACATAATGATATTATCCGAAATAAGCCATACATTCCATATATTAAAGCATTTAAATTATTTATTCATCGTTTCATTTTAGTTAACACAGCGCCATGTTTGCAATTTTAATAATATTTTCGTCATACTGAGGCGAAATATCTCCAGTGTGGTGTTATTTTGCTAAATTAGTTCCCAGAATTGCAAAATTTATGGCGGACCGTTACAGGCAAACGGAGAAAAGAACATTTCTTATATATTAAATGATTGTTGGCGATTGTTGGCGATAGTTGGCGAATTGTTGGCGAATTGTTAGGAGTCAGAATACAATATCCTATGCAAATATCTTCAGTCGTGAATCGAACGAACTAGATCCACGAGAATGATGTTAACAAATTTATCGAATAATATTACATATGGAAAGGGCACATTATTGGCAATATGTATATATTTTTTAATTTTATGTGATGTTTCTGAAAATGTATTTGAATAAAGTGCAATACCTCGAGAACGGTTCTTGCTAGTATTCTTGCGATAGAGTTGCGCAAAATGTATTTTCATATTTCCGAAATGGCTCTGCGACAAGGGGGCAATCAGCCGCAGACTCGACGACGCTTAATTTTATAATGGGTGGACAATTTATTTTCCAGCAATAAATGAAGAATGACAGCAATAGAAATACAACCATGGACTTAACCGAGACCGTGGGTATCATGGACTTAACCGAGACCGTGGGTATCATGGAATAACCAATGAAAGGCAATATAGATCATGTCCAGATGACTGAAGCAAATTGGCACACAGATACTGTGGAACAAATGAGAGTCAAAGGGGGAAATCAAAGTTACCCCTGTGCACCAAGCCAAGGTTCGAAACAGTCTCAGAATTGTGACTGTGGGCTAAGCACATAAAAAATATGCTCCCAACTCTTTCTATGAAATTTGCTGTGAACTAACACATCAAAACGTGCTACTAGTCTCTCGCTAAAATGTCGTGGTTGATGATACACGTAAAAATGTACTAATGGACTCTATCGAATGTGTGGTTGAATATGCACGTAAATAAAAGTGCTTTTAGTGAAGGATGTCCAAAGATGATCTGCTGTGCGCCAAAGCGCAAACAGGTAGCTTTTGTATCATAATATGAGGAATTGTGTAACCTGAGGAGAAGTCACTAACTGGTCGCAAATGTATCACTACCGACTCAGTTAAGCAAGTGAAAAATATAATGTTGTAGAAATTAGTAAACTTCAACTATTTATTTGAAGTTAAGCAATGCTAAAATTTAATATTAATTATAATAATGAATAAAATTTTGTTTCAGCAAGTTAATGTATGTTTATTGGATAAGTAAAATTCATTTTATGTTTATTAATCAAATTGCTTTTCAGGAACACCGGGGAACACAATAAATTAACTATGGTAGGTTACCACTTCGGTAATGCATACACATTTTCGATTGGCGGCCATTTCTAATCTCATAATTAAATCCTAAGAATTGATTATTTTATTTATTACTCCACAGTTCTAAAATTTATGTCAATCGTTTTTAATGAAAAATTACATAATAAATTATTATTTACCTAACATTATTGAAGGTTGTGATTTCTTGAACGTGTTTACAGAATTTCCTTTGAAAATTTGGAGGACTTACGAATATTCGATCTCATTTAAAGTTAATGAATGAAAAAGTTTTAATGAATAAATGAAAAGTTTTGAATGAAAATATACAATCCGCCACTTGTGTTTTTCTATATGAATATTTTGTAACTCTTTGAAAAGTATTCTGGATCTTTCTGGAAATTCAGTGAAATATGAAAGTAACCCATTATAGGCCCCTATTCAACTGTTTACATATATACTCTACATTCTCTAAACATATTTTTATACCTTTCATATTTCTAATATATAATATGACATTAGCCACGTCTAAATATTTAGACATCAATTATCTTAAGAGTATGTTCTTCCAAAGATACTTTCTAAAAGTGAAGATCAAAGATTTTCTTCTAATATCTCCAACCTTTCAGATTTAGAGTATCATGAAATTCAATCTTTACTATAACATTGCAATATCGGTTATGGTAGAAAATGCTATCTCCGATGTAATAAAAATGTGATCTACTTCAATCAAGCCTCGTCCATCTTTTGCTGAAAGGTCCATCCACGAAGATGGCATTTTACTTCTTTTCAACTGATTTTAAATCGTAAGTCACGTATGCCATTACTAAGATGAGTCAGGACATATTACGATGTATAAAAATATATTTTTATTGAATAAAACCTGAATTTTCTCGTGCAAAATCTATGGAAAGATAAAATAATATTAATAACAAAGAAGGATATATATATATATATGTGTGTGTGTGTGTATGTATATATATAAATTCGAAATATTTTATAATAATTACAAATTTCAAGTTATTATGAAATATTAAAATCACCAAAGCAGTCAAACCACGACTGCAATGCAGATAAAAACAGCATTGGCTTAATTTTGGAGATTAACCAGACTATGATTCCTCTTCAGGTCTGAGCATCTAATTCTAATTAACCCAAACATATGCTTGTTTCAAATTTCGCAATAGTAAGTTACTATAAATGCCAAAACTCAGACTACAAGCACCAAAAGGGGAAAATAGAAATATTATTAGGAATTCAAGAATTGCCATGATCCATGAGGCAGGAACCCATCTTGTGTGTGGGCAGTTGTAACAGAATGAAAAAACCGATTGCATCAGGGAGAAGGGGAACAACAGGGGGGACAATTTGACCTTCCCTGAAACCCGTTCATGTAGTTAGAGTAGGACACAGAACTACTAATAATATAAGGTATACAGGATGAACGTTTCTTAGATGTAAAATATTATTGTAAAAGTGATTCACAGATGAATTGAATAAACGAGAATGCCACTAACACCATTATAAGGGGGATCAACTCGTAGTTAGAAAGAGGCTAAAGTTACATATATTTAGAGAAAATGATATGCAAAACATTAAATATTAATGTATCTTATTTTCACATTTTTCTCTCTTTCAAATTTTTTAGTTAATTTTTTTATTTTAAATTTTTATACAATTATTTAATTAATAATTATATTATTATAATAATTTTTCTTTTTTTTTCTTTTAGCCGCCACATTTGGGAAAGTTGTCATGGATGTTAAAGACATGGATGTTAAATATAAGACTTACTCACTATAAGAAATATATACTACAATTAGACACTCACTATAAGAAATTATAAGATTTACTAACAATTAGACATTCACTATAAGAAATTATAGTATAAGACTTATTCACTTTAAGAAATACATACTACAATTAGACACTACATTAAACTGCTTAAAGACTAGTACTATATAAACACGTTCCATTCGGGAATTAAATACTCTGAATGAGGTTCACTCAGTTTTACATTACTGTTTTTTGAAATAATTGTATTAACTTTCATTTGTGGTTATATTAAAAAACTTCTTGCAACTTTACATAAAAATCTTAGAAGATATCCTTGTATTATTGCTTCTGCAATATAAATCCTGATTATATTATCAATATCTATTGAAGTTGAATTAATATTTTGGCTTCTTATTAAGTAATTTTAAATCATGTTTCTGAGCACATTTTTGTATAGGCTTGAACTCCCTGAAGCTATACAATTAATATCGAAATTAAAATATTTTGTCGTATAATCTAAAGTTAGTATTGTTATTACTTGTATCAATACATAATTTCAGAACGTTTAAACTATTATCATGATTGTGTGCAGCTTCTATTAATCGTAATTTAACTGGGTGAAAACTAAAATCTGGGTAGGGAATCTGGCTTGTAAAACCTATTAAAATGTCATCAACGTAACGGAAATATACAAATTCGTTTAGTATGTGTGTGCCAGTTTCATATTTGTTTAGATAGCTATCAGCCAAAATTGATAAGCAACTGCCACTCATTGGTATACCATAAATTTCTTGATAGTAGGACTGGCTGTTATATAATACTTTTAAGACTAATTGCACGAAAGCTGTATGTCAACCAGAAGTGGTATACATTTGTAAATCACATTGATGGTATAAGTCTATAGTTATTTTATATAGTTAATGTGTATATTGTTGTATATATCACTAAAATAACTTTTTAAATTAATTTTGTCAGGCATATGTTGTAAAGTTTTTATAACCTCGTAACTATTTGAAATTCCTTGTTTTGTTATGTGCTCCTTGTTTTTTATGTTCCTTGCTCCTTGTATGCTCCTTGTTTTTTTAGTTTTATTAGAACTATTTTTAATAAATTATGCAATTTTTTGTTTGCTTTTGTTAGATAGGTATTGTAGTCAATAGTGACAGTTCTAAATTTCATAGGATTCTTATGCAATTTAGGTATTAAAGTTATATACGGAAATTTTATCTTCTTGATTGCGTATCCTGCTATTTTATATAGTACTGTTATACGATTTTTAACACTTTACAACAAAGTTGAAAAGTGTTTATGATTTTGTTCATTCTGTCTGTCTGTCTGTCCGTTAGCAGGATCGTAAAAATGACTTTATCAAAATGAAATCTTAGTATTTTGTTCAGATGGTCTGCGGAAACTGTGGGAATATAAATGAATAACATCACCCAATTAGTTTTGTATTGAACCCGGGTTGAAAAAATGAAATGCATTGAATCCAATGAGACCTAATTTTTTAAACATTTTTAAGCGGATTTAAAATTCACAAATTGCTTCGAAAGTTTGAGGAACTATTCAAATTATCCCATAAACTATTTAAAAAGAAATTCAGCAAAATATATTCACTAGTTTTCTAAATAAAATTTAAAATAATAATTACACCTCTTATATGAAGCAATCACGTGACCATGATATAAAAAGATCACATGACCCACTTCAAAATGATATACAGCATCCATCTTGTCTCAAAATCGTGATTTTTAGGTTCTTTTTAATTCATCTTTAGTATTGTATCCGATCCTAAAACCGCTTTGTTTTTGCTTAAATTCTGTGCATCTACTGAAACCTACTGAAACAACTCAATTGCCATATATTTGAGTTTAAATGATAATCCAACTTTGGTTATTTCTACAACGAAGCCTAATTTTCACTTATGGAGAATGTAAATACCAAAAGATATAGAATCAGTTGTATAAGAATTGTTGCATTTCTTTAACGCAAAAATTATTTAGCTCATGGAGTCAGCAATACAGCTGATATGAATGAAATATTCATTGATTTTACACGATGGTAGGTCGAACGGTCTGGGTCTCAACAACAACAGAGAAGGCGATTTTTTCGATGAAGTTTTAGGCATAGAGTTTAATTACTTGGACCTCCATAGTCTTATGTTTTTAAATAAAATAAATTACTGTAATATTGTGATGAATGAAATGAATGGGAAAAAGTCTATGAAAGAAATGCTGCTTTTATATAGAGAGCCAGACGTGTTATATTTCGATGGCGTCATTTGAATAAATTTCATTTGTTTTCGATGAAGTGTTCAAATATAATAAAGTAATGTAGTATTGTGATAATTTAAAAAATATTACAGAGGAATGTATCGCATTTTAGAGATGTTGAAATAAAATTGCTTTGAAGTTGTAAAGTGTTTCATATTCAATGCTTCATGCATGATTGATCTATCTTGTTTATTTCTTGTGTTGATTTAGTTTACTGTACATATTTTTATTTTCGTAATATTGATGTGTTAATTTAAGATATACATTTTTACATGTAAACGCATAATTAATGGTAACTTTGTCCACATAAGTTATAACGTAACATTCCTGTAATTTAGTAATTTCTTTTTTATGTATTGAATTGTAACTTATACTAGTCCTATCAGAATGCTGTCTATGTTGCAGACCCAGACCCTCCGTCTCCCCCAAGACCTAGAGCAGCGACCGGAGAATGGTATCTATGTGTAATAGTTTGGATTAAATGAGATTTCCATTCTTTAAAAGCCTCTTCCGGTATAGTGTGTTTCACTGCTATGTTATATAAAAATTCATCTATGCTTTGTTTAATAGTAATTTTTATATTTTTAAATTCTTGGAATCTAACTTTGGTTTCTAGTTCTTATAAATTCTTTAGTTGTTTCATTTTAATTAAGTCTAAATTTCTGGTAATAATATGTTCAAGAGGTTTATCATAAAATTCATTATCCCTAGAACAAGTATAATTATACATTTCGTTTGTATCTAAAGTTTTAAATACTATTGTAATTATATATTTTCCGACATAATGTGGTTTGTAAGTTAAGTATATTTAAATATTTCATATTGGCATAAAGGTATTATTGTTTTGTAATATTCCTGAAAAATGTATCTAATCGTATTTTTTGTTTTTATAATGTGTTACATAGTATTCTTTTTTATGATCTATTTGTTTGCGATTACTTCATTTTAAATTTAGGTTTGTTGCTATAATTTTATTATATCCGTCGCAAATAGCTGCTACAGCTGAATAATTATTTAACATTATCAAGAATTATTTACATATACAAAAAGACCAAATCCGTTGTATATATTTAATTCTTATTGTATATTATTGTTGTATATATTTAACTCAAACAAATGTGTGTTTATGGTATGGTAATAATTCGTTACTATAAATAATATAGCCCAGACTGCAAGCATAAATAGAGGACAGAAATTGTAAAATTATTAAAAAAAATCAAGTGTTACCATGAACTATGAAATAAGACTCCCAAAATCACGTGTACAGCAGGTGAGCTGTTGAAACCGAATGACAGAGTTGAGTAGTGTCCAGGAGAAGGAGAAGAAAAATAAACCCGGATAAGAAAAACAAGAAAGATCAAACATGCTTAAAGCATTGATTATGAAACACATTCCAACTTCAATGCAATTTTATTTAAACATATATAAAATGCAATACATTCCTCGGTAATATTTTGAAACTTATCACAATACTACATTAATTTATTATATTTGAAAACTTAAACCTTCAACGAAAAAAATGAACTTCATTCAAATGACGACATTGAAATATAAATTGCCTCGTTTAAACATCTATAAAATGTGATACATTCCTCGGTAATAATTTTAGAATTATCATAATACTACGATAATTTATTATATTTAAAAACTTCATCGAAAACAACTGAAATGTATTCAAATGACGTCATAGAAAAAATAAAACGCCTGGCTCTCTCTATAAAAGCAGCATTTCATTCATAAATAATTTCCCATTCATGCCATTCATCACAATACTATAATAATTTATTTTATTTAAAATTAAGACCATGGAGCTACAAGTAATTAAACTCTATGCGTAAAACTTCATCGAAAAAAATCGTCCTGCATCGTCCAATCGTATTCATATCATCTATGCAGATTCCATAAGCTAAATGCTTTTGCGTTAAAGAAATACAGCAATTCTAATACAACTCATTCTACATATTTTGCTGTTTACATTTTACATAGGAGAAAAATAGGCTTCGTTGTAGAAATAATCAAATTTGGATGAGTATTTAAACTCAAATATATTGTAATCGCGTTGTTTCACTATGTAGATATACAGAATTTAAGCGAAAATAAAGTGGTTTTAGGACGGATACAACACTCAATATGAATTAAAAAGAAATTAAAAAATCACGATTTTTGAGGCAAGATGGATACCATATATCATTTTGAAGTGGGTCATGTGATCTTTCCATATCATGGTCACGTGATCGCTTCATATAAGAGATGTTATTATTATTTTAATTTTTATTTAAAAAACTACTGAACATATTTCGCTGATTTTTCTTTATATATTTTATGGAACCATTTGAATATTACCTAAAATTTTCGAAGCAATTTGTGAATTTTAAATCCGCTTAAAAAATGTTTCAAAAATGAGGTCCCATAAGGCTTAATGTATTTCATTTTTTCAACCCGGGTTCAATCCAAAACTAATTGGGTGTTATTATTCATTTATATTTTCATAGGTCCTACAGACCGTCTGAACAACATACTAAAATTTAATTTTGATTAAGTCATTTTTACGGCAGTTATCGTGCCAACGGACAGACAGACAGAATGAACAAAGTCACAAACACTTTTCAACATTGGTGTAAAGTGGTAATAAAGCCATGGATAAAACGGAGAACGAAGAGTTGCAAGTACTTGCTCTGAAGCTCATCCGACGAGCAAAATCCGGGGCAGGACAGACATATTTAAGATATGGTAAATCGAGTCAACAGGAATCATAGATGAAAATTAATTTTATAATATATAAGACACAGGAGAAAATGGGTAGAATAATATGCCACTAACACCATTAAAAGCGGTTGCAAGTCGTTGCGGCAAATTGGTCAAAGTTACATAATTTAGCGAAAATAATTTTCAAAAATATGAAATATTTAAGAACATTATATTAGTTTGCAACATTGAAATCATTATTACTAGTATTTAGTTGTAAATTATTAGGATAAAAGTTGAAAGCAATAGGTTCGTTATTATAGGATACATATATATGTATATATATATATGTATATATATATATATATATATATATATATATATATAAGATTCATATGAAAAAGAGAGGGGAAATGACCAAATGCAAGGCATAAAATCGTAGAGGGGGATGGCGACCCCTCTTTCCCGTTTAAAAGACTGCTTTTATGCCCGGGCAACACTCACGGTACCAATGCCATGCAGTAGCCATACTTCCGTAAATGTGCCAAATCAAAAACACTCGAAAAAGTGCAAAGAAAACAAATAGGAATCAACCAGGATCGCAAGGGAAAGAATGGAAATGCAGCAAATGCCCCTGTCGGTTAAGATGGAGTGTATCATATATAACAGCAGTCCACGCATGCGCAATTCGTTATTTTCACTTTCATCGTTCTATACCTCTGCCATATCCTTTAAGTAAGCATTTTCTCCCTTTTTTGTATTAAATAGGGAATTATGATAACATGCCAGGAAGCCAATTGGATAATTCCGTTTTATTGCCTCCTTCATAATATTCCTATTATGCATGATGCAATCAGACTTGAAAGTATTAATGCGTTGATTTCTTTTGAGGTGACCAATGACGACATTTCTGAAAATGTCTTTGGTCAAATTGGACCTCCAATCTATAATGCGATTGATTTTTATATTGAAATTGTTTCTCTTGTCATATAAGACGGTATAAGTGCCTTATCTACTGTCATGTTTTAGTGTGATATCTAGAAAATCAACACTATCTTCCTCCTTATTTATATTCTCAATCAATTCCAGTTCTTTTGGATAAAAAGTTAAATCAAATTGGGGTGTATTCTTATATTGCCCAATAAGGACATCGTCAACGAAACGAAAATATGGCATTTCATGTAATATATGAGTGCCGTTTTCAAATTTACACAAGTGTATATCGGCGAGCAGGGATGAACATCCCCCTCCCATTGGAATACCCTTAACCTGTTGAAAATAGTTGGTGCCATCAAATAAGATGTTTTCAAACAACACAATGCGAATCAAGTCCTCGTACTTTCTGAATGTAATATGATCTTTTAAGTCATATATTTCATGTAATTCCTTCAAAATTTCATATAGATTTTCCAGACTGATGTTGTTGAATAAATCACGGAAATCGTAACTTTTGAAACGTATATCCCTGCTATGAAATGGAAGTCGGTTGATGACATCGTAACTATTATTTATCATTACTGTTCCTTGTTTCTTGAGTATAATCATAACATTTTTAAGTATAGTTAAAAGTTTTTCATTTGCAATTGTTAAATAGGATCCACATCCCACTGTCACCGGCCGGAACGTGACTGGATTTTTATGAAGTTTTGTTATGAGTACCAAATATGGAAAGTTAACTGCTTTAAGTTCGATACCAATGCTTTTATACAGAGTTTTAATTTTATTTACCAAACATTTTCCATTTTGTTGTAAAGGGGAGTGCATTTCTTTATCAAGATAACTATTTTTTAAAGTATCAACGTAGTATTTTCTGAATGTGAAAGCGTAATTTGATACTACTTTATCAGTATAAGTTATAACATATTTATCTTCATATTTATTGACTGCATTTTGAAGAGAAGGATAATACGTTTTTTTACACAATGTTTTGTAGTGGAGATTGAACATTTTGATAAGGTTGTATTGCCATTCTTTGAAAGCTTGTATTGGCATGCTGCATTTTACGGCAGTTTATATGTAAATTTCTTCAAATCTTGTTCAAAGTCCTTTTTAATATTTGTGAAATCTTGTATTCGAAATTTCGTACCAAGTTGAAGCATAGATTTTAACTTGTGATTATCCAATAGATCCAGGTTTCCAGTGATAATGTGCGCATGATGGGTATCTATATAAGGGCTGTTTTGACAATTACACTCTTCACTTTTATATACATTAATGTTTCTACTTATGCGGTTATAATTAAATATTTTTCTACCATTGGTTTGCACAAATTTATAAATCAGTTTTACTTCTATGTTAGGTATTGGTAAGAGATGTGCCTAGTTTTTTATATATGTCTTGATTGGTAAAGAAACAAGGAACAGTAATGATAAATAATAGTTACGATGTCATCAACCGACTTCCATTTTATAGCAGAGATATACGTTTCAAAAGTTACGATTACCGTGATTTATTCAAGAACATCAATCTGGAAAATCTATATGAAATTTTGAAGGAATTACATGAAATATATGACTTAAAAGAGCATATTACATTCAGAAAATACGAGGACATGATTCGCATTGTGTTGTTTGAAAACATCTTATTTGATGGCACCAACTATTTTCAACAGGTTAAGGGTATTCCAATGGGAGGGGGATGTTCATCCCTGCTCGCCGATCTATACTTGTGTAAATTTGAAAATGGCACTCATATATTACATGAAATGCCATATTTTCGTTTCGTTGACGATGTCCTTATTCTGCAATATAAGAATACACCCCAATTTGATTTTCATTTTTATCCAAAAGAACTGGAATTGATTGAGAATATAAATAAGAAGGAAGATAGTGTTGATTTTCTAGATATCACACTAAAACATGACAGTAGATATGGCACTTATACCGTCTTATATGACAAGAGAAACAATTTCAATATAAAAATCAATCGCATTATAGATTGGAGGTCCAATTTGACCAAAGACATTTTCAGAAATGTCGTCATTGGTCACCTCAAAAGAAATCAACGCATTAATACTTTCAAGTCTGATTGCATCATGCATAATAGGAATATTATGAAGGAGGCAATAAAACGGAATTATCCAATTGGCTTCCTGGCATGTTATCATAATTCCCTATTTAATACAAAAAAGTGAGAAAATGCTTACTTAAAGGATATGGCAGAGGTATAGAACGATGAAAGTGAAAATAACGAATTGCGCATGCGTGGACTGCTGTTATATATGATACACTCCATCTTAACCGACAGGGGCATTTGCTGCATTTCCATTCTTTCCCTTGCGATCCTGGTTGATTTCTATTTGTTTTCTTTGCACTTTTGGAGTGTTTTTGATTTGACACATTTACGGAAGTATGGCTACTGCATGGCATTGGTGCCGTGAGTGTTGCCCGGGCATAAAAGCAGTCTTTTAAACGGGAAAGAGGGGTCGCCATCCCCCTCTACCATTTTATGCCTTGCATTTGGTCATTTCCCCTCTCTTTTTCATATGAATCTTATATGTTACTTTAGGAGAATGTGCTGCATTGCGCCAACTTCTGGAGAAAAATTGGATAACTGTGAAATAATTTTATTTTTATATGTTTACTATGTTATATATATATATATATATATATATATATATATATATATATATATATATATATATATATATATATATATATATATATATAAGATGGAAATTGGAAGTTAATAAAGATATTGAAGTGTTATAGCATTTATGCGCAAAGCAGCTACACATACTATACACGATATAAATATAAAAAGTATAAAAAGCATTTAAAATTTGAAAAAAGAAAGAAGGCTTAGCGAGAAGCTTACTTAATGTCGGTAAGGGGTTGTAACCTTACACCCCAGTTATCAACATGCATGTCATAAATGCCGCGGTATTGCACTCCTGGACGCCAGCCCTGGCTGAAGCCAACCTCCGGAGTGACAATAACAATCATCACTAGACCGTTAAAATAGAGGAGTCCAATGATAAGATGAAGACAATTACTGGATGGCAAACTAGTCCTTCAGACTACAATGACCTGTATATATCTGCGTGTTAGCGTTCTGCGGTCCTGTTATTCATAATATGCGAACTTCATCGTCCAAATTGATATAAAATTGATTTTAACTTTGAACAATATGCATTATTATTACAATAAAAATTATCAATATAATGTAGCATAAAAGAAATGGGGTATTGCTGTAGATATGCTTTTTGTAGAAATATCCCATCAAAATCAATACGGATGTCTTCATTGTTGATAATTCTCTGTATTCTAGCCAATCCCCCCAAGAATGCATTCCTAAATATATTCAAGTGAAGATTGCAATTCCAATTAATCAGACTGTTGATAGGTATATTAAAACTTTTTCTTTTATCATAGATAGTAAAATTTACAGGTATTTTACTGAAATCGATGCTTAAATCTAAACATTCCACTACATTTTTAAGTGTGGTTGGATTTTCTTTCAAAATTAAGTTTGGTGGGTAGAAATCAAAATTAATTCTATAATTCTAATCTTCATATCCGACTATCAAATCATCCACATAACGTAGGTATATGATTTCATTATTAAGATGAGATTGACTTTCATAACAGTTGAGGTACAAATGTGAAGTATAGATGAGCACCTCCCATGGGGATGCCTTAAATTTGCTGATAGAAAGTTTTTCAAATTTTAAATGCTTTTTATACTTTATATATATATATATATATTCCAAAAGTCAGGAAAAACTTTAAAAATTAATAATTAATGAACTAATAAAAATAAATAGATGCCGTTTGCACACAGAAAGAATGGAAATGAAGCCGGAATTTTGTCAAGAAAAAAATATTGTTAGTATAATTTACATTTCTACCAACAAATGGCGCTGTATTAGGTACCTAGTTTATATTACATAGGATAATATACATTACGCAGGACAGATCGACTACCATTACTATCTCCTTCAAGAATGGCGTTATCAACTACAGCTGCTATTTTTCGTTTGATAATTTGCATCATATGATATCTGTACCTAATACAGCGCCAGCTGTTGGTAAAAATGTAAATTATATTATTTTTTTTATTATTTTCTATTGCTTTTATCGCATGTTCAGAACCCCCTAAATTTTCGAGTGAAATTTTGCGAAAATCCTCAAAAAATCATAACTTTTATTAAAGTTACAATAATAGTTATTTCTTATGTAATGTTTCATTAGAAAATGATTAAGTTAAATTTTAGAAAGTCAGCATGAACCGTTCTTGACATGTTGTACATTTTTCAAAAAAATTATCAAAAAGCATAACAAATGAAAACAAAAGTATTACCTATTTCTGAAATATGTTCACTTTTCATAAGTAATACCATGCGATAAATTGGGTGACATCATTCTCGTGGATCTAGGCAGTTCCATTCATGAGGAAATATACTTTAGGTAATACTTTTGTATTTGAGCTCCAATAGTCAGTTATCTACTACAAGAATATCTTATTTTTCCGTCCATAACGTTTAACGACATTTTGGCAGAATGTCGCCAACTTAGCAACTATTTTAAATGTTGCCAAATTAAGGAAAATTTCGCCAAATTGCTAAAAATGACGCTAAATCAATGAAAATGACAACTAGATGATGAAGTAATTATTAAAGTATTATAATATAAGAACTCTATCGCTTATTGAGGATGCTATCAATATTGTGATGATTGTTTAGAGTTGCGCGATGTATACGTTAATTGAGTATTTTGAAATAGTTTTACATGTTGTCATCCTGAAAATCGCCCAATGTACAATTCAACTATAAAAAACACAGCTGCGTGGATCTTATACATTATTTTTTTATTGTAAAACTAGTAAACCCATTACATGATATAAGGAAAGTCCTGTGCAGCCCACATCAGACTTTTTCATATACCCTCACCATTCAATTGGACTGTGCCGAGATTAAGCGTCGTATTTGAAGATGCACAATTTCGAAACTTACCCCGACTTCAAGTTGATTAATCTCTCCAATGGAGTTGCAATTTCTTGCTACAATAATCTTTGTGGGATTGTAGATCGCGTCATTTGTTATCCTTGTTGAAACTCTGATCCTTTAATGACCTTTCTTTCTTATTTCAGGGTTCTGAGTTGCTTTGATTATTTAAAATTTAGTATCGTAAAATAAATTTCTGTGATGAACGAATAACGCTGGACTGGATTGTTAGTAAATTATAAATATATTAGGAAAAGCATATTTTGTAAATTGTGTTTTCTGTGATTTCAAGATTATCATGCATTTTGGGATTAATTTCTGGTATAAGGGAAAAAATATCTATGCATTATTATTACGATTGTTACGAATAGTTACGAACTTATAAAATGCACTTGATACTATTTTTCCCCTTTCACTTTCATCTCTTTCGAAGACGAGACGGAGAAAATAACCGTAAAGACAACCTTTCCTATTACGTGAATGTTGGGTTTCCAGATGCTGAAGTGTGGAGGAGGGTGGCCTGATTTGGCTTTGTCGACTTTTCGGAGGTACGAGAAACACTTCGTAATAACTGATAATCTACGATATATGAGAGATTTCCGGAAGTTTTAATAGAAGGTCTATAGTAAGTGTCATCACTGAGTTGGAGCGCAGTTGACGAGATACGAGCTACATTGAACTGTGACTTAGCTCAATATTTTGAGAATTACAGGGGCTGTTTTGTGAAATGACCGTCGTGAAAGTTTTGAGAATAATATTGATTGAGAATAATATCAAATCGGGCAACACTCATGCAAACTTTAACATCTGCAAACCCAACATTCACGTCATAGGAAAGGTTGTGTGTACGGGTGTTTTCTCCATCTGGTCTTCGAGAGAGACGAAAGTGAGAGGGAGAAATAGTCTCCAGTGTATTTAGCAAGTTCGTAACAATTCGTACCAATCGTAACAATAATGCCTCTATACTATTTTCCCCCTTACCAGAAATTAATCCCAAAATGCATGAATATCTTGCAATCACAAAAAAAGTAATTTACAAAATATACTTTTTCTAAGAAATTTATAATTTACAAAGAACCCAGTCTAGTGTTATTTGTTCATCACAGAAATTTATTTTACGATACTAAATTTTGTATAAGCAAAGCAACTCAAAGCACTAAAATAAGCAAAAAAGGTCATTAGAGGTTCTGAGTTTCAACAAGGATAACAAATGGCGCGATCTACAACCAAAAAAAGATTATTGTAACTTGAAATTGCAATTTCATAGGAGAGATTAATCAACTTGAAATCGGGGAAAGTTTGGAAGATGTGCATCTTCAAATACGACGCTTAATCTCGACACAGTTGAATTGAACGGTGAGGGCATATGAAAAATATTTATTGTACTCAAGACGGTGTATCGTTATGTAAATATTTATGAAAGTTTTCAGATCTACATTTTTAATACTTTACAACGAAGTTGAAAAGTGTTTATGACTTTGTTCATTCTGGTTGTCTGTCTGTCCGTTAGCACGATAACTGAAATAAAAATGACTTTATCAAAATGAAATTTTAGTATGTTGTTCAGACGGTCTGTGGGACCTACGGGAATGTAAATGAATAATATCACCCAATTAGTTTTGGATTGAACCCAGGTTGAAAAAATGAAATTCATTGACCCCTATGGGCCCTAATTTTTCAAGCATTTTTTAGCGGATATAAAATTCACAATTGCTTCGAAAGTTTTAGAAAATATTCAAATTATCCCATAAAATTTATAAAAAAGTTCAGCAAAATATATCCAGTAGTTTTTTAAATAAAATTAAAGTAATAATTACACCTTTTATAAGAAGCGAACACGTAACCATTATATGAAGAGATCAGGTGATCCACTTCAAAATAAAATATGGCATCCATCTTATGTCAAAATTGTGATTCTTAAAGCTCTTTTTAATTCATATTGAGTGTTGTATCCGTCCTAAAACCGCTTTATTTTTGCTTAAATTCTGTGCATCTACATACTGAAACAACGAAATTACAATATATTTGATTTTAAGTGATCATCTAAATTTTATTATTTCTACAACGAAGCCTAATTTTCATTTATGGAAAAGGTAAACAGCAAAATATATAGAATTACTTGTATAAGAATTGCTGCATTTCTTTAATGCAAAATCATTTAGCTCATGGAGTCTGCAATATAGCTGATATGAATGAAATATTCATTGATATTACACAGAGAAGGACGATTTTTTTATGAAGTTTTAAGCATAGAGTTTAATTACTTATACTTCCATATTGAATTTTTTAAATAAAATAAATTATAGTATTGTGATGAATAAAATGATTGGAAAAATGCTAATGAATGAAATGCTGCTTTTATAGAGAGAGCAAGGTGTGTTATATTTCGATGACGTCATTTGAATAAATTTCATTTGGTTTCGATGAAGTTTTCAAATATAATAAATTATTGTAGTATTATGACAATATAAAAAATATTACCGAAGAATGCATCGCATTTTAGAGAAGTTTAAACCAGGCATTTTATATTTCAATGCCGTCACTTGAATGAAGTTCACTTTTTTCCATGAAATTTGAAGATTTCAAATATAATAATTTAATGTAGTATTGTGATAATTTTAAAAATATTACCGAGGAATGTATCGCATTTTAGAAATGTTTAAATAAAATTGCATTGAAGTTGGAAAGTGTTTCATAAACAATGCTTTATACATGATTGATCTTTCTTGTCTAATGGTTGATACTAGTTAATTTTACTTTCTTTTACGCAGTGTTGTGAAAGTATTGTTTTCACGAAAATTTTCGATTTCGGGATTCTGATGCCAATACATGTTTTAAGACCTCCTGAACGCGCGTTGTGGATAGTTATGGAGTGGTGTTTAACTGACTCCCTGTGGTCAATTTCCTGTGTGCACGATATCAGCCACAAATATTAATGGATTTCTACGATACTTTATATCCTGCTTTGTTGTCAATAAATCTAGAACGAATTAGAATTTTTTTAATTCGTAGCAGAAACTTCGAAATATATTCGAAATTTTATATTTATTTAACATGGGAGCACAGTACAAAATTTGACATAATCATGAATAAAAGTGTTTATTTATGACTGAATAGTAACGAAAATTTATACTTTCATTCCTTTTTGCCAAAAATAGCTTCGATACGATTTTTACTTTCACTGCAATACATGGTAATGTATAGGGAAAGTATTGGAATCATGCCGAAAATCACAACTCGAGTTTTCGACGGATCTATACGTTTCGAGACCTCTAGAATGCGAAAAAACTATTTTTAGCGTGACGTCTGTGTGTGTGTCTGTCTGTCTGTGTGTCTGTGTGTCTGTCTGTCTGTGCAGATTTTGTATCCACTCTAGGTAATTGACCGAATTTCATAAAATTTTGTAGGTAAGTCACTTGTGGGCGACTCTGGTGCTGATTAGTTTTGGGTACGATTCGGGAAAAAAGAACCCGCCTTTTTTTGTGAAATGGCCCGCAAAAGCTTGTATCCACTGTAACTGAAATACTAATGGACCGAATGTCACAAAATTTGGTAGATGAGTCACTTGTAGGTTACCCTGGTGCTGATTAGATTTTAGTACGATTCGAAAAAAAATAACCTGCCTTTTTTGCAAAATGGCCCGCAAAAATCGTCAAAATCTAAACTAAAGAACTAGGTATACTCAAATATATCCATTAAATGCTCGTTTAATACGTAATTTTTAACGATGAAAAGAATAAGATCAACCCCATTACACTTGGACTAGCCGTTCTCCAGATATTTTAGTTTTTCGTATTTTCTCTACGCCACCTTTGATAATAAGTCCGGTTACCGAATGAGAACGAAAATGGAATTAAAAGTGAAATAAATTTAATTAAATAAAGAGAACGTGAATATAAACGTCTGCAGGGAAAGTCATGTGCTGTCCACATCAGATTTTTTTTATTGGTGTAGTCATTACATCCCTCCGGGGCAATTTACCCGCTCACTGGAGCTGCATTATCAAGTATAGTATCAATCGAAAGATTTTTTCAAACCATTTAAAGTGAAGGATAACATTCTGCAATTGTTATCGTTTGGTCCCATGACATCAATTTTTCAAAATTTTCTTATATATTTGAAAAAAATCTACTACAGGTAAAATGGATTCTGGTATGAGGAATTCGATTTAAGCCATACTCAAATTAATTTTAAATATGAAATGAAAAGTGGTTATATAATTTTCTTGTAACCATGACTGTACGTATGGATATGTAAATAGTTGTATTGATTTGGATTCTGCATTTCCTAGTGTACTTGAAACAGGTGATTTGAAAGTGTGATATTGAAAGTGGATATAACATTTTCTATTGTAATCATATCCGTGAATGTGAACGTTTCTGGCTTTATATTTTATGTTACTTGATGCTATTTGTCAAAGGTGATATGGAAAGTGGATATGCATTTTTCTATTATAACCATGACTATATAATCATAAAAGTAGCTGTATCGTTTCTGGTTCTGTATTTTTTTATATTTGATACAACTTATTCAACTTATATTTGATACAACTAAGATTAATTGGGATGCTAGGGAAATGCTCTATTGTGTTTATACGAGTAGTTACATCGTTATGTGATTATTTTATTGCTATGAAATATCTGCCTTCTGTATTACAAGTTATTTAGAAATATTGATAACAGTTATAAAAGTATAGTTAATCCTGGTATTAAAAGAGTTCTTTAAAATAATAAAACATATAAAAAGTTATGAATAATAGTTTTGTATTTTATTTCTAAATGAAAACATGTTATTGCAATCTTTGCAATCAATAAATAACTTTATGTATTTTGTGCAGAATTTTTTAATATTTCATATGGAATAGCTGACAATAATTATATCAACAATAATATGAAAATTTATACCATTCTTTTTATTCTCGTATTCTATTTAATAATTTCGAATCATATTATTAATTACGTTTATATCTCTATTTCGTCCATGTTAAATGATAAATTAAAAAAATCTTATGTGGGCACTACATGACTTTCCTTATATAATGCAATGAATTTACTACTTTTACAGTAAAAAATAGATAATTATCATAGTAGATATTTATATTCTTTTCAAGATATTGTATTTTCGTCAATTAGACGTCATTTTCATTGATTTAGCGTCATTTTTTTATCAATTTGGTGACATTTTTGTTAATTTGGCAACAATTAAAAATATCGCCAAGTTGGCGACATTCCACCAAATTCGTCGCTAAAATCTCGTCAAGCGTTCTGGATGAACAAATAAGTTATTCTTACAGCAGATAAATGACTATTGGCGTTCAAATACACAAGTATTACTCAAAGAATCTTTTTTCATGAATGGAACGAGCTAGATTCTCGAGAATGATGTCACTAAATTTATTGCATGCTATTACATATGAAAAGCGAACATGTTTCTCAGCAGGAAATATTTTTATTTTTATTTTATATGACTTTTTGATATTTTTTTTTTAAAATATCTCGAGAACGGTTCATGTTAACGTTCTAAAATATATGTCAATCGTTTTCTAATGATAAATTACATAAGAAATGTCTATTTGCGTAACTTTATTAGCGATTTTGATTTTTTGACGATTTTTTCAAAATTCCACTCTAAAATTTAGGGGGATTCTGAACATTCGATTGCGTATAAAAACAATAGGCTTCCAGTATTTAGGGATTGTGATTTTTGCACCAAATTTCGTTCGAATCGGTCCATTCGTTCGTCAGTTATCGTCTCCACAGACTCACTGACACACACACACACACATACAGACATCACTTCAAAAATGTTTGATTCGTGATCAGGGATGCTTGAAACGTGCTCTCCCGTCGAAAACTCGAATTCGAATTTTCGACCCCGTCACAATACTTTCCTTATACATAATGTATATAAGGAAAGTAATAAAAATTAAACAGCATATACTTATTTGATAATTAACAAACTCCAATGCATATTTTAAAACTGAAAATAATAATTCTTCACTTATACGATGTTATAAATGCAAAAACATACCAAAGCATATGCGTGTTATGATAGCATTAAGTAAGCTCAGTACCAGAAATAACTATAGTTTTGTCAACAATATTTTTTTCTAATTTACTAAGGATTTCATCCATTTACATGTCAACGAGTTTTTCTCTGGAAAATTTTAAAGAAAACAAACCAAGGCATTCTCAAGAAATAAGCAAGAAATGTCATTAGAAGAAGCGAGTTATGATACATATAATAAATGTTATGATCTTTAAACTCTCCAGAAAATAGTAATAATAATTAAAATCTTCAGCGAGATTAATCAAACAGAAACTTTGGTTGCATGGGAATTGTAGCAGTGTAATTGTATCTCTGAAAATTGATCTATACCGTGAAATATAGTGCTAATATAAAAAATATAAATGTTTCTTCCATAGGTGAATTTGGTGCAATGTAAATTGCTATAATGATATTTATTTACCTATTCTGGTTTTCATACATTACATATTATACGTAAAAAATATATGGTAAGCGGGATATTTGTGGTTGAAAATTTCTAACTATGCCACTTTGCAGTAGCAGCATAACAGTAATTAGAGTTAATATTAATTTGTGCGCTACTAGCTGCATTGTAATACAATTAATTCATCACACATCCTCTATACCATCTTTCAGAACGTATTGTTAGGAATATCTTATCCTGGGGAAAATAAATCTTTGAAGGTAACCATTGCTACATATTTGAATATCCAAGTCGCTGGACGCGCACGATAAATATGATGACCTTGAAATAATATAGCCTATTTCGCATTTTTGGTGAGTTTGGAAACTTCTAGAATTCTTAGATTGGCTAAAACTCCATGGTCAGTTAGAAACTGTGGGGGTTTCAAGAGTAAATAGGGAATTATACTTATGTTAGTGTCTTTGGAATCTGATTTTATGTTTCATGAATTTGTGGAGCAATTAATTGCTGCTTATTGTACCTGGCTATTCTATTGTGACCGTGTAAGATATCCAGAGAGTAATTATCTGCATATTATTTCTGTTCGTGTTTGCCAGTGCTTTTAATAAAACGTTAGTTACCCGGAAATGTGGTATCGTCCCTGTATCCTGTACATATATGCATAACAGTTTTATTGTGATTTTGTAAGATATCTATAGAGTAATTAGCTGTATATTATTCCTATTCGTATTTTTCAGTGATTTTAATAAAGTGTTATTTATCCGGAAATTTGTTCTCATCCTTGTACCCTGTACATATATTTATTCATGACTATTATACATTACAGTTCTATCGTGACCTTGTAAGATATCTAGAGAGAAATTAGCTGCTTATTATTCATGTTTGTGTTTACCGGTGCTTTTAAAAAAGCGTTAGTAATCCAGAAATGTAGTCTCATCCTTGTATCCTGTTCATATACCCATGATCCCAGAGCATATTTCGCAACAATATGGAAACTAAGGATGTATTAATTGAATAAAACTGCATGAAAAATACGTCATATCAATAAAAACTTTATACATACAGACAACCAAAGTTGGCTATTATTAAAATGTCTTTAATAAAAACTACATTCTTGACGTATATAAAAATTACTTAAACAGAACGCTTTCGGATATTATTACGCCCTTCATCAGTGGCAAAGGAAAGCTTATCTTCGCCACCTATTTTTACTTCGCCATTGATGAAGGGCATAATAATGATCGAAAGCGCTTTGGTAATGGAGGTAAAAAGAGCAAAAACTTCATATTAAGAAAATGCCAATATCGTTTGAGACAATAATTCTGGCAGCGCCGGGATAAGATAGGTAGAACTGCATTGTAAGCACTTCTATGGCGTAAGGCCTGCAATATTTATTTAAACTGCCAATTTTGTAACATTAAATTATTAGAGAAATGCAAATTAAAACTGAAACAATTACGAATGTTCCTACGAATTCAAAATTATTGTATCTTCCAATTTATTTTTATCTCCATATATTCTGTACTCTATCCTTCAACTATGGCAAATACTGGTTAATTATACCCAAAATTAGGGAACCTTTAATTTAAAAATACCCAAAAATACCTATACCACATATTACTCTTTTCTGTAGTGCCAACTATAATTAGCGATTACTTTACTAACGCTAGCGACTCCTCGATATAATTCTCAAAGCATTATGGCGTTTTCAAGCGTTTTATTCATAGAAGTATTATATCCCTCATACGAAATCCATGGCTCTAGTTGTATAATTTTTATGTACGTCATGGAGTTTTTAACACTTTACAACATAGTTAAAAAGTGTTTATGACTTTGTTCATTCTGTCTGTCTGTCTGTCCGTTAGCACGATAACTGCCGTAAAAATAACTTTATCAAAATGAAATTTTAGTATGTTGTTCAGACGGTCTGTGGGATCTGTAAGAATATAAATGAATAATATCACCCAATTACTTTTGGATTGAACCCGGGTTGAAAATATGAAATACATTGAACCCTACGGGACCTAATTTTTCAAACATTTTTTAAACAAATTTACAATTCCCAAATTGCTTCGAAAGTTTTAGGAAATATTCAAATTATCGCCTAAAATATAAAAAAAAAATTCAGCAATATATATTTAGTAGTTTTTTAAACAAAAATTAAAACAATAATTACACCCTTTGTATGAAGAGATCACGTGACCCACTTCAAATTAAAATACGGTATCCATCTTGTGTCAAAATCGTGATTTTTAAAGTTCTTTTTAATTCATATGTAGTGCTGTATCCGTTCTAAAACCGCATTATTTTTGCTTAAATTCTGTACAGCTACATACTGAAACAACGTAATTACAATATAGTTGAGTTTAAATGATCATCCAAATTTGATTATTTCTGCAACGAAGCCTCCATGTTTTAAATTCTTAAATAAAATAAATTATTATAGTATTGTGATGAATGAAAAGAATAGAAGACAGTTTATGAGTGAAATGCTGCTTTTATAGGGAGAGCCAGCCGATGTATACTTCAATGACCTCATTTGAATAAAGTCCATTTGTTTTCGATGACGTTTTCAAATATAATAAATTATTGTACGTAGTATTATGATAATTGTAAAATTATTACCGAGGAATGTATCACATTTTAGAGATGTTTAAACCGGGCAATTAATTTTTCAATGCCGTCATTTGAATGAAGTTCATTTTTTTCGATGGAGTTTTAAATTTTAAAATATAATAAATTAATGTAGTATTGTGATAATTTTAAAAATATCACCGATGAATATATCGCATTTCAGAGATGTGTAAATAAAATTGCATTGAAGTTGGAAAGTGTTTCATAATCAATGCTTTATGCATGGTGATCTTTCTTGTTTTTATTAAAGATGTTTTAATTATAGTTAACGTTGATTGCATTTATTTTTAAGGTTTATGTTAATTGATTTTATACGTATTTCTAGTTGTATAAAAATGATTAGAAAATGTACTTGCCGTTTCCCGTGATTTAAATCACTGATTAAACTCATTAACTCATTAAATTTTCCAAAAGGCGCAGTCGCTTCCCTCTTGTTTTTTAAATCAAAGATAAATTTATAACTGCTGTAGAATCTGCACATGTAAGTTATCTTTTACTTTCAACGCATGTGTTGTCGCGCGCAACAATTTGTTATACTTGCGGACAAACGGCTACTGTTCACTGCAACAACGACCAGTTGTCAATCGTCAACAGAAGATAAGAACGGAATCGAAAATATTGATTGTTAGGCTTTTGGTTGGAAGTTATCGGGGAATAGAGTAATCCAAAAATATTTTTTAGAATGGGGATATGGACGCTCATATTTTCTCGAAACTGTCGAATTCTGCCAGTCGTACTTTTCCACAAGCGTTGAAAATAAAAGTATATATACGTTTATATTTGGATACAGCAGAAGCGGTGGTCGAACGGTCAAGGCAAGCGTTTCCTAGCGATCGTTCGGCTGCCGCGTTGTGGATTCCAGTCTCACCTTCAGGCATGGATGTTGTGTCGTTGAGCACGATGTGTTCCGACCCCCACGGCTGTGCTGGGGCAACGTTATGTGAAGGCAAACAGGTTCACGGTTCTGGCCGGTGTATAAGCGAATGATGAAAATCAATGCCTGGCCATTGAGGTCAATATATATATATATATATATATATATATATATATATATATATATATATATATATATATATATATATATATATGTATATATATATATATATATATATATATATATATATATATATATATATATATATATATATTTCGATGCATTTAAAAGTCAATTAATAATTATGGAAGTAATTTTATTATAAATTCAGTTCAAAAATCGTTTGAAAGGACCTCTTCGATATTTCCAAGGAAGTCTAGATAGAAACACTATGATAATATTTTAGATCGCTAAGGAACCAATGTGTGTAAAAATGGCTCAAAATCGGATTTCAGCATAAAGTAACTAAAATACTAATTAGAATTGTTTTACTCTCTTACACCGAATTTCTCTTACACCGTTTACACCGTTCTCTTACACCGTTCTCTTACACCGTTTATTCTCTTACACCGAATGCAAAATTTGGATTGTTACATGAATTCCAAAACAACGTCATGATTTTTAAAAACGTGTTCCTTCTTTATGGAACACTTGTATGAATTGCCTCTGATAATTGGTCTCGCCGATGTCTGTCACACAGCTGAGTTCAGCTAACCTAGCATCGAATTTTGTGGCTGTTCGAAACTTTGCTTTTCTGCTACAACCATCGAACGTATCCACACAGATAGACATGAAGACAAACATCTTCGATTATGTAAGGTAAAATATATATTTTACAACACATGTTTTTACACATGCATACATATGCATACCATAAGAAGAGTGTGGCACGAAACTATGAAGTATGAAACTATAAAAGTTTGTCCAGTCCACAACCTCCAACTGTAAGTTTTGTAATGTGAATATTGTTAATATTAAATTATGGAATGGAATGTTTCTCTGTATGTTGGACTGTAGCGTTAAGTAAAAGCGACGTATAGCTTAGTCATTCATCAGAATCAGATAAATTTCCTTAGTACGCATTTTTAAGTTACTATTAAGCAATTTCTAGGATTAGGTTGACCAGACACCATTGAAAAGAAGCCTTACCACATACAGAAATTAAAAAACGAACCCAGGCCAAGGTAATTACAGCTTATTTGTAGTTGTCAAAATAATTAATATATTCTCCTACACCGAATACAAAATTTGCTCGAATTTTAGATTGTTACATGAATTCAAAAACAACGTCATGATTTTTAAAAACTTGCTCCTTCTTTATGGAACACTTGTATGAATTGCCTCTGATAATTGGTTATTATACAACTCAAATTGAAACTAATTTATTTCAAAATGTTAAAGGCTTTACGAGTATCAAAGTTTACAATTCATTCAAGTTGTTCATCCATTGTATTCATTCATTGTATTCAAGTTTACAATTAATTTACATTTTCGATTGCCATAGCATACGTGCATTAGCATTCTGTAATTCAATATCAAAAACCGATTTCTTTACGATTTGCCAACATTTGTCATAGTTGACTGACGATTCATTCGTCGGAAGTCTATACATAGAAAATTACTAATCCGAAATCATCGATTCGCTTATTGATGGTGTGGGATATACTATTTCAAAAACAGCATTTAGGAATGTATGTTTTTAACAGCATAATATTAGGTTTATAGAATTGAGGACCCAGACCTTGACTTCAATATATTACTCGTTATTCTGAGTCCTTATGCATGTTTTTGCTTTCGTGGGACTCATGATTACACTGTTTAGCTGCTAAGAGTAGTTCAATAAGCGTCACTGTGTGTGAGCATATATGTTCTAAAGAGATTGAAATACAATTATCAGACAGCCCTATTTAAAATGCAAAGCTAATACATTTTACTCTCCTTATATACATATAATGCATAAAGAAAGTATTGTGATGGGGTTGAAAATGCGAATTCGAGTATTCGACGAGAGACCACGTTTCAAGCATTCCTGATCAAGAATAGAATATTGAGGTGATGTCTCTGTGTGTGTGTATGTGTGTGTGTGCGTGTGAGTGTGTGAAAGGATGTGTGTGTGTGTCACTGAGTCAGTGGAGACGATATCTAACGAACGAATGGTGCGATTCGAATGAAATTTGGTACAAAAATTACAATCCGTGAATACTGGAAGCCTATTGTTTTTAAACACACTCAAAAGTACAGACCCCTTCCAAAATTTCCGAGTGAAATTTAAAAAAAATCATCAAAAAATCAAAACTTTTAATGAATTTGGCAAATAGACAATTCTTATGTAATTTTTCCTTAAAAAGAGATTGACATAAACTTTAGAACGCTAGCATGAACCGTTCTCGAAGTATTGCGCACTTTTCAAATAAATTTATCAAAAAATCCCATAAAATAAAAAATATTAACTGTTGAGAAACATGTTCATTCATCATATGTAACATCATTTGATACATTTAACTCGTTCCATTCATGAGAAAAGATACGTTGAGTAATACTTTTGTATTTGAATTCCAATACTCATTTAACTTTTATAAGAATAACTTATTTCTCCGTCCATAACTCTAGGCGACATTTTGGCGACATAATTGTAGGTATGTCGCCAACTTGGCAACTTTTTTAAATGTTGCCAAATTAACGAAAATATCGCCAAATGAATAAAAGTGATGCCAAATCAATGAAAATGACGACTAATTGACGAAAATTTAATATTTTGGAAACAATATAAGTATCTACTATAAGAATAACCTATTTTTTACTGTAAAAGTAGTAAATTCATTCCATTATATAAGGAAAGTCATGTGCTGTCGACATCAGATTTTTTCTTATAAAACGCTTTGGGACAAACTACAACATTGATATTCTGCTATTATTGAATAAGTATTTGATGATTGCGAAGGAAACTATTTAACGTAATCAAAAAGGAAACTGTCTTTTGTCCCACATGTAGTCTACGGTGTTTAGATATGGACTTTGATTAGGTGAGTACAATATTTTCATAGCAATTTCCACAAACCACTCCTATGCATATATTGAACTGTGACAGGGAACTCTTTTCAGCTTGAAAAGACTAAGGACAAATTCTACAGATAGGAATTGGTGGTAAATTCAGATTTCTCCCTTCTTGTGTTTGGGGTATTTGGACTAATAGTCACTAAAATCCCTGCGAGGTCTCTATAACTTTCGGTTATGGTTTACTTCAGTTTACGTTATAATTTATGTTTTACTTTATGTTCCGTTATGTAGACCAATCGCCGAGCCAAACAACATTTCTGCATTGCTGCAGAAGATCAGGATACGTTTCTGATCGCGAACGTGGGAACTGGGATTGTTTTAAGTCTGAGCCGTTGTGTAAGTTTCTAGTATTCGGAAAGTCATCGTCCGTTGGTGTAAAAGATAATAGTGTATGGTGCATAGTTGATCGCCAGAATCTAGTACCCGCTAGTTGTTTAGGACATGATTTAGATATCATCGGATGCAGTTTGGTAAGAATCTGATAATTATATTCTATTACGTCGGTAGTATAACGATAGTTCTATCCAAATGCTCCGGTTCAAATTCAATATTTATCTTTATCTGTATAATAAAAGGCAATGTCTATCTGTGTGTGCGCCTTATGCACTATAGACTCAGCGACCGAGCGTCGCAGAGCTACGACATTTGGCAATCGGAGACCCGGGGGAGTGGGAAGGTGACACGTGAAAACCGATTTTTAAAATTTGAATTTTTTTTTTTTGTTATTTAATGTTTTATGGGATTTCGACCATTTTTTCCCCTTTTTCCTTTTTTTTCTCTACCATCCAGACGTCGTAGAAAAAAACAAATCACACGACCGTAAAGAGCAGACAATTGCGCGTAAAAATATATTAATTTCAAATCTCAGGTACAAATTCTAATATTCTTTAAAGATTTTAAAACAAAAGTCACTTTCGGCTCCAAAAACGACTTTTCGTTTTTAAATCTTCGCGTCGGGAAAAGTACCGACAATTTCGACTAATAATTTGCATCTTTAGAAAGCTCCATGAGCAGGCTTTCTTAGAAGTCCATTCTGGTCACGAAATAAGTGAAAGCAGCCGCACGATCTGGATTTTAAGGAAATCATGATTTTCAATTTCTCGGCCAAACCGCGAAAGGAGGGATCGATTTTTCATCCACATACGTGCGGGGATGCAAGGTGTTTCTGTGATGGAGGGGAGGTGGGCGAGATTCTGACGCCACGGTTCTGACGAGGTTGCGTCAGATACGCATAGCGAAAACGAATGGAACACTCGATATTTGTGCCTGCCAAATAATGAATGTACGTCATTAATTTTAATTTACTTGAAAGGCATTTATTATTTTTTTTAAAAGCGTCATTTTTTCTAACAACTCAACCCAAACCTTTCACTTTGTTGTGTTAGCAGTTTCTTTGGAGCGGTTTATCCGTATCAAGTTAAGAATGTATTTTACTCTATTATTGTTGTTTTAAGAACATAAACTTCTCTTTCTATTTTTATAACATTATGTATTAAGTTTATTCACACCTTTATAGTGTCCGGCCGACTAATCGGTTGCTCATGTCCTTGCTGACGAGCCGGTCGGTCTGGGTCTTCAACACCTTTATAGTGACCCGGCCGACTAATCGGTTGCTCATGTCCCTGCTGACGAGCCGGTCGGTCTGGGTCTTCAACACCTTTATAGTGTATTGTATTTATATTGTTTTAAAATTGCTCTGATTTAACAGGTTTTCGACTTCTATTCTAGAATTGTATTTAGATTTTTGTTTAATTTGTAAACATTCTATTCAGTTTAGAGTTTATTTTAACAATGGACTGTTGCTATTTTGGGTGTTTATAATTTAGTTTCGTGATTTGATTAAAACCAAAAAAGCTTGTAATATATACAAACTTAAATAATGAATGTTTTCGTTTTTAGAATATATTACTTTTTTATCTCAATTAATTATTAATCTTAATGTCACTAAACAAAAACAAACCATCCATTTTATTGGTATAAATTATTCATCCATTTTATTGGAATAAAAATTATTCATCTACTTTATTGACGCCAACGAGTTTGCCACGATTAGAATCTTTAAGGGTAGCGAACATGCTGGTCGCCAAAGGCAGCTAGCATTATGATATGGGTAAAGTGTAATTCGTCTGTTATGTATTTGTCTAACTTAATTTATACAGCTAGCTACTGTATTACCTTTGTGAACAAGATAAACTTGTTTCACATTAAATCCTGAATTGCTGTGTTATTTCTCCATCCGTAAAGCATGTGCCACTTAAATTAAAGGTTTGGGGTTATGTCACTGTGATCGGAATAGTCTGCGCAACTCCCAGTAGATACTCCAACCTGACCACTGTGAAGATATCAGACCACTAAGTAGCAACCAACCAGGTTAGACTAATTGTCTTACTCTATCACAGCTTTAAGCAACAAACGGAGATATTGGCGACCGATCAGATCTCAGGCTTCACACCGCTACCCATTTCTCTGCCATGGACTTTTATCTTACTGACTTATTCTGACCTAAAAACAACAGAAAGCCATAGTCTCTATCTTTGAAATTCAAATGAAAAGTAGTTTTTGTAACCATAATGGTTTTTTCTTAGATAATTTGTGGTATCCATTTTTACTTTCCTTATATACATAGTATAATGTATAAGGAAAGTATTGTGACGGGGTTAAAAGTTCGAATTTCAGTTTTCGACGGGAGAGCACGTTTCAAGCGTCCTTGAACATGAATCAGACGTTTTTGAGGTGATGGCTGTGTATGTGTGTGTGCGTGTATGTGAAAGTGTGTGTGTGTATGTGAAAGTGTGTGTGTGTGTGTGTGTGTGTGTGTGTATGTGAAAGTGTGTGTGTATGTATGTGTGAAAGTGCGTGTGTGTTTGTGTTTGAAATTTTGTGTGTGTGTCTGTGAGTCTGTGGAGACGATACCTCACGAACGAATCAAGCGATTCGAACAAAATTTAGAACATAAGTCACAATGGTGAATACTGGAAGCCTGGAGAATACTGGAACATTTAAAACAGTCAATAAAGTTACGAAAATAATAATCTATTATGTAATTTTTCCTTAGAAAGCGATTGACACAAACTTTAGAACGCTAGTATGAACTGTTTTCGAGATATTGCACATTTTTCAAATAAATTTATCAAAACATCACATAAAATCAAAAAGAAACATGTTAACTATTGTGAAATCTGTTATCCTTTCATTTGTAATATTATGCGATAAATTTATTATCATCATTCTCGTAGATCTAGATAGTTTCATTCACGAGATAAGACATTTTGGGTAATTGCTCTGTAATTTGACGCCATAAGTCAATTTTTTGCCATAAAACTAACCTATTTCTCTATAAACAATACTTGCGAAATTTTGGCGGCGAATTAGGCGGAATATCGCCAACTTGGTGAGTTTTTTTAATGTTACCAAATTGACGAAAATATCGCCAAACTAATCAAAATGTCACCAAATTGATAAAAATGACGCTACATCAATGAAAATAAAGACTGATGAAAATCCAATATCGTGCAAAGATTAAGAATGTGCTTTAAGATAATATACTATAGGTAAATTTTTGTCTATGGACTCCATTAGTCGTTTATCTGCTATAAGAGGTTCGTTTATCTGCTATAAAGCTTCATTCACGAGATAAGACATTTTGGGTAATTGCTCTGTAATTTGACGCCATAAGTCAATTGTTTGCCATAAAACTAACCTATTTCTCTATAAACAATACTTGCGAAATTTTGGCGGCGAATTAGGCGGAATATCGCCAACTTGGTGAGTTTTTTTAATGTTACCAAATTGACGAAAATATCGCCAAACTAATCAAAATGTCACCAAATTGATAAAAATGACGCTACATCAATGAAAATAAAGACTGATGAAAATCCAATATCGTGGAAAGAATAAGAATGTGCTTTAAGATAATATACTATAGGTAAATTTTTGTCTATGGACTCCATTAGTCGTTTATCTGCTATAAGAATAACATATTTCTCTGAACATAATACTTGACGAAATTTTCGCGGCGAATTTGGCGGAAAATCGTCAACTTGGCGATGTTTTGAATTTCGCTAAACTGATAAAAATTTCTGCAAATTGATAAGAATGACGTTAAATCAATGAAAATGAGAACTAATTGAATGATATTCAATACTTTGGAAAGAATATAAGGTTTTACCATAAGACTCCATCTGTAACGCTTGGCAAAATTCTGGCGACGAATTTTGGTGGCATATCGCCAAGTTGGTGACTTTTTAAATGTTGCCAAATTGACGAAACTGTTGCCAAAGTGACGAAACTGTTGCCAAATTGATAAAAATATTATCACATTGATAAAAATTTCACCAAATTGATAAAAATCACGACAAATAATATTATATAAGAAGTTTTATTTTTACTTTTATTATATAAGAAATGCTCTCACATTGACGAACATATCGTCAGAATTACAAAAATGATGCCAAGTTAATGAAAGTGACGTCTAATTGATGAATTTATTATTAAAATATTTAAATATATGGACTATATTGCTTATGGTGAATTACTTATGATGCTATCAATATTGACAATTGTTAATTTAGAGTTGTTTAAAATATAAGTATGAAATAGTTTTAGATGTTGTCATCCGGATATACAATTTATCGCGTCAAATGTACAATTTCACGTTACAAATACTCTGATGTGGATCTTTTCATCACTTTTTCACCGTTAAAGAAGTAAATTCATTGCATTATATAAGCAAAGTCATGTGCTGCCCACATCAGATTTTGTAATAATACCAAGGAACTAAGGCGACAGGATAGTTAAATGCTTCCTTTTTAGGTGGCTTATAAGTCGATGAACAGCGGATTCCACTGCCATGGTTTCCGGGGGCATATACCCATGGACTAATGCTGCTCTATATAGCTTCTCTGCCAATATGTATATTCTGTTGTATCACCAATCTTTAGTAACATCACAGAATAGCCTTTACATTACATAATTTTCCAATCTATCGTCCACTGCATTATCAACTAAGTTTTGTGAATTTGGGCGAGTCCCCTTTATAACGATATCTCTCTGTTGTGGGTTAAAAACTCAAAAGTTGAAAAGTACTGCAGATTCACACTCATGTTTGATACTCATAATAATAATGATGTTCATGGTAGTGGTACATTATGAAACGAACAAAATTTCCATAATATTTCATAATACCTATGTCAAGTCCCTTGATATAAGCACAAAACTTAAACACTTTTTAATCCGCAATATATGGATATGATAAGGTTTTCGAATACTTTTAATAATATAGTGTAACTGCGATCTGTTTAGTATAAATCAATGGCCGGCAGTATTATGTACATCATTTGATATATGCAGTTCAAAAATGAACTTAGTAAATGTGCAAAGCGAGTATTTTTCCATAGAACTGCACATAGTATTTTAAAGAAGCTTCATTTTACACTATATGCATCAACATTTTCATATAAAGATCATGTCTGGTTGGTTGCCACTTAATGGTCTGGCCTCTTTACAACTGTCAAATTGGAGTATGTGCTAGGAATTGGGTTCAATTGACTATTCCGATCAAAGTGACATAACTCTAAATATTTAGTTTATTACGGTATGCAAAATTGAAAACATTTAATTTTCTTTCATGCAACAGTAACAAATGTGAATTATATTTACTCCGTTAACAACTTCTGATCTTGAATATATATACATTAAATTGATCTAAAACTTATCAGTAACTAAATATAGAAATATAAAGAAATTTATACGCAGAGTACGCTGATGACATCACAATTGAATTTAATCTCATTTGTTCAATGCAATATGCATCATTTTGCTATTATGATGTTTGCTATTGTAAATTTAAAGATTTGCAGAAAATTGCTACGTTACAACGAAAAATAATATTCTTTGTTTAAAATAACTGTTTTCAGAAACAAATTCTTAAATAATTAAAAATATTATAAAATTTTTAAATAATTTAAAATATATTAAATTATTCCTATTATCATAATATAAAAAATAAAACGTCAGAAAAATAATATAGTTGAAATACATAATGTTATAATACAATAAATTTCAAAGGATATGCGTGTTTTGAACACATAAAAATAACTAGCACTGCAACTGTAAACATTTTTCAAAATACATTTTTAAATTTCAAAGGATTTTTTTAGAGATTCACTGGAATTTATTTTATTATTCTAAATTTTACATTAAAAAAAACAATATAATGACTTAGAATAATCAAGAAAATGCATTAGAAGATACAAGATCCGACCGTAATAACAAATGACAGAAACAGCAACCCGACGTAGATTAATTATTATAATAAGAAATTTTAACTTCATAGCAGAGATTAATCGATTTGAAGTTGAGAGATGTTTGAAAATTGAGCATCCACAAGTAAGGCTATTAATCTCAGCAATATCTAATTAAACAAAAAGATGATAAAATTTTTACTTTTCCATAGTCCATAAAATCATGTAGAGGTAAAGTATTGCCATAAGTTCAACAGTTCGATTTTCAGTTTTGATGGGGTAAATTTGAGCATCTCTGAATACGAATCGCAGATCTTGTTTATAATGTGTGTATATGTGTTAGTATATGTGTGTGAGTATTTGTATATGTCAATCTATATATATAAGGTTCTGTGGATTAGATATATCAAGGAGGACTGCTACTATTATCATAATCTTTAAATACTATCGTAATCTACATCGTGGATTTAGACCGTTTTATTTAAGAGAAGAGTCAATGTTTCTAATAGTTTTGTATTACGATAATGTATTCACAAAAGTATACTTATTAAATGTGATAATAATTGGCAATGGTATTTTGATGGGGAGTTTCCATGTAATTATAATATTTTCTTTATTTTAATAAAAAAAGTCTAAACGTGTAAAGTTTCAATTGACATGATGTTAATTCGATGTCAAAAAACATTGCAGTATAGATTTATTTATTTATGGACACATATTTCTTCTAAACAGTCTCATAATAACATATTTGTTTTTGATACAATGTAAATTATCGGAAAATATTTTTAAAAGTATTATATAAGTGAATGGCCTTTTGTACTTTAGAAATAGTTTGAAAATATCCAAACTATACTGGTTATAGATAAAAATTAATTTTTTTCAACATTAAGATAGATTAATGCACAGGCTATATTTCTTAGTGAAGTCTTGGAATGTTACCGATACATCTTTGTTGTTGGATTTTTGCATGGAATATGAATAATTTTAAAACGTTGAAATAGTTTTATATGACGACCTAAAAATATTCAAAATTTTCAAAATTTAAATTTAAGCCCTAAAGCTATAAACAATGTTAAAAAGATATTGTATCTTCTAACTTGTCTGCAATTGAAACTAATGTATCACATTGTGGAGGGAAAGGCATACATGCCTACATTAGTACTTTCTTCAGTCATGACAGCGTATCATTATGATAATTGTTATTCTAGCAGTTCCATATTTTATGACATTTGATATCAGTTACTATATACTAGGCTGATTCTTCAGACTGAATGAAAAAAGGGTACTTACTTATATGATTAATAACTGACACTTTTATTTCATGAAATTAGCAACTCAAAATATTATATCCAAAATATTAAATATTAAATAATTAATGTACAAGACAGCCAAGTAACTTTCAATTGCACAAGTTATAGAAATATCCGTTTAGCGACAAAATGTTGTGACATTTTTCTCCATAGATTTAATCTTTGATCCATCTGATCTTTGAATGTAGATATCTCAGTACGTACAAGGATCGACATTTATAAATCGAGCTTCGTCAGGACATAAAGTGATTAGTACAAGCTATACAATATAAAATTATATTCAAATCTGTCGGGTTTTACTAGGCCAACGAAACTTTCGCACGCAGAATGGTATATGATTCATATGTTTACATATCATTATGGGATATGATTCACATGTCCACATATCATTATGATATATGAATCGTATGTTCACGTTTAATTATGGTATATTATTCATATGTTCACATAATTAATGAAAGTCTTTATATCACACAGCAGCTTAAAGTGGAAATTAACATCTCAAGGACATATGCGCGTTTTGTGATCATAAAATACATGAACTTCATAAAGAGTTTTATCGAAATGAACAATTCCTTATTAGGCCTAGGACTTGTCCACGTGTAAAGCTTTAATGCTTGGATTTTATTTGATATTATTTTATCGATTCCTTTCCATTGATGTTTCTTGTTTGTCTTCAGCTTGATAACTAGAGGTTTCCATTTCTATTTCCACTTAATTGATGATTATCTGTTTGATACTTTTATTAACTTTTTTTGAAAGGCATTTTGTAATGTTGGGGTTTTTGAGTTTAAATTTCTCTTTATTCTTTCATAGGATTTTCAAACTTTTATTATTATTATTATATATATATATAAATATATATATATATATATATATATATATATATACTAAATATTATTTAAATGTACTAAATAGTAATTTACGAGATTCTAGTGATAACTACATTATTCTAAATAATAGTAAAGAATTAAAAAATAAATTAAAAACACTTTGTAAAATGATAGGATTTCAAACTTTTGATTTTAGAGATCTATTTAATAATATTAAGATTACTGATCTTTATGATGTCATTTTAACTTTATATAATGCTTATATTACTAATAAATCTCATCTTACTAAATTTACCAATTTTCCTAAGCTTATTCATCTTGTTCTTTTCAATAATTATATTTTTCAAGGTAATAAATTATTCTTACAAGTCTTAGGAGTTCCACAAGGTGGTTGTAGTAGCAGTATGTTAGCTAATTTATACCTATATCAATATGAAAAATTCTTTTCTTCAACAGATTATAAAATTTACAGATATGTATATGATATGATTTGTGTTGCATTTACTGATAACTATGTTAGAGATATAGATTTCTATCCGGATAATTTGGAATTAATACCTAATGAAACTTATATTAGTAAAAATATTAATTATTTGGATTTAAATCTAATTATAAAACCTACTAATGGGATAGTTACTAATTTATATGACAAAAAATATTTTTTTTAATTGAATGTTAATAAATTATTTCCATTTAATTCCTGCAACTCGATTCAATTGTTTAGAAATATTATACTTAATCAACTTTTTAGAATTTATAGAGTATCAGATAAAAAATTTCATGCTTTGCACATTAATAACCCCAACATATTTTATGAATATCCAGTTTATGCAGTTAGGTATATATATATATATATATATATATATATATATATATATATATATATATATATATATATATATATATATATATATATATTCCCAACCCTTTATGATTATCCAGCATATTTAGTAAATGGAATAGTTAATAAGTTTCGGTTAGCCTAAAATTCTCATAATCTCTCCTTAATATCTTATTTTAGCCATACTTCTACATTCTCTTGAATTTACATTATAATATATATTCATCTTTTATTTTTGTAGCTTTAACTGTAGGATACCTTTTTTTATTGCCTTTACGCAGTACGGTTTTTATTACTCTCTTTCAGCAGATAACTTCTTCTCATTTCTGCGTATGGCAACATTTTAAGGAATTTATATGTCCTATACTTTTTTTCAATATTTATGCTTGTCGTCCATATAACACAAGTTTATAGATAAAATCTATCTTGTGTTTCAGAAACAAGCATTTTTGTGTTCATTTAGAAGGGATATATGGACTTGAAAAAGGATTTTTTTCGAAATGAATTATTTTTAAGCCTAGAGCTCTTCCACGTGCAAGTTTTTTGCTAGTTTTTTTTGTTATCGTATTTTCACTCCTCACCTTTGAAATTTGTTGATTATCTTTGACTTTATGACCTGCATTACGTTTTATAATTTCCTCTTTATGGTTGAATTTCTTTATTTCATTATATTTTGTAGGCAAATTAAGATAGTGTATTATGAGTCACTACTTACATTCTACCTTTGGATTTGCAATTTTATATATATATATATATATATATATATATATATATGTATATAATATATATATATATATATATATATTATATCTGGCTGATATTTATCTATCTACTTATGAAAAAGGCACCCATATTCTTTATGAAATGCCATATTTCCGTTATGTGGACGACGTGCTTTTGGGGTGTTTTGAGGACACAACTAACTTCGATTTCACCTTTTATCCAGGAGAATTGGAACTGATCGAAAACCAAGTTGACGAGAATGGTGCAGTTAATTTTTTGGACATATCAATAAATAGACATCAACGATATGGTACTTATACAACTTTATACGACAAACGCGATTTTTACAAAATCAAGATTGGCCATCTTATAGATTGGAGGACAAACCTTACTAAGAATGTCTTCAGAAACACTTACTACACATTATATATGTGTATATATATATATATATATATATATGTGTGTGTATATATATATGCTCAAAACGTTATTATCGTTATAATATCGATATCGTATCAACATTAAAAATCGTGATGATTGGACCATAAATAATTTTTTATGCATGATTATGTTAAATTTGTCCTGCGTTGCATGTTAAAAATTTATAAAAATTCGAATAAATTTCGAAGTTTTCGCTCGAATTTAAAAAAATTCTACATTGTTCTAAATTCTGTGATACTAAAGCAGGATATAAAGTTTTGAGAAAATCCATTAATATTTGTGGACATCACTATTAGACAGACGGACATCAATCCCAAAAGAATAAGCGTATTCAACATGTTCATTTCTATCAAAATCTCAAATTCCATAATTTTATCGAAACCAGTACTTTTCTTATACTACTACATAGTATGAGAATGTAAAAATGTTAGAAAATATCCAATGCAATCGATCTTATAGTGTTTTTAAGCATAACACCTGGTTTATCACCCAATTTCGAATATGGTGTGCAGTCCATTTAATAAAAGTATATTAAATTAATTTAAACTATATTAATCTAAATTAATTTGTTATAGTTTTATTAAATTCACTGCTCAACGTATATGACTATTGTTCAATAGTATGTCTTCATAAGATTCTAAATGTATAAAAAAAACTATTTACTTACTTGACATAAAATTTTGTGATTCCATTAATTGTATTTTATATGCATAGCGATATTCACGTACAAATTTACATCAGAAGTAATAACTATAAGCTGGGATTTGGCGCTGCTTTATCAAGTAAATTTATCGGGAACATGGTAGGTATCTGAGAATATTTCCATGTGTAAGGCTATGATAAATATTTATAAACAGAAATTCTGTTGCAAGTTCAGATTTATTTCGTTGATAATGGTCTTTCTCTGACGAAGGGAATGACAATCAATAACCGATAATTGTAAGAAGATTGCTGTAATAAATTTCGCCTCTAGTTTGTGGTACATTTTAACTCACCGCAGTTCAATTTCTAAACGTTTAACTAACAGTGATATGCAGGTATTTTCTATTCGCACTACATACAGGCGAACTTATTTACAACAATTATATCTAATTGAAAGCAATTATACAATGTTCCCAGGAAAATACACACAAAAATAATTTTGTAAGGAAAATTCCATGACTGCAAACATCATATGTATTTATACAAAATGGACAAGCCTGATCAAATAAAAGTGATTCTCGGGCTTCTGGCTTAAAATTTCTAAACAGTTAGTATAACAGACTCACTAACAATACCAGTTAGACAAAAAAATACTTCATAAAAAGTTATAGAGCATTATATATTGAGAGTATCTCAAGACCATCTTTTGTATATCTATTAAAGCATTATCTACATTCTCCACTAGGGCCACTTCAATTATTTTATTCGATAGGACATGGTCATTTTATTATATTCATACCCAACGTGGATTTCATGGATTCTTCTATTCATGGATTCTATTATATTTCTTTCTATTCATGGATTTTTCATTATTGAGGTGCTTAAGATTTTGCATAGTAACCGTGTAGAACTCCGCAATGGAAAGTTCCACATCAAAGGATGAAAAATGATAATGTCATGTGATATTTATTATAATATGCAAAGATAGTAATATAATTAGATAATAATACAATTAGATATAATATGGCTGAGGTCGAACACACAATTTTATATAAATAACTGAAGTGGAGCTCACAGTTCGACTTTATCATACAATAATCCCATTTTTAAGTTTTTTTTTTTTACGTTCCCTGCAATACATGGTAATGTATAGGTAAAGTATTGGAATCATGCAGAAAATCGCAACTCGTGTTTTCGACGGAACTACACGTTTCGAGACCTCTAGAATACGAAAAACCATTTTTAGCGTGACGCCTGTGAGTGTGTGTGTCTGTGTGTCTGTCTGTCTGTGCAGATATTTTATCCTCTCTAACTAAAAAACTAATAGACCGAATTTCATAAAATTTGGTAGATAAGTCACTTGTGAGCTAATCTGGTACTGCTTAGTTTTGGGTACGATTCGGGATAAAAGAATCCGCCTTTTTTTTTGCAAAATGGCCCGCAAAAGCTTGTATCCACTCTAGCTGAAAAACTAATGGGCCAAATTTCACAAAATTTGGCAGATAAGTCACATGTAGTTCACCCTGGTACTGATTAGATTTTGGTACGATTCGGAAAAAATAACCTGCCTTTTTTTGCCAATTGGCCCGCAAAAATCCCCCAAATCTTAAATGAAAAACTAGTATGCTCAAATATATCCATTAAATGCTTGTTTAATACGTAATTTTTAACGAAAAAAAGAATAAGACCAATCCCATTACACTAGAACTGGCCGTTCTCGAGATATTTTATCTTCTTCGTATTTTCTCTACGCCACCTTTGGAAATAACTCCAGTTATCAAATGAAAACGAAAATTTAATTAAAAGAGAAATAAATTTAATTAAAATAAAGAGAACGTGGATATAATTCTGCAGGGAAAGTCATGTGCTGCCCACATCAGATTTTTTTAATTTTGGGTTAATTCCGTCATGAGCACAAAAATTGTATCGCGGCTATTTTTCACAATGATTGAAATTATTACTTTCCCTGCAATACATGGTAATGTATAGGAAAATGTATTGGAATCATGTCGAAAATCGCAACTCGAGTTTTCGACGGATCTACACGTTTCGAGACCTCTAGAATACGAAAAAACTATTTTTAGCGTGACGTCTGTATGTGTGTCTGTGTGTCTGTGTGTCTGTGTGTCTGTCTGTCTGTCTGTGCAGATTTTGTATCCACTCTAACTAAAACACTAATTGCCCGATTTTCATAAAATTTGGTAGGTAAGTCACTTGTGCACGAATCTGGTGCTGATTAGTTTTGGGTATGACTCGGGTTAAAAGAAACCGCCTTTTTTTGCGAAATGGCCCGCAAAAGCTTGTATGCACTCTAACTGAAAAACTAATGGACCGAATTTCACAAAATTTATAGATAAGTCGCTTGTAGGCCTCCTTGGATCTGAGTGGATTTTTGTATAATTTGGAAAAAAATAACCTGCATTTTTTTGCAAAATGGCCCTCAAAAATCAACAAAATCTAAACTTAAAAACTACATATGCTGAAATATAGCCATTAAATGCTTGTTTAATACGTAATTTTTAGCGAAGAAAAGAATAAGACCAACCCCATTACAGTAGGACTAGCCGTTCTCGAGATATTTTTATTTTTTCGTATTTTCTCTACGCCACTTTTGAAAAGAAGCCCAGTTATCAAATGAGAAAGAGAATTGAATTAAAAGTGAATTAAATGTAATTAAAATAACGAGAACGTGAATATAAGTCTGCAGGGAAAGTCATGTGCTGCCCCCACATCATATTTTTTATTTGGAAAATGTGTTCTAATACAAACATGATCATAAATGCTTTATTTGCTATTGAAGTACTAAAAAATTTGGAAATAGAAAGGTTTTAGCATCCAATAAGAAATTATATTTAGTAATATTATAATAATACGTTAATATATTTGATATATTAGTATATGTGATATGTCTGTATGTATGTATGACTCTATTTTTGAAACAACTACACAATTCAAACCCACAAAAAATTGTACATAGTTGAGAGAGATATTATCATTTTCATCTTGAGTCAAACGTTTCTTAAATGTCCTATTTGGACGAACAGGAATTGAAAACGACAGTTTCTGACCAACACTACCTACACCATGTGGTATATTGACACAATTTTGACAATACAATCTTGGGAATGTTAGATCATGCTTTAAATCATCTTTCTTGGAAATAAACCCATAGGTGTCAAATCAATCACATGAGCCCACTACTTAAATGCAAAACTACAACACTATGTATTTCGTTGCATATTTTGTAGAATACATTACATTGCAGAATATATGATATTACATGCAGAACACATTAGACTTCATTTTACTCAAAACCACAATTGAATTGAACCAGGAAACGATGCATCCTAAATATTATCCGAGATATTTTAGTTTTTCGTATTTTTCCTACACCATTTTCGAAAATAAGTCCAGTTTTCAAATGAGAACGAAAATTGAATTAAAAGTGAATTAAATTTAATTTAAATAATTTGAACGTGAATATAAATGTGCAGGGAAAGTCATGTACTGCCCACATCAAATTTTTAAATATCGTGATCATTGAGCCATAAATAATTCCATTTTGCATGGTTATGCCAACTATTATCCTATGCTGCCATGTTAATAAATATAAAATCTCGAATAAATTTCGAAGTTTTCGCTTGAACTAAAAAAACATTCGATCTAGTTCCAGATTTTTTAATAATATTGCCGGATATAAAGTTTTGTAAAAATCCATTAATATTTATGGCAGCTATCATGTACACAAGTAATCGACCACAGACAGACGAACATCACTCCAAAAATAGTCAAAACATCTTCAGGGACTTCTAAAACTGATATTGGAGTCAAAATCTGGAATTCAAAAATTTTACCAAAAGCAATACTTTATACTGAATTGCATGGTTATGAGAACGTGAAAATGACAGAAAACGTTTAATATAATCGATGTAACAGTACTTTGGAAATGTAACGTCAGACTTTCACCCGCTTTCGAATATCACGTGCAATCCCATTTAAATAAAATACATTAAATTAAACTAAACTAGAATAATCTAATTTATATTACTATAGTTTTATTAAATACACTGCTCAACGGAAGAGATATGACAAATATGTAATTGTATATCTTCATAAGCTTCTGAATGTATAGAAAAATAATACAACACGATATACTTAGGTGACATAAAATTTTGAGATTCAATTAATTGTATTTTATATGTATAGCGATATTTCCGTACATATTTACATCAGAAGTATTACCTATGGTCGGGGATTTCGCGCTGCTTTATCAAGTAAATTTATCGGGAACGTGATAGGTATCTGAGAATATTTCCATGTGTAAGGCTATGATAAATAATTATCCACCAAAATTCTGTTGCAAGTTCAGATTAATTTCGTCGGTAATGGTATTCCTCTGACGAAGGAAATGACAGTCAATAACCGAATATTGTAAGAATTTTGCGGTAATAAATTACGCCTCTAGTCTGCTGCACGTTTTAACTCAGCACAATTTAATTTATAAACGTTTAACTAAAAATTGGAAATGTGCAGGTGTATTCTATTCACAGTAAATAGAAGCCACTTATTTACTAAAATTGTATCTAATTGAACACATACAATATTACCAGGAAAGTTCTTGAACACACCAATAATTTTGTAAGGAAAAGTCCATGGCTGTGTCCGTTATATGATTTTATATTAAAGCGTCCATGCCCGATCGGATGAAAGTCATTGTCGAGCTTCTGGTTTAGAATTTTAAAAAAGTTCGGATAACAAACTCAGCAACAAAGCGAGATAGACGTAAAAAGATATATACAAAGTTATACAGCAGCATCTATTGAATAGGAATATTGCATTAAAAATTAGTCTGTTGTATCTGACTGTGCAGTCTGTAGCGGGAAATCTAAGCGTTGTACAGCCATGAAATTTGGTGCACTGCTGTATTTCGAATTATACAGGTGCCACTTGGCGTTTTTTTAAATCCGTATATGTCTTTAGATTTCATGTTTTAACCAGCTATAGGTCATGCTATAGATTATGCTCTACTAATCACTGATTTGTATTCAACATCAAATTCCTTAGGGCAATGCATTTTTCACTGGGGATTTCAGCTTCGATAGATTTTTCCTTTCCCGGTTCAAAAGAATTCATTTTATTTGAAACATCTATTTCGCAGGGTCTGTTATAGGCAGATCTTAGATGATGATTGATATAGATTGCATTTAACATTTTAGAGCAAGGTAAGGGATCCACTAAGAATTTTCATCTCCTGTTTAAACAATTTTCTTAAAAAATCTGTTTCATTAATTTGACAATATATAGACAGCAGGGTCCACATCGACGATAAGGACTTGCGATTTTATATCAGTAGCCCAACAATAGAGCTTCGGCTGGCCAGGAGATCCAGGGTTCGATCCCAGATCTTTAGCAAGGCCTTTACATGCCGACCTTATATGGCGATTGATATGAATTCAGCATCACATTCCGGAGGCGGTTGGGGGTTGACTGAAAATTCCACTTCTGCATCTTCGCATTTCCATTCCGAAAACTTTCCTTGAAACATCTATTTCTCAGAATTGGCTATAGAGAAAAGTAAGTGGATAAATAAGTAGAAAGTAAGTAAGAGTAAATAAGTAAGATAAAAATAAATAAATAAATAAGGAAGTAAGTACATAAGTAAATAAGTAAGATAAAAGTAAGTAGATAAGTAAACGTTTTTTAGAAAAATTTCAATCTTCTTTTTTTTTTGCCGCAAATGCGAATATATTCCTCGTTTCTTAAGTAATGATTTTTGTTACTTATGTATATTTGGTATGATTCTTTTACTCCTTAGATTCGCAAACTTTCCAGAATTCAAAGCATGGAAAGTGACAATCTCCACATGCGTTTTCTGGTGTGTAATGCATTGCAAAAATAATTGAATTCCACACCATGCGTCCTGAAACAAATTTAAAGTTATCCACATGCTTGTTATTTTATTTCTTTGACATTGCAATGGAGATAAAATTACAAGATGAGATGGACAGATCTGATAGTGCAGCAAATGGAAGATGAATGTATTTACAAACAAAGTAAATGAATTTAATGTCAAATTAAGGCGTTTATGTAAATTTTCTTTTGTGTTAAAGAAATTAAAATAAAATTTATTTTGATGGTCGACAGTAAACATAAAATTATATATGATATTTTAAAAATACACATCAAATTTTATAACTCGCTTATAATGTTGAAATAATTCTATACTATAACATTTGAGAATTAATCTTTAAAACGCACAAAATCAGAAAATTGAAGTAAGAAACACTCAAAGTCATGGTCGAGAAAAAGGTAAACTAAAGTAAATATAAGCATAATATGATGCCAAATAAATATAAGCATAATAATAATGTCAAAGTGTTAAACATAAATGTTTTGTCAAATATAGATCATGTTATGGTACATTGAAATTGCTGAATCTGAAGAATTTATTAGTATATTAATGTTAAAATCTAAAATGTTTGCATTTCTAAATAAAAAAGTGTTTCAAATATAGCTTTATTTAAGGTATTAAACGTCTTTGAGTTATTTTCGGTAAAAGGGAGTTTTACATGTCCCAGGTGTTTTAATAAGAGTTTGCATGACATGGACTGATTTTAGACTCTGTTCAGTTTGAACACCGATTAGTTCAGTGAAATACCCTCAAAGTCATCTTCAGAAAATTGGTAAACTGAAGTGAACATGAGCATATCGTCAATGTGTTAAACATAAATGTTTTGTAAAATATAATTTGTAAAAGATTATGTTGCAATACATGAAATTGCTGAATTTGAAGAATCTGTTAGGATGTTAATGTTAAATTCCTGAAATATTTGCATTTCTAAATAACAAAATGTCTTAAATATAGTATATTTAACGTATTAAATGTAAATGTCTGTATGTTTGTGTATATCTGAAACGTATAGTAAAGCTTCGATAAGTGACGAAATTCGGTACAGCGCCTCATGTTTCCCAACGATACGGCTCGGCAAGATTTTTTAAAAACTCGAATTATTTTAAAATTTTTGAACGTTTAAAATATAAATTCGGCCGACTTCTTTTAGTATATAATCGAATTATCTTCTAGAATATTATGCGAATCGAAAGTGAGATCTTTTTTTCGAATTTGTTTCTTTTCACTTCGTGAATTTTAAGGATACATTTTCAAACATTAGAATATAGAATCATTTCAATATTATAAGTGAGTTCACAAATTTTATTTTCATCCGACGCACATTCAATGTTATTTTCACTTTAGACACTAAATGTATTTTAATTCGAATATTTTGATCACTTGGAAACTCGTGAAAATGGAGATACAGGAACTGGATAATAAAATTAAAAAAAAAAAAACTTTTAAAATTAAAATTTCTAAATACGAAAATATAACATTTAATTTAAACTTTTTAGAAAGGAGAATATAACTTTTAAATTAAAATTTCTAAAAACAGAAAATACGAATTAAAAAATTGTCCCGATAGCAATAATTTCTCTACACTGTATTACATGGTATTAGACAGTGAAAATGTAAGAAAACGTTTAATGTAAGCGATGTAATAGTGCTTTGAAAATGTAATGTCAGACTTTCACCCCCTTTCCAATATTCCGTGCAGTCCCATTTATTTAAAATGCATTAAATTGAACTAAACTTATGTATATCATTCGAATTTATATTGTTATATAATCAAAAATTGGTATCACGCCTGCATTCAACAAATAAAATTAAGGACCAAACGTCTTTAAAACGATAGATCACTTATTAAAGCATCTTAAAAGACGCACAAAGCATTTTAACCGCCGGAGCGCTTTCCGGCGTTAATACGTCCTTCATCAGTGGCTACATGAATGGTAAAACATAGAATGTTCATATATAGAGACAAAGAAATATGTTTTTAGTTTTTTAAAGCGCATATTATTAAGTGCGATGAATTTAATTACTTTGTAACTCTATCCGTAAATTCCGCGTTGATATTAGCTTTTGTGAGCGCTCTTATTCTTTTTGGTACAGTGAATTTGTTGCTAGTGAGCATCTCACCATTGTGGATTCCTTTTGCGAGTATATTTATAATCACCAAATCCATGTCCGTAATGACGTAGAAATTCAGCATGCTAGAAAATGTTCTGGTTGGACAAACCAGTTAAAATGGTCTAACTATCCACGTAAAATATCCTTGCTCTTACCCATTTCTGATTTTTCTATCGGTTAAGTTGTTTTTGTGAGTGATGCCCAACCTTCTTCTCAACACAAAAATTTAAAAATTCCCGTCTTGAAATTCTTTCTTTAAAAGCTAAAATGTTTCTACAGCTTAAAATGCCTTTAGCTTTTCCTTTCGTAAATTGTACTACCATTGATATTTTCTCTATTCAGCGTAAAGCCCTTGAGAGAGGCCCACAATTAGCCTATCCTTGTGTTAATCCCAGTTTTATTAATCTAATTCCTCTGTGGAAGATGCTCTTCTTATTGTGGCTCAAGGCCATAAAGATCGTGGCCGTTTTGTTTTATATCAGTCTATTTCTGCATTTCAAAATAATAAACTTAAAAGTGAAATTAGGTATTCTATTTATGATATTGCTTTGAATATTGAAATCGCGGAAATTAGGAAACTTAAATCTAACCCCGACCTTGTTATTTTATCTGCTGACAAAGCCAAGCAATTTGTTCTTACAAATAAACCTGATTATGTTAATCCAATGCAGAAGTGTATTGACGAGATAGACTGCAACCAGGTCAAAAAGTTCCCGATTATGACGATAAATACTAGGATCGCAAAACTTAAATAATGCACTGATCTCCCTCCCAATGTAAAATCTGACGTTTTTCGTACTTCACATCAACTCCCTAAAATTTTTATTCAAATAAAACTTCATAAATTAAATCATCCTATGAGCCCCATTGCTTCCAAATGTACAGGACCTACTTATTTTTTAGAGAAATCACTTGCCCATTTCACGAAACCGTATTTTAATAATCATAGTATTTCCATTAGCTCTACTGTAAATTTCATTAATTTACAATTAAAAACAAAATTTAATCCCAATAGTACTCTCCATAGTTTCGATGTCGTTTCCTTTTTCCCTAGTATCCCCGTTGATATTGCTATTGAAATTATTGCCAAAAACTTGAGAAACACAAATTTAAAACCCCTCACTATCGACGCAATCACTTCTGCTTTGAATATTGTTGCAGAGGCAAATTGCTTTGCTTTCCGTGGCGCTACTTACTTGCAAACTTCTGGCGCCCCTATGGGTAGCGCTGTATCTGGTATTTTGGCCGGGACCGTTTTGCAGGAGCTCGAGAATGAGGTTTTGCCCTTTTGAACGATTAAACCTATTCTTTGGTGCCGTTACGTGGATGATGATTTCATTATTTGGGATCGTGATTTAAATGATCTCCTTCACCTTTGAATAAAGTTAATGATTTTTACCCTTCGATTAATTTTACCGTTGAGCATGAATCCAATTGTTTTTGCCTTTTCTTGATGTTCTTCAAAATCACCCGTTCAGATTTTGGTGTTCATACTTCCGTTTTCCGAAAATTTACTTTTACTAACTCCTGTATCTCCTATAATTCTTTTTATTCTGCATCCTCTAAAAAGGCCTCCTTTAACGCTTATTTTAATCGCGCATTTAATGTTTGCTCTTCCATCTCTGCTTTGACTGATGAAATTAATTTTATTTTTAATCTTGACCATGAGGCTGCTTATTCTTGTGAGTTTGTTTATAAGATTTTCTCTCATGTTCTCCTTAAATTTAGTCAGTTTGATACTAAACTTGTTGCTATTAAAGATCGTTTTGTCCATAAATCTAGTGTTTCTTACCATTCTAAGATATTCCGTCCTTTTATTCAATTCTGTCATGAATTTGAATTCAAACCAGCTCACTCAAATATTACCATTTTATTTAATCGTATTCGTTCTGATAAACTTGGAAATATTGATGACTTTAAAAGCTATGCTTGGGGTGCATGTAGTTATCCCCTGTTATCTCCTGATGGTGACTATAAATTTTATATTGGTAGTACAACACGTACTGTTGGCATTCGTTTAGCTGAACAGCTCGCGATGTCAAATGTGGTTCTGCGGTTTTTGCTCAATATGTGGTTAATGGTATATTTCTGCCCATTTTTGAAAAAATGTTCCTTTTAGTTGGTTGTAACAATCGACTTAATATTCCCCTTTTTATTTATATTTACCGTGAGTCGATTTGTAATTTTGATTCCGTTCAAATTTTAAGTTATGCTTGGCGACTCATTCTCGACTATGCAATTCATATCTCTTAATAGTTATGTATGATGTCATTCTCATGAAAATTACGAATGACGGTTGTTCCGAAATTATGCTTTTCTTGTAATTAAATAACGTATTGATAGTATTTCTCTTGTAATATTTTTACAATTTGAAATCGTTTAAAGTAATTTTTGTATTTTCCGTGTATATTTCTTGGATTATTTTGCATTAATTAATAGTATGTTTATTTACCATTTTATATTTTTTGCAAATTTGCTGTATAACTGTTCTCTATATATGAGTATTCCATGTTTTATATACTATTCATGTAGCCACTGATGAAGGGCGTATTAATGACCGAAAGAGCTCTGGTGGTTTTAAAATGCTTTGTACGTTTTTAAGATGTTTTAATAAATGACCTTTCATTATAAAGACGTTTTGTCTTTAATTTTATATATTGTTATAGTTTAATTAAATATCAATGGCTGCTATATAACGACAGATATATAACTCAACGGCAGATGTATAAATACTGTTCAACTAACAGCAGATGTATAACTACGATTAACTAACGGCAGATATATAACTATTGTACAATAGTAGTATATCTTTTTAAGATTCTGAATGTATTGAAAAATAATAGAACACGATATAACTCAACGGCAGATGTATAAATACTGTTCAACTAACAGCAGATGTATAACTACGGCTAACTAACGGCAGATATATAACTATTGTACAATAGTATATCTTCTTAAGATTCTGAATGTATTGAAAAATAATAGAACACGATATAACTCAACGGCAGATGTATAAATACTGTTCAACTAACAGCAGATTATAACTACGGCTAACTAACGGCAGATATATAACTATTGTACAATAGTATATCTTCGTAAGATTCTGAATGTATTGAAAAATAATAGAACACGATATACTTAGGTGACATAAAATTTTGAGATTCAATTAATTGTATTTTATGTGTATAGTGATATTCACGTACAAATTTCCATCAGATGTAATACCTGTGGTCGAGGACTTCGCGCTGCTTTATAAAGGAAATTTATCGGGAACATGATAGGTATCTGAGAATATTTCCATGTGTAAGGCTATGATAAATAATTACCCACCGAAATTCTGTTACAAGTTCAGATTAATTTCGTTGATAATGGTGTTTCCCTGACGAAGGAAATGACAATCAATAACCGAATATTGTAAGAATATTGCGGTAATAAATTTCGCATCTAGTCTGCGTTGCACTTTAACTCAGCGCAGTTCAATTTATAAATATTTAACTAAAAATTTGAAATGTGTAGGTGTCTTCTATTCGCAGTAAATAGGAGCCACTTATTTACTAAATTGTATCTAATTGAACACATATACAATATTACCAGGAAAGTTCTTAAAGACACGAATAATTTTGTAAGGAAAGTCCAAGAATGTACACGTTATATGTTTCCATATTAAAGTGAGCATGCCTGATCGGATAAAAGTGATTGCCACGCTTCTGGTTGAGAATTTTAAAACAGTTCGGATAACAAACTCAGCAACAAATCGAGATAGACGTGAAAAGCTATATACAAAGTTATATAGCATTATCTATTGAATAGAAATATTGCGTAATAAACCAGTCTGTTGTAACTGACTGTGCAGTCTGTTGCTGGAAATCTAAGCGTTGTACAGTCTTGAAATTTGGTACACTGCTTCATCACTAATTACACAGGTGCCACTTGGCGTTTTGTTATAACTCGCATAAATCTTTTGTTTTTATATTTTAACCCTCTATATAAGTTTTGCCAAAGATAGTTCTCAAATACTCATTGACTTGAATTCAACATCACATTCCTAAAGACAATGTGTGATTCACTGAGGATATAAACTGTCAAAGAGTTTTCCTTTTCCGGTTCAAATGATTCCATTTTATTTGAAACATCTATTTCGCAGGGTTTGTTTTAGGTAGATCTTAGACGATCATTGGTATGGATTGTACTAAGGGTTTTACTATGGATTTTCATCACCGGTGTAAACAATTTTCTTTAGAAATCTATTTCACTAATTTAATAATAGATAGGGTGGAGTATCCATTACGCGGATAAAAACTTGCAATTCCGTCCAAGTAGCTCAACATCATCGTCTATCCAGTTCGGAGATCCGGGGTTCAACTTCTGGTTTGGGCAGTAAGGACTATTTGCGCCCAAACAAATCAACCTTGCTGGTTAGTGCAAAGATGTTGGAGGTCTGAAAGTGACCATAGTACGACTAGTACGGATTCGGTGTACTGTGGACGATTTAGTGCTGATATCAATTTGAGAGGATAACGCCCAAACAGGATACTACTCTGGGTAAAAACAGAATTAGCAGGATAATACACTGAGATAAAAATATCAGAATGTGGTCATACAGATTGTCAGTTGCCCGTCAATCTTCTTCTTCCATCCAGACCGTCGGATCTACCAGAAATATATAAGGTATCTGTTTGGACGGCCGGGAAGTGCCAACCCAATTTAGACCGGTACCCAGTGGAGGAGGCATCCACACGGACCGTACCCTACTTCCCGTACCATCAACTTCGCGGAGGAACTTACGGACCCACATGTTTAACGTGATCGGTCTTCTCTTGAACAGGGCGGAAATTTTAGGAGAGGCGGGAATCGATCTCGGGCCAACCAAGTGCAATTCCCGCGTGCTAACCACTGGGCTGTCGCATCCCCTGCCCGCCAATCTGACATTAGAGGGTGTAAAATGCAGGGTCCACTTCGACGATAACAATTTGCAATTTCTTCTCAGTTGCTCAACGGTAGAGCATAGGCTGGCCAGTTTGGTGCTCCAGGGTTCGATTCCCGGTTGGGGCAGCAAAACTCTTTACAAGACCGTAGATTGCGATTGATATGCATTCGGCATTCAATTCCGTAGGAGATTGGGAGTTGACTTAATATTCCTACTTCCATAACTTTTCATTCCAAAAACCGTCCTTGAAACATCAATTTCTCAGAATTTTTTATAGATATATCTTAGATAATAACTGGCAAGGATTCAGTATGGAATTCCTGAATGAATCGGGAAGTCCATTAGATATGTCCATTTCTGGTTCTGGAGATGTCACTTTTCGAAGACTGGAGATTTTTTGGAAGTGTCACTTTTCAAAGACTGCAGATCTTTTCTGGAGATGTCACTTTTCGAGGACTGGAGATTTTCTGGAGATGTTTTTAGAAACTTCGAAAACAATATTGAAAGTCAAATAAAAGTATTTAAATTTGGTCTAAGATGAAGTGAAAATACCATTTGCCACCATACGAATGTTTCCTTAATAAATGTTTGTTAGATATTTTTCACATGTCCCTGAGATCATTCATTAAAAATAATTAAGTACTTTTCATCTAGAAATATTTCAATCTTCTTATTTTAATGCTGACATTTTTATGTATGTTTATTTTTCTTTTTATGCCGAGAACGGAATGTGCTCCTTCTTTTTCTAAGTTGAGATTTTTGTTATCTATGTATATTTGGTACGATTCTTTTATTCCGTAGATTCGCAAAATTTAGAGAAATCATGGCATAGAAAATGACAATATCTATAGGCGCTTTCTGGTGCATAATTCACTGTAAAAATAATTGAATTTCACACTATGCGTCCTGAAACCAATTTATGTTATCCACATAATTGGTACTTATTTACTTTGATTTTGCAATATAAGATGGCCAGATCAAACAGTGCAGCAAAGGGCAGATGAATATATTTAAAAATTGAGTAAATGAGTTTAACGTCAAATTAAAGTGTTTATGTCAATTTTCTTCTGTGTTAAAAAAATTAAAATAAAATTGAGTTTGATGGCCGGGAGTAAACATTAAATTGTATATATTATTTTGAAAATGTGCGTCAGATTGAAATCAAATTTTATAACTCGGTTATAATATTGAAATAATTCTATATTCTCACGTTTGAAAATTTATCTTTAAATTTCTCGAAATCAGAAAATTGCAAGTAAGAAACAGTTAAAGCCATCTTCGAAAAAAAGGTAAACTAAAGTAAACATAAACATAATGTCAAAATTTTTGTAAAATATAATATGCAAAAGATCATATTGCGATACATCGAAATTGCTGATTTTGAAGAATTTTCTAAAATATTAATGTTAAAACAACAACAAAGTGTTTTAAAAGTAGTTTTAAGTGTTAACAAAGTGCTTTAAATATAGCTATATTTAACGTATTAAATGTAGAAAAACTTTATTTCACGATACTACTGTTAACCACGATTGCATTAAGAACTATCACATCTATAAATTTCTTGATGTCCATAATACATATTGTACTGATATTGATATTTTTTATTTGACCCTTTCCCATTTAAAAAAAAAGAACTGTGTTAATGCTCTTGACATGTATCCTACTCAGTATTCTTGTATTTTATGCTGAGTTCTTCTTTTATTTGTGCGGTTACTGTGACTGGATTTCATCTGTATTTGCCATTTAAATTGAATAAATAAATAAATAAATAAATAAGTATCTGTTTTTGAGTAAATTTGATATGCATATTAAAGCTTCTGAAAGTGAAGAAATTCGGTATAGTGCCTTATGTTTCCGAACGACACGATTCAGCAAGATTTTTTAAAAATTCGAATTATTTTAACATTCTTGAACGTTTAGAATCGAAATTACACCTACTTCTTTTAGTATACAATCGAACTATCTTGCAGAATATTATGCGAATCGAATGTGAGATCTTTTTTTCGAAGATGTTTGTTTTGCGAATGATGTCTCAGACTTTCACCCTAGACTTGGAATGTTATTTTACTTGCAATTTTCTGACTTCGTAAATAATTTTCTGACTTCATGATAAAATTTCAAACGTTAGTATATAAAATATTTCAATAATATAAGCGAATTCAAAAATTGTATTTCCATCTGACGCACATTTCCATCTGACATTATTTTCACTTTAGGGATCAAAATGCATTTTAGTTTTAATTTTTTTATCATTTCGAAACTTTAAATTTCACTCCTGAAAATGGAGATATAGGAATTGGAAAATAAAATACAAAAAATTAACTTTTAAACTATATTCTCTAAATAAGAAAATATAACATTTAATTTAAAATTTCTAAAAAAGGAAAATATAGCTTTTAAACAGAACTTTCTAAAAACGAAAATCTAATTTTTAAACTGAACTTTCTAAAAATGAAATTCTAACTTTTAAACTGAACTTTCTAATAACTAAAACATAAAATTTAAACTAAACTTTCTAAAGCGAATATACAGGTGTCACAAAAAGATTGAAACGAGCTTTAATTCTTTACCTGTTGGAAATGAGTGGGCAATGTAAATTGCAAAAATTTTGAGAGTAAGATAGGAAATAAGACTACGTTAATGAAATAGTCCTCCCATTAATTTTCAAAAAGTTATATTTTTAAAATTTTTATACGACCCCCTTAGACAAATTGGGTCAATTAGAAAACTTTTATTTTTAATGCAACAAGATCATTGAAAGAACCCTCATATCTATATCTGTAAAATTGGGCGAGTTATATTTTATTGAAAATTGAACATTGTGACTGGGGACCATATACAAATTAGAAATGTAAATTTGTGACATACCACAAAAAAGATAAACTGGATGATAATACATAGGATACCCAACCGCGTAGTGAGTATCACTGCTTTATATGATCTCTGTCTGTGTAATACTTTATTTAGATGCATTTGAGATAAAAAATTTTGACACATATTAACGTATTTTTGATCTAAACAATTTCCATCGTCAATTTGTGTATGATCCCTATTTTCACTGATGAAACAGCCTTTCACATGGTACGGAAAAGGGGCATAAGTTAGAGTTTTTCCTTTATCTTAATTGAGTTGACTTTGAAGATACAGATATACGGTTTTTTTAATGAAAACACTTGTTGCAGTAGAAATAAAAATTTTCTGAATGCCCAAATTTGTCTAAGGGGGTCGTATAAAAATGTAAAAAGTTTATCATTTTGAACATAATAGGAGGACTATTTCAATTTAGAATTATTTCTAGAATTATTATATACGCAGGGCTTAATAAGAAGTACATATATATTTCGCTAAAAAAGTTTTCATTAATGGTTAATATTTATTTATTTATTTATTTATTTATTTATTCAATTTATATATATTGAAGAAATAAATAATATGCGATGTCATTAAAATATTTTCTGATATTAGTCTTCTCATTCATTCAATGCCTTATACAGTTTTGCGATCTTGTAAATTTCAAAATAAACAATTTAACAATCGGCCAGAGATAGATATTAAATCTCTAGGCTTTGGTCTAGATTTGCCACACACTATACCGCTTTTCTCGGCCGTCCAATTAACTGCTCCATGTCCTAGAATGAGCTGGTCGGCCTCAGCATTCGACACACTATACCGCTCTAAGCCTTAATATACTAGAATTATCATACACGCAGGGAATAATAACAAATACATATATATTTCGCTAAATTAATGCTTTCATTAATGGTTAATATTTATTTATTTATTTATTTATTCAAATTATATATATTAAATAAATAAATAATATACGATGTTATTAAAATATTTTCTGTTATTAGTCTTCTCATTCAATTCCTTAGACAGTTTTGCGATCTTGTGAATGTCAAAAATAAATTTGAAGAAATAATTTCTTCCTTACCATAAGCACTTTTTCTGATTTTTTCAAATCCTCAAATTGCTTGTATTACATACACATTACAATACCTCAAAGTATTAAAAATAATAATGATATCCGGCATTTTTCACAATCAAATTTTCTTGAGAAATAATTGAATTTACACACCATGTGTCCCAAAACCAATTTGAGGAATCCAAAGATATGTCATTTCTTTTCAGTTCGACTATTTGTCTGCCTGCAAGAAAAATTTGTCGGAAATCTAGAATTTAGATGCTTTGGGTGGAAGGGAATGACAATGAGTGTATTTAAAAAAGGGATGAATGAATTTCACATCGATAAGTTTTTTAGATCTGTCTATTTCTCTTTTAAAATTCGTAAAATATTTGTGGAAAAAAAAAGCTTCAAATGTTGAAAAGTTTGTCAGCTGGTTTGTATTTCTATTTCTGAAGTTTGTAAGAATATTTAAATATATTTTATTTTTATTTTTGATTTATTTGTACTTTATCATAGTAACGTTTTGGAAGAAAACCGAATAATTATAAAATATTCTTAGATTAGTAAAAAATAGTGACTATATTATTCCTTATGTTATCCGCTACAGATAAAAGTGAAGAAAAACTTTCTTTGAATACTTCGAATGAAAAGAAGTTAATTCAATAATTTTCAATAATTTTTTTTGGATGAGCCCTTGAAATAATTCACAAAATATCTCAAAATTAGCTGACACATATTAGATTCGATAGGGGGAGTCACAAAATTGGCATGTAAAGCAGTATATTTCTTAAATAATAATAACATATAGTTTTGAATAAAATATCGGCAATTCTCTAGACCATAGACGGAACTCTGGGTGAAAGTGGGTGAATAACACCAACATAAATAATTATTTGCGGGGATGTTATTCACCCACAATATTTCTCTGTGCCCAATTATATTTGGACACGGAGAAATATTCAAAAGAAATGTACTTATTTAGATTAAAATAAGTACATTTCTTTTGAATATTTCTCCGTGTCCAAATATAATTGGACACAGAGAAATATTGGTGTAGTCATTGAAGCCTCATTTAGATTAAAATAAGGATTCAATGACTTCGGTCAATTTTTGTTACTTTACATCATTGTTCTTTGTTCATGTACATGTTCTGTAACTTGCCTTGCCATTGGAAATAAAAAATAGATTAAAATTAACGCCTTTTTCGACTATAAATGCACACTGTTTTGTTTATACAATAGTCCATTAAGGTACAGGCATTCATTTCATTATATTATTAAATTTTAATGTGTGTGGTATAATTTTATTTAAGTATTTATCTTATATGTTACAACTAGATAGCATTACTCACATCAGAGTTTTTCTAAATTGAGTAATACTAAGTTGTGATTGTATTATGTGTATAAGTTACTCTGTAAGCAGGTGAGTATGATTGAGTTTGCAAAATTACAGTCTGAATGTTACCCGCATCCCTTCAATATCCATCTCTAAAGAAAAAAAAAAGTTCTTGGAATACTCCTATGCCAAGGTTGTGATAAGGCCCTTCCCTTAAGCTTAGTGCAAGTTAGCATAATTACACATACTAAACCCATTAAAATAGATGGTTCGTTCATATTCATAATCGATATTATTTTATTCAATAATCATAATTAATACATTAAATAGATCCTCGTGGAATTAAAACTCATTAAGATATAGTAAAACCCCGTCACATCTACTATAATTACTAGATTTTAATGAAATAATTCCCTCCCCACCATTTAAAAAATAACTAGGTATAGCACTTAATCCCTTTTGACACGTAAAGAATCTCCATTTCCTCCCTAAAATACGAATAAAACATCTTAACATTCATTAAAAAATTCATACACACCCACTGAAATCCAATGCAACTTACATGAAATTCTCTTCAAATGCATTCTAAGCGAATCCCTAATCAGAAATGATTACACTAAGTCTATGAAAAAAATTCCTTTGTAGGGAAAAATGTCTTAGAATGCGCAATCATTAGATCCTTATGCAATGCAACATCTTAGGAAAACAGCTTATAATGCAACTTATAATACGAGTACGAAAGCATTGAATTTAGGAGCCCTCTGAATGGCATGAAATCTTTCTAATGTGTAGCATGCAATTCTTAATGGAAAACATACTCGTGTAATTTTCTAAAAGCATTTAAATATTGAATTGTTCCCCAAAAATTTGTTTAGTCGATATCGTGCAATACACTGAATCCTAAAATTGTAAGATTCGTCTTCCAGTTGTGGTAAGTTTAAAAAGATATGTCCTTGTTTGTTAAATATTTTTATTATGTACATTATTTAATTCAATTTTTAATTTGAGAAAATAACTGCCTCATTAAAGCAATTAACATCTCCGAAATGGGTTCAGTAGGTTGTAAAATGTGGTGTTAAAAACTTGCATGGTAGATACACCAACATCCGTCTAAAAATAGTCGAAACGTATTCAGTAGGTACTAAAACATGGTGTTAAAATCTTGCATGGTAGATATACCAACATCCGTCCAAAAATAGTCGAAACGCATTCAGTAGGTACTAAAACGTGATGTTAAAATCTCGCATGGTAAACAAACTGGCATCACTCTAAAAATAGTCGAAACGTATTCAGTAGGTTCTAAAATGTGGTGTTAAAATCTCACAACTCCATTAACACAGTAAATTCTTGTATTCCCTGAAAATTCATTAAGATAATTCGGTAATCTCATTTTTGTAAGTAGATTCGCTATCCAATTAAAAATTAATTAAAACCGTTATTAAGTTATCATAAATATTAATTAAAAACATTTCGTTATTAAGCAACGTGTAAATTTAATTAAAATCGCTAACACAATGTATTCACTGAAAATTCTTTAAGTGACCAAGAATTTAACTCAGTATCCATTAGCAACTATTAAAAATATCATTTTTACGAAATATGTCTCCTTTTAATAACACCTTAAATGTACATAATTTATTATTTGATTACTTATTCATTCATGACATCACTTACTCATTCATGATCTCGAAAAACATACCTCCGTTCATTTCTCTATTCAAATTCGGATGAAATATATCTCCCAATGTTCATAGCTTTTCAACTCACGATTGCTCAACGGGTAGCATGTCACGCTACCAACCCACAACTCCCAGATCGAATTTAACTCGTTCCCAGAGAAAGTATATACTTTTAAATTCGTAACTTGCAAAAATACCGAAAGATGACGCCACTCCCATCGGATGTACAATATTGTTTCAGATGCCAGCTCAAGGTCGCCTCATGACGTCATCGTACAAAGCGCCTGCTGATGTTCAACTCTTATTTCTACATTACTATTAATTTTAACTTCGTTTAAAAATGTTTGAAAAATTAATTCCAATGGTATTCAATGTATTTCATTTCTTCAACCTAAATTCAATTCGAAATTAATTGGGTGGCATTATTCATTTTTATTCCCATATGTCCCACAGACTGTCTCAACAACATGCTGAAATTTCATTTAGTTGAAGTCATTTTTACGGCAGTTATGCGAACGACGAGATAGATAGAAGGACGAAAGTCACAAATATTTTTGAGCGATTTGGGGAGTGTTAAGAAGGAGGTAGTATAAAAGATTATTGGGAGACCAGAAATAGATCTCACACTTGTTATGGTGAGACAGTTTTATGCCAGTAATTTATTGTGTCTGAAACGTTAAACAATACTCCCAGTCTGAATGACGCCAAGGTTTGCAGTGCGCTGACCCGAGGGTCAACCAAAATCATAAATTTAGGGGTGTCAAGACAGACGAGGTCGAACGAACTCGTCTGTCTTGTCGAAGACTGTCAATCAAAGCAAAGGGGGAGTGGCAGTCCTAAGGGAAAAGAGCCACAACCTGTGACATAAGAACGACGATAAAAAATATATATATGGATGACTTAGTAAGAAATTGCCGTAGAGCACGACACTTAAGGTATAGCGAATGAGAAGGACGATGACAGTTTGAAAATACAGCACGACGATGAGGTTAACAGATTAACAGCTCGAAATTAAGGAGAACGAAACTTTGACAGTTCTCACAGCGACTCCGCAAGCATCTTCTCCAATGGTTAGCCTTTCCATCCAGTGTCGTTACTTAATATTTTCTTAAGAGTTTGTTCGACCCCCTCTGTCTTGGCACCCCTAAATTTATGATTTTGGTTGACCTTTGGCTCAGCGCACTGTAAAACTTGGCGTCATTCAGACTGAAAGTATTGTTTGACGTTTCAGACACTGGCATAAAACTGTCTCACCATAACAAGTGTGAGATCTATTTCTGGTCTCACAACTATGTACAAAAGCAAGCACTTTAATTTATAGAAATGGAATATTATTAAATATCAGTAATGACGCCAATTTTATGAATTGCTAACAAGCTATAAATTCCAAATTTTTGCAAACGTGGCGTATAAAATTGTTTCAATTATAACGATCACAAACGTGTATTTTAATGAATGTATTTTTCGCAATAATATGATTTATAATTAGTCACAATACTCTATAAATCTACAAAATAATTATTAACCCCAAGATATTCATAAAAATAATTCTGTTATTAGAATTACTTTTCCATATAAAAATACACATTTATAAATAAAGATTATGCAACTTCCCTTAATGCAATATGAGGATTTTTAAATCTAATATATGCAACAATATAATTTTCTGTTCTTTTAATTCAATTTTAAAAGATGAAAAAGCTGAAATCAAATTAATTATAGCATTTAATTTGATATATAACCTACATAAAAAATAATAATTCTAGAAAAAGTATTTAATTTATTTTAAACTAAAATAGAGAAAACTACTACATTCGGCTGCAAACATATATTTTTTTAGTGAAACGCCTTTTAAACGTGATTTGAAAAAGGAATGATAAATTAAAGTTAAGTAAATTTTTGAACAGCGCAAACAAAATTATTAATACAAGATGCTGAAGGTAAAAAAGCATTTCTGAAATGTAAATCACTAGATGAGTAAGGATAAATTTCAGCAAATAAAAACAGCAACAAATTTAGGATTTCTATTTTATTATGAAGCTAACAATTATTAAAATTTAGATAATACTTAAAATAATTGAAGCGCGGTTTTTTTATTAAATTTGTATTTAAACTATGCTTAAAAATAGTAATGTGCTAATTTAAACTTCTAGGAAAGTTATTAATGTGAGTTTGGTAATGTGATGTTGGTTAATAATGTAAGTTTTACTTTTGCTTTATACACAGTTTTAAATTGTTGTTTATATTTTTGGAATAATCGAAATATTCTATTATACACTAGCGGCCTTCGGCGACCAGCTTGTTCACTACACTTGAAAATTTTGAAAAGGTGTAAGGTAACTATTTGGACGGCCAGGAAGTGCCACTCAACTTAGACTTGAACCCAGTGGGAGAGGCATCCACAGGGACCGCACCCTCCTTCCCCTACCACCAACCTCTCGGAAGAACTTACGGACCCACATGTTTAACGTGACCGTACTCCGCGTGAACACGGCGACAGTTCTGGAAGTGACGGGAATCAAACCCGGGCCTACCGAGTGCAATTCCTGCGCGCTAACCACCGGGATACAACGCCCTCCGAGACAATTTCCATAACTTTCTTTTTATTCACCCAATTTAGACCGGAAAAGTGGGGGAGGCATCCACAGGGACCGTTACCTCCTTTCTCTACCACCAACTTCTCGGAAGGACTTACGGACCCACATGTTAAACGTGATCGTACTCCGCGTGAACACGGCCGCAGTTTTGGCAGTGTCGGGAATCGAACCAGGGCCTACCGACTGCAATACCCGCGCGCTAACTTCCCGCGCTCTAATTTAAATATTATAATGACCATAAAAAATTTAAATTTTAGTTTGACCATATATTCAGCTCTTAATTCCATCATTCAAAGTATAACGTAATGTCATTTAAAATATCTTCATTCCATCGTTCCATCATTTAGAATATCCTCATTCCATCATTCCATCATTTAAAATATCCATAAAACTAAAATCAATGAAATATCTATAAATTAAAATATCCATTTAAAATGACCATATGCTAAGCTCTTAATTCCATCATTTAAAATATCACGTAATTTTCTAATCCGTCTACATGGAAACACGTGAGGTCCCCCGCGGGAGAAAAAACCGGATTTTTCCCGGGAATTAACCGAGATATTTAAAATCATCACTTCCTTAAAATTCCAATCCTGCGGCTATTTTTAATTATTTCTTGACCAGAATGGGGTTTGTAAGAAAGCCTGATGTTTGAACTTTCTAAAAATGTAAATTATTAGTCGGAAATCTTGCTATTTTATGGATGGAAGGATTTAAAAACGAAAGTTCGTTTTTTTGAACCGAAAGTGACTTTTGTTTAAAAGCTTTAAAAATACTAGAAATTAAAATTGAGATTTGAAGTTGATATATGTTTACTCGCAATTGACTGCTCTCTCCGGTCGTATGATTTGTTCTTTCCTACGATGTCTGGATGGTGGAGAAAAAAGGGGAAAGAACAATAATAAGGGGAAAGAACAAGAAACAACAATAATTAATTTTCGTTTGCAACAATTTTTATTTCTTTTCATTTGATGTTATGTGCAAACTGTATATTTTTCCATGCTAAATCGTTCTAATTGAAAATTTTCGTTTGTAATTGAAAATGTTTGCATATATTACTTCGTTTTTCAGATAGGAATTCTAAATTTTTCAATTAGAGTCGAACGTTGCAAACGTTCTTAATCTGTAGCACAAGAGCAATGTAACCAGAAAGCTTTAATCGGAAGCTAATAGGAGGCATAAGGGTTTTGGAGGATATTCAGTATATATAATGGGTACGTATTTGGAATAGTAATGGATTTGCACTTTTCCCTTAAAAAATTGAATTAAGCGTTATTTATTAATAAATGACAATGTAATTAATTCCACCACACAAAACCCGTGCAATCTAGAGAGTGTCATCAAGGTTAGAGATGAATATTTAATTTTTTTGTTCTTAAGGAAATTATTAAGGTTCTTAAGGAAATTATTAAGGTTTGTCAAGTCGAAATTCAATCAATTGTAAGAGTTAGGGATTATAAAACGGTTTTCAGCAATTTGAACTTCAACCTTTAAACGGCAGTAATCTTTTTTGATGTGACCAGTTTGAATCTGGTCTTACAATATTTTCTGAGAGGAAAGAGAGAACGAACCCTCCTGTGCCTTTAGAGTACCTAATACTAGCCAACTACATCCCGAGAGAATGGTTCAGAGTCTATCTCGGAATTTTTTGATTTGACTTTGCTCCTGGTAGTAATCTTGTGTTCTATTTTTGGCGATCACTAAGTTTTCTCAGGTGGAGGACTACCACCTCCTCATTGTCTCCTCCTGCAGATCGAAATTCGTGTACAAAACGGTAGCAGCACTTTTTAGCAAGTTATGGCAGATTATTCTGGAGAACCCAATTTGGACTGCACATTGTTGTCATCAAAACCCAAGAAAATTGTTAAAAGGAAGGTGTCCAAGATCAATGCTCTACTACCAGTTAAAAGACAATAAGTAGACAAAAACTAATATTGAAACCCTAAAAGGTTATGACATGTGTTTTGTAGATATAATGATAAAATTTTATGTTGAAATTAAAAATCTAAATGAATACCACAAAAGAGAAAGGTTCAGCTTTTTCTCAAACTAGGAAAGAAAATGAAATTAAATCCTGGCGGTGAAAAAGATAAAACAATAAATATTCTAAAATTATTCATAATTAGACGTAATGAATATATAAGATCCTGGATAGTTAGAGAAAACATGAAAAACTGCAAAAAATTGGATAAAATTCTGGGTAGACTAAGTAAAAGTGAAAACGGTGTGAAGTTGGATATAATAATGTGGAAAGTGGCAGTCTTCAATTTAAACCAGAACCCACTAGAGGTGATATCTACAGCACTCTCCTTTACCTGCCATCAACCTCTATGAATAACATCCGGATCCACAGATTCAATGTAGCCGTACTTCGATATTACGTGGGAATAGTTTGACCAGCGCCAGGAATCGCATTCGGATCATCGGACTATAATCCCCGTTCTCTAACCACGGGACTATCCCACCTCACCTGTCTGAAATTACGTGATCTAGACCACACGACTCGGCAGAAGACTAGGAGTGTATGGCCGTAAAAAAGGGATGACTCACCAGCACCAAGAAGGAACAGAGATTGTCGCCGACCCCGCACCGCAACTGACGCACCCTCAGGAGCTTCAATGGGACAACCAACATACTCCCAGCCAAGCTCAGATAAGCTCTACCAGCCCCCGTGATGAACGACGACGGAGACTGCAAAAGCGCCAACCCAACAGGCCAGAACCCCGCCCGAAACCTCAACTAACCTGTTTGATATTGAGATTCCACCACTCCGCCTCCACCTAATATAACTTAGGCTAGGTACAAATAACAAAATTTCATATAGTATTTTCACGTTTAGAGGAGTAGCCAATGGGGGGATCGGGTGTTATAACCCTCCCAGGAATCAATTGGAACCTATTGAAATTAAGAGAAATAATATTTGGAGAAACGAGAAATTATATATTTGGTTACTCCTCCTTTCCCAATCGTTTATTTAGCGCTGCTACTGTTCACATTACGAAGTACAACAAAGATTCAACGTCATATATCACACTGTGGCCGTTTAGTAACGTCATTGACGTGTAATGGGGATATGAGGGGCATTATCGGACAGGGAATGTCCTATCTCCGCCATGTTGAATTCACCATTTTCATGTACATTTTTCTCAGAAACTATAGGGGTTACGTATATAACATTTTTATGGTAGTTAGAGTTATATGTTCTATACAATTTAACATCGCAATTTTTTTATATTTAAACATTATAATTTCATAGAAAATGTTAAGTGGAGGTCACTTTTAATCTTGCGTTTTACATTACATTTAAATTTTTAAAAACTAATTTCTCAACAAATCACAAAATCCTTACATTAAAATATGCAAAATTATATAACATGTATATCATACGCATTTTAAGTCATTAAGTTTCATAGGTAATGAGAAAAAGGTGCACAAACCTTAAAAATCGTTATTTTGAGAAAAACAGATTTAAACATATTGCTGGCATTTTTATCAAAAATAATTGATAGTAATTTAATGAAATTCTGATTTAAAAGAAGGATAATCTATTTCCTGCGCATTTAAAGTGTCTTCGAGTTTACTTTTGGCAATTTGATTCTTTTTTCTGGCTTTCTTATGGAATTCTGATCGTTTGCGCTTTCTATCGATAACACATTTCATATCAAGTTGCTTGAGTATGTTCAGAGAGTGGACGCCTGGATTGATTTCAACTCTAGATAATGTATAACACTTTATTATATTTCCTACATTAAAGCAGGAAACAGCATCAAACACTTCAAATTTTAAAGTTTTAAGTGACACAAACACAGTTTTCGATAAACGAGTCCAGATAACACAATTCACAGATTCATTAGGGTTTGGGGGTTTTCCTTAAAGACGTTTTTTTAACAAGTCTGGATTAGCTAAGTCTCTGGAAATAGATTTAATTGCCTCCATAATAGGCAGGGCATTATGTGTTCCCTTATTACGGCCATAAACTTCTCTTTTAGCAAGTGCACGTTGACATTTATATCAGTTTTCATTTCCAACGGGGAAGAGTCTATGATTATGATTTGGATTAGTTGATAGCAAGTGGAAGTATTCTGCCCATACAGCTTGTTGCAAAGTTTGAAGAGAACCAACATTGCGTCTAATTGCTAAGACATAGTATTTATGAATTTTCAAAATTAAAGCATGAGTGATTCCGTTCTTTCCTCCTAATGGTTTTCCATCACTAAGTTTTTTGCCACTGAATTTCTTTTTCAGCACATGCAAGCTGAATTCCATCCATTTTTGAATATGCTCTATGGACTCTAATTTTTCAATTTGTGTATCGCTATATATTTTTGAAGCCACAACTGCTTTATAAGCTTTTGAATCGACATCACCCAGATATTTCACATAGAGCGCACCATACAGAGTTTCTGATCTATTAAAAATTTCTCTGACCCCAGCAACTTCCATGCTTCCACTTACTCCACTGTAATTATCAATACATGTATCAACATACATGCTTGAATTCCTTTGTGGGCATCTGCAAAATTTTGACACAACAGCAATGTCTATAACTTCCCCCGTGTCAACACTTGTTACTGTAACTGCCCCATTAAGTGACAAATGGCTACGTTTCTGCCATGTACCATCAAATGCAACACACACATCCGTGTTATCAATATTCAGAGGAATACATTCTTGGGGAGCTTTATCCATCTCTTGAGAACAAACATGTTCTGATGCCGAACACAAAACATCAACATATGTAGCAAATTTTGTCGGTAGAGGTGGTAATTTCATGACAGCACAAAACAACCGTCCTGATGTGTGACCTTTGCCAATTGTACGTAAAGCGTAAACAAGTCTGATATTTAAATCATATAAATTTACATTCCATTCAGCATTGTTTACTTTTTCTGTATTCATAAAATAAAAAATTGTTTTCACAACTGTTACAACTTATATGTATTTCAGATGCAAGACCTACTATCTGTTCGTTTTTTCACCCACATATAAAAGGTTCCTTTACATTATTCACACTCAGCAATTTTATTTAAAGCATCTTGCAGCATAATCAGGAAAATAATTTCATTACCACATTGTTAAGATGCTATAAATTAATCATATTATTCAAATGAAATCTGAAATTTACTATAATTCCTTACTATAATATCCTTAGCAGTAGCAAGAGTTTCATCCGACTTCAACCCCAAACTCTCAGTATTGTGAGGCTTATTCTTGTATTTACAAACACTAATATGTTTCCTAAATAACATTTTACTTCGTCCCATGCTAAATAAATGGCTCACAAAGATATAATATATTTATAATTAATTATTCGCAAAATATAAAAAAAAGAAAACAGTTAAGAACTTGTAACACAATAAAACAGTCACAGTTAGTCATACTGTTGCCAGATTGCTGAAAGTTACTTGTCCAGAAAAAACTCAATAGAGATAATAAATTTGTAGAGGAACAAACTAATTAAAGCAGATGAAGTGGTTTGTTTACATTTGAAATCCCTTTAAATGTCGCTTCAGCTGCTAAGTGCTTATAGAAAGCATCTTTAATTCACAAACTTCCGCTTCTTCGATTTAGAAGTGAGATAGATAGCTGGAAAAAGGACATTCTTCACTATTTAATGCAGCAATAAAATAAAAATCATTTTTTGAGTAAATTTGTCCTTTCCTGGTCCCCTTAAATTCTGCGTATGCTCACAATCTGCGCATGCCAATTAACTTTACAATAACTTTAAACCAATTAAGATCAAATTCGGCCTACTAAGATGCTGGCACAAGTAATTCAAAAATAAAATTAAAATCATATACGTACAGCTGAATGAGACTGATTGAATTAGTGACACTTCCACAACCCAAGCTACTGAAGGTAGAAACTTAAAACTTTGCAAAACCGTGGAACTTGTCCTCTAAATTGTTCGAAAGATCTAAAACCTTACAATGTTGTCCGAAAAATTTATATATGATATCATTTTCTTTTCCAATATGAAACAGCTAAGTGAGGCTTGTGCAGCTGATCAAGTGTACCTATACAAAGCAAACTACAAAAAATAGAAACGCGAAACTTCGTATACTTGTGGCAAATGACCTATAAGTAATGAGAAGAATCTAAACTCTAGGAATTTTGTATGAAAAAATTATAGATTTGAGAATGTTTTTGTTTTAACATTCATTTAGTTAAAATTCGAGAACGGCTATACTCAGAATTAGTGTCCATACTATCCTGCTCAGAAAACATATCATGCATTGTTTAATTAACGCTATGAGTAAACCATCAACCTTTTTTAAGATATTTTAATTTATATTTACGGCAGACATGTTTTTATATTTCATCAATGATTTTATTTATTACTTTTGATTCAATTGTGGTCACTATTACTATAAGTATCACTTTTTAAATATATAGTTTCATTTGTTATCTATTCTTTAAATCAATAAAAAACTAACGCTAAAATGACTTGATTTGTCTAAAAACATTTTAAAAATGGTAGCATATTAAATGTATGTAAAATAATTGCACCATATAAAATGGCAATTGTTCCTTATACCAAAAATACCATGTTAACAGAATTATAAAATGTGCGCCATTTTATGCCAATTTTAATTATTCAGAAGTTTCCATAAGTGTATTGTTACATTGAGTGATCAACTGCCATTCTGTCCACTTGAAGCGGTGCTGGAAATATATAAACTGGTGTAAATGTATAAACCACTAGTGTATAAACTTAAAATGGGATATTATCATTTCATTTTAGATTATAAATGCCCGTTTTAATTTTCCATTGACCAACGCTGCATAAACTTAATAAAAAATAATAATTAAATAAAGTGGTAACTAAATTGTGGACTAGTTTTAAATGTAGTAACTATTGAAGAAAAGTGATTGATAGGCAGGAAAAGAGAAATCGTTTCTGTCTATTACTACTTGAGAAAATACGAATTGGGAAAGACAGAAAGTAAAATGGATTAGTTTTGTCATATTATGTTTCAAGTAAAGAAACAATTTCGATGATAAAAATATTTTGTATTTACTCATAAAAAATGAAATAGTAAATTGAGAAGTTCCAAGAGAACAAATAAAACCTATGTAATATTAAATATGTTTATTACTACGGCTCTCAAATTAAATTAATTATTTATTAATTGTATATTAAATTTTTGTTAAGCAAATTTACTTGAAAAATTGCAAATCAACTACGAAATAATTGATCTATTCCAGTATCGCAAAAATATCTCTAAAGAATGAGAACCAGTGTATTAAGATAATATAAAAATGAACATAAAATGAATATATATTCTTACAAATTATGGGAAAATTAGAAAATATATAAACTCGCAAATTTCCGGCATATTCCCAGTTTTTTTTTTCTTTTGTCGTTGCAAATATCAAATATCCCATGCTGATTAGATCATAAAGCGAACTAAATAGGCGCATAGATGATATTATCTCAATAGCGCGATAGATCTTAAGTGTAAGGCCTTTCAGTATATGGGGGTTCTTTTAGTACGAATTTGGCTATTGAAATCCAGGCTACAAAAAATATAACTTTAAAAAAGTTAGGGCTGACTTGTACAATTCTGTACTAAAACGAAATTTATGTAAGCCGGAAGTGACTTTTAAAGCGAATGTTAAAGTTAACAAGTACTTTACTTCTTTCAATAGGAAATAATGACGAACAAGATTCGAAGCACAGCGTTCTTAACATTAAAAAGTACATTGATATTTGGAGTTTTTCTGTATGGCAACATGTAAAATCATTTTAAAGCGCCATAAGATTTGTTTTATGTTCACTAACTAGATAGACATAACAACTGCATGCAAATCAAATTATGTTATTAGTTCTGTAAGTTACATAATTTGCATGCCAGAAATCTAGACGCTTATAACATGTGAATTTGTCAATTTAAAATGTATGTTTGTGCATAGTTCAATAATTCAAAACTTGTGATTATTTGTTACTACTGAATAAAATGTACTGAGTTTCTGTTCATGACAGACACATGTATGGATCTTCTATCTATTGTGTACACTTATATGAAAATAAAAATATAAATAGAAAGTTTAATATTCGCATATTTATAGTATTGACTACGAAACAAAGGTTTCACAGTCGAATCTTCAAATTTCCCCTAAAGACAGATAAAATGGAGAGTCGAAAAGACTTCACGGCCCTCCTGAAGTTCCCCGGTGACACAGATAGTTGAAACTTTTTACACTTATACTATCGACCATATATATCGACATAAGTATTTTTGACGTTAAGTGCTAAACATTGTTAAGCAAAATAAAACTTAATAAGGAAAGTTGTAATTTATATTTTGATAGTGATTGTTTCTCTGTTTTTGAGAGGCTTTTACCAGTTGTACATAAAAAATAATTTCATTTGTAATTTATGTTTAAAAGCAAATGCCATGTTTTATAAATCTGTGACATTCGTCATCCTCAAAACACTGCAAACTTTTAATCTAAAATGAAAACTATCATAAAAAATGAATACTTCCATTTATATTAAACTAAAACACAACGTAAAATGATACTCAAGTAAGGAATACTAAGCAAAAGTAAATTTTCAGAGTCCACTTCGACGATAAGAGCTTATAATTGCGTCCCAGTAGCTCTACGGTAGAAGCGTCGACTGGCCAGTGCCAAGATCAGTGGTTCGATTCGCGATTGGGGCAGCAGGATTCTTTGCAAAAGCGCCAAAACAAATTAACCCTATAGAATAATAGAATGTTCTATTTAGCCTTTGAAAGTGTTGGATACTTTTCATAAAATATTGCAAATTATTTCCGATAACAGTTTGAGCAAAATTTTATATTTTAATATAATGCGCAGAAATATTGCTTAAAGAACTTGACCTTTGGGACATTTATATTTATTCAAAACTGAAGTAAAAGCTTGTACTCCATTAAACTCATAGTAAGTCAGCTTATTTTACATAAAAATGTTAAGAAAATGTAAAATGAAGTACATATAAACAATAATTATAATTTCAGGGAACAAATTGCATACTCCATAACATATTCACTTGTGTGTATCTTTTGATATAGAGGTAAAAAACGAATTATAAGTTTCGGTAATTTTTTTTAAACGCAGAAAGGAACGTTTAGTAATTTAGTTATAATAAATTACTAACTAATTTAGTTACAATAAATAAATTTATATGATGTTTTTCTTCATTTCTTCACTTAAAAATAAAATTTTAATATATGTTATAAAATCATAAAAATATATGCTTTATTTTAGCATCAACCATGAGTTTGGGGGAAATTAATTAGAGACAAACGTATGCATATGCTGCAAGTGTCAAACTAAAGTTTTATGATTCATACTTCGTAAACATAATGCAAAGTCACATAAATACTATATATTATTTAATTTAGTTACAATAAATAAATTTATATGATGTTTTTCTTCATTTCTTCACTTAAAAATAAAATTACCCATGCTACTACAGTTCCGACTATGGGGATGATACGTTTTATTTCATTTTTTAGGTGGAGGGGGTATGCTGTTCCATTAAGAAATTTCTAGAACTAAACTTTGAAAATTCAAGCTGAGAAAAATAGTTTGCAGGATGCACCTGATGAAAAGATAATATTTGAATACATTTTGTGACAGACTAAATCACTATTAGTAACAACAGAATGTTGATGCTTTACTGATGGATTAGCTTATTGCGAATTGGTATGATTTTATCCGCAATAAGCTAATCGAGGTAGATTTCTATAAGTAACAGAAAAAATACAAAGCAACACTGACACAGTGCAGAATGAACAACTGTTACATAATGTTAAAAAATGTATGCAATGGGTTATCAGATTAGCATAAAGTGTTAAAACTCTTTGTTGCTAATTGGGATACTAAGTTTTAATAAACCTACTTTTTATTACATCCTTATGTTTTCCATGTCAATCAATTTAAGCTTTATTTCCAAAGATTTGAAACTCTTGATCGGTTTAAGACAGTAATATCATTCAATACTAATTTCACAAAATAACTGATATTAATCTCGAAGCACTGACAAAAGAAATTTTACAAAACAACCGCTACTATTCTCGAAACATTGAGAAAAATCACAGTCTAAAGTAGCTTCCATCTTATCAACTGAACTCCGACGGAATGGTGATTCCTCTTATAGTATCTCCATAGAAACTTCTAGAGGCACCAAATAACACTTAGAATAATCGTTATTTCGTGGATCTTCTCGAAGATTCGGGAAGTCGCCAAATGTCGGAAACCCTTCTTCGAACTGGAAAATTCAGGTAACCCTAGAACCACGTTATGTTCTCGTCACGTACAGGTTTTCTCTACCTAGTCTTCGAGATTCGACGAAAGAAAAGGCGCCAGTGAGGGAATATTACGCGTCTGCAATAATACATTAAAAAAAATACAAATATCAATACCTATATTAATGTGTTTAACTAAAAAGCGTGAAATTTGCCATATTTTTTATTTAGTGGATCTTCTCGAAGATTCGGGAAATCGCCAAATGTCGGAAATCCTTCTTCGAACTTGGAAATTCAGGTAAACCTAGAATCACGTTATGTTCTCGTCACGTACAGGCTTTCCCTGTCTAGTCTTCGAGATTCGACGAAAGAAAAGGCGCCAGTGAGGGAATATTACGCGTCTGCAATAATACATTAAAGAAATAAGCAAATACCAATACCAATATTAAACTGTTTAACTAAAAAGCGTAAAATCTGCCATATTTTTGAAGTAATCTAATATTTTAATGAATTGATTGAAATTTATCTATTGAATATATATATTTCGAAAATTTTTAAATACTTCTAATGATACATTCTGATTCCTGAGCTACTTTTTTTTAATATTAATAACCCAATGCTATTCAATACTGTGTTTGCACAGACTAATGATCTTTGCTTTTTAACCCTTTAAAAATTGAAAATAACTATTTATCCAAAATTAAATTGGCTCATTAGAGATTCAATATGAATGTTTCATATACGTTTGGACTCATGTTCGAAGCACGTATTTTCCAGGGGCATGATTTTAATTAACTTTATTACTACAGTTATAAAACATTTATCATTTTAAAGAACTTAAAGTTAAATATTTCTGTTGAACAATAACACAAATTCATCTATTTGTGCCTTTGAGGCTTTTAAGTGTCATTTCCTTGAACTGAGTTCGGATGAGAGAAGGATTCACGTTTGTTACAAATTCATTATAAATGAAGAAAAATTATTAAGTTAGAACTATTTTTAAAAGTTTTGGGGTGAGTTGTCTATTTATCTACTTTCTTAAATTGAGAAATATACCATATTTCTCGAGGCTCTTATTAGAAATAATTTGGTATTTGGATAGCATTTTTGAGAGAACATATTTTAATAAGTTTGTGAAACTATGCAGTTTAAAATTAATTATATACTGGCGAAACATGCAGTTTAAAATAATTGTAACTAATATAAATATACCAGACAAATATATTAGGGAAGAAAACATTTTGTGTCATCATTATTTAATTTTATCATTATGTATTTCATAACTGATGTTAGTGATTATTCATTTCAACAATGTACTGTGTAATGTCTACACTGTTAACTCGAATGCAACTATGTTTCTATCTACGTATGTATATATTTTTAGCTTATTATTAGCTAAATTGCATTTCCCAAAATCGTACTTACGTGGTTTATTGCGCTTCACGAAGCACAATAAATTGTTTGCACTCAAATTGTTCAGAATGACCTTAAGGATTTACTGCATAATTTACAATTGTGAATAAAATGCATTGTTATAAATCAATTGTTCCAATATATCAAAATAAAATTCAAAATGGATTTTGCAGTAACATTATTTTAAAATTAATTTAACAACAGCCCATCAAATGGGGTTATTAGCCTTTCTTTTACGTTGCCAGACACATTCTATGTGTGGCTTTTCTTATGTACCAGGGTGCCAGAAAATTCACTAGAAATCCCATTCCGATAGAGAGGAGAGAGCGAGAGGGAGAGAATTATCACAGAGTACGGTAAGTATCGTGCAAGCCTACCATCATCTCTTTCAGGGCCGTTACACAACGTCCGAGCGTTGATCCGGCAACTATGTGCTTACTTTTAGGTTTGCACAGTTCGGACTCTAAAACTCAACTCTCGATCCTGTTCTCAAAATTGTGGTTCTCTCGAAAAACCACAAAACGCTCTCTCCTACTCTTCGACGCCGCTGTTCCGTGATTCGTCTTGACATTGTAGCCCCAGCTATACGATTGGTGAGTATAAGGTTACATATGATATTATTGGTGCAGTTTTGACTCGGGGTTGGCCACCGGCCGTCCAAATCGTTGCTCAAGTCCTTAGGATGAGTCGGACGGTCTGGGCCTTCAACGGGGCTTGGCCCAAAACTGTGAAAGTATTTCACCAGCTGGTCTAACTCCCACGATGTCGCGCGCACGTGTCCAGTAGCGACACGAAAGGTCTGATTCCCCACTTGGCCGCCCGTCGTGACGCCCTTTGTGAGGCAAGCCTCTCCATTGACAGGTGTCCGGGGCGTTTGCATATTTCCGTTCTAGATGTCTGTCCAGGGAAACTTATACATATTACTTCAAATGTATAGGGACCATATCTATAGGTGCTGATCCTTCCAAAATTTTGTAATGTTGCATTTTACTGTCCATGACAATGTAACACAGTGTTTCCCATATTCTTGAGGAAATTGATTTTTAGAGCATAGCCCCATATGATGTAAATTCTAAAGCCTTCAAGATGCAGAAAAATGACGTAATTTTCGCGTAAAATCGGATTTGGATGTGCTTTCCATTTTACAATACATGTTCGAAATATATAAATATATATATATATATATATATATATATATATATATATATATATATATATATATATATATATATATATATATATATATCACGAAAGGAACTCCTATTTAAGTAAAGGAGAAAATAGAAACCTTACAGAGGATGTGGCGCTTAGCAGCTCTGCATCCAGAGTGGCATATAAGGATATAAACAAGAAGAAAAAATAAGCGAGAACAGGAGCGTTGCCCGGGTCGTAAAAGCTACTTTAAGCGGAAAAGGGGTGTGGCAATCCACCCCTGCCATTCTATGCAAATCATATGGTCACTCATGTTCTCGCTTATTTTTTCTTCTTGTTTATATCATATATATATATATATATATATATATATATATATATGAATATACAATGTCAAGTGCAATACAGTAGTCAACATCATGAAATTAGTCATACTTGCACTAATAAATTTAGATATAACCGTATGATAAAATTATCGATGTGTTTTAACTCCCAAATTTATAATTTTGTGTAATAATCCACGTTGCAATAAATTTGCTTGTTTAATTTTTAGATATTTCATACTAGAATTCTAAATTTTTAATAAATAAAATGGCATGTCGTGACTATTTGCAAGTATAGGAAAGTGGAATTTATAATTCAACTCCAGGAAATTCTATCGTGGATCGTGAATATTATTATTATTTAAATGTTGTCGCAGAGTAGCAACATGTTCTTTTGTTGCACAAGTGTGAATGTTTTTAAATTGGATAATTTTAAAGCAATGGATTCATTTAACAAAGGCAATTCAAGAAGTTGCGTAGATAAATGGTCCCTAGTTTTACAACGGACAGATCAAGGTTAGTAAATTGTTCTTTTTGTACTATCTGAGCACCAGAGCCCACGCCATTAATTATTATGTGTATCCTGAAGGATCTAAACAACATCATATTCCAATATGTGCCACATCAATTACTTGTAAGTTTATATGTGATCCCGTACTACCAATATAATTTGCACGTGTATATCAAGAATTATATACCTTCCAGTATTCATATCCATTTCTGTTTTGCATCCAGGGTTGAGTTCTATAACAGTGAGCACAAAAGACTCATTTGCATAATTTCAGAAGTGACGATATTTCCAATGACAGCAATTTGAACTCTCAGATTACTACATAGCTGATTTGCTTCTCAAGGTAATTTCGCAACTTGCATTGAAGAAATTAATAATACAATTGGTACCTGGATGGCAAAACTGAATTATTGATTTTAATTCTGCATGTTCATTATCTGTATTTGGAATTAAATATGATTGAAAATTACTTCAGATGTATTAAATTAGTGTTAATTAATTCTATGAGTATCCAAATATTATGTGTATATAGTTATGAAATTTGTGCATGCATATATTCCAGATTGGTTAAATAAATATATTGGCCAAATTTAAATTAAGAGAACATTAATACATAAATATAGGTATTGACTCAGATTATCAAATTTCTTCAGAGCCTGGGTTTCTGACTTTGCACCACAAAGATGAGGTTTTGACTGTTAATAATATGTATTTATCTATCGATATATATATATATATATATATATATATATATATATATATATATATATATTATATTTATATATATATATATATATATATATATATATATATATATATATATATATATATATATATATATGTTCCGGACCAAACAGTGACTAAATAAGGTAAAAAAAAGTAAGAGTCATATTTTAAAAAATAAATAAAACGTCGTATAAATAATGATACAAATATCCATACGGTTGAATTTTAATATACACCAAAAGATATGCGTGCTCTGAAAAGATAAAACTAACTAGCAAAACATCATTAATAACACTTTTTAACAATGTTTTTCTAAATTGCTAAGAATTTCATTTCGAGACTCACCCGATTCAAAATTTAAATAAACAAAACGACACAATGCCTTGAAAAAATCAAAAACGGTCATTAGTGGATCTCTGTTCTAACCTTGATAACAAATTACAGAAATTGCAGCCCAACATAGATTGCCATAATAAGAAATTTTGAATTCGTTGCAGAGATTATTCAGCCATGAGTAATGGGAATCCGAAAATTCTGTATCCGTACATAGGGCAATTAATATCAGCAATATCAAAATTAAACAAAAATATAGCATTATTTTATTTTTCGAAATGTATAGACTAAAGTATAAGGGAAATATAATGATAGGGTTGAAAATCTGAATTTGAGTTTACGGTAGCTTTATGCCTCTGAATACAAATCGAATGTTTTGTGGGGATGTGTGTGTCTGTATATAGCATATGGGCATGTGTGTATGTCGGTATATAGTATATGGGCATGTGTGTATGTTTGCGGATATGTGGGTATTTGTTTATGTCGGTATATGTGCTGACATGTAAGTATGTATTTATGCATGTTTTTAAGTATTTGTCTGTCACTATATATGCGTTTGAGTGATGAATATGGACGCTCTAAGTGAAACAATGAATAGTTTCAAATACAATTTGAAACAATTATACATACTTGTAAATACTAGAAGATTTCTAATTTTATACAGGATAGAGCGTATGGATGTCCTTAAATTCGAATGAAAATTTAAAACTATTAGTACAAAAATTAATATAGAGATAAATAACATGTATTAGCCACTAGTTCTTCATTATACGGAAGCAAATGGTAGTCACTAAACAAAGTTAATTGAAATTGTTAGAACGTATTAAGTATTATTACTTATGCTGTTGTATTGTTACTTTGGTATATGACAAATTTATTAGCATTATTTTCGTTGATTTAACTGTTTTGTTGATGATATTTTTATTATTGAGAAAATACATGCTCCCAAATAGTGTTTATCTTTCAACGCCAGAAAATTCACCAAATATAACATTATTAATGTGATATTGCCTTCAGAATTTTGAAGTAGATTTTCTACATTTCAAAAATGAAATGACGATAGGCACCAGATTTCAAACAACTTAAGACATTTATAATGATTAGTCTTCATATGATGTGTACACTTCCTTTTCGAAGGAATTATTAAGAATGTGTTTTTCGTTTGAATAAAATTTCACGCAGTAATATGCATTTTCTGAAAAAATTGGATGTGATATCTCTACAATCAAAAGTCTGGACATCCAATACAGACTCTATAGTAGTCATCATCTAAGCTATATCTATAGCCAGCCTTGAGAAGTAGATGGCTCAATGGATTTTTTTAACCAGAAGTGAAAAAAGAACCGGAATTGAAAAAACTTAGCATACCACACTACCTCAAGGTGGAATGATTTGATCGGAAATTCATAACAGTTATCATCTAAGCTTGTGAGATCTAGATAACATTTTAGTTATCATATCTTTGATTTATATTTTACTCCGAGTTTCATATTGACTAACAATTGTTTCAAAGACCAATCTGAAAACTTCCCAGGCAAAGGGCGGATTCTACAAATGAGATAGAATCAAAATTTAGGCATGGATCTTAGTAGCGCTTACCATTCACGCCGTATTTACCCTGTGCCGTTCTTATCGTTCAAAGGAGGTAATGGGTGTCGAAACCAGAACAGTCGATAAATGGTAATCCCCGGAAACCAGCAAAAAGATAAGGAATCCGAATGCCTGAAAGATATATCCTCTATTTAAAGTTAATACTCAGATTTATTGTGAGTTGTACTTGGATTGTGAAGAAAGATGTAGGTGTGATTATTGCCACCGCCTACTGTTCAGTTATGTGTAGATTAAGTAACTGAATACGGTATATGTCCTAAATAAATTAGCTCTTTATTTCCAACGAAAAGTCTGCGAATAAACCGTGTTTTGGTCTCTAATAATTTTTTATATATGCTTGGCTGTTAGGAGTCAATTACTGGTTATTTTCAGGATTGCGTTTGAGTTGGGAAACTTGTAGAGTTCAGAAATTTTACCCTATATTGCGAAATAAACATCTAATACACGAATAGAGTTGAAAATTATGTTTCCCTTAGTATGACTCAAGCTCTATATCCCATAATGAGAAAGCAATGTATCAAGTAACGTGATAATTTTAAAACGAGAAAGGGAAAATGAATTTTCGTATCACTTGAAGTTGACTCATAAACGAACTGCGAGCCAAGCATGATTGGCGGCCCTTGCTTGTTCGACGAAAAGCCTGTTCTTATATATTCTTAAAATTAATATTTAATTCTAAGTTATTAATTTATTTTTGAAATCCTAAATCCTATTTTTAGTGCTCTCTGAATGTTTGCCCCATTTTGTTTGACCATACCATACGTATTTTTGATTTTAATAATTGTTTTGTTTGCTACTGATTTATTTAATATTGGATAATTGCTGTTTGAAGCTGGTGGTATTGGTTAAATATATTTGCGCCTGAGCCCAGTGGCGTGCTGAAAGATTCAGCTTTTGGTTTTGCTAATTCCTTTTATAACTTTAATAAATGATATTATTTTAACTTCAAAATTCTGTTTGTTTATTTTATGAGTGTATTTTATTTTATTTAATATTTGTTGCTGAAGAAGAAGAAGTTCCTTAAAGGTAAGGGTTTTGGTTTTAAATGTTTTTTAAATGTTTTGGTTCTGTTGTGTTTTCGGGTAGGTCATCTTGGAGATTTACTTCTGCGGACTTAGGAGTAAACCTTTGTGGTTATCTGTGCCTTTTTGTCGATCACGGGTTTGTAAGTGGTGCTGGTACTTGTGTCTTCTAAATTCTAAATTTAGGATGTCACATCCGCTTGGTCACAATATATATATATCCAAGGTTGATCCTGAAAATAGACCCTCACTCATTTTTCAAAGTACGATCCTGCGCCAAGTTGGCGCGATTCTTCAGGCTGCAATTTCATTCCGTATACTTCGCCACTTCTGGCAGCCCACGGCTTCTGGTAACCCACTGACATCCAATCAGCGCTCGACTGTTTGGGAATCTGCATTTTAATAGGCAGTAATAGTCTTCTGTGTATTTCATCAGACCTTTTTCGATCGAATTCGTTGACTCTTGTTTTTACAAATCTTTTTCGATCAATTTGCAAAGATTTAAACACGTACAAACTTTTTGGAATAAATATTTAAAACATTCCTCGTAATTCGTGGGCATTAATATTTTACGCAAATTTTCAATAGATATGCAGGTACCGGTGTTAAATGTACGTGTATGTTCAAGAAAACGTGTTGCGGTGTTGAATGTACGTGTATGTTCAAGAAAACGTGTTGCGGTGTTGGATGTACATGTAAGAAAACGTGTTCCGGTGTGGATGTAATTAAAAATATGGATATCCGTTACATAAAGGTTAGTTCTTTTCTTTGTTCGTCACGTGTTTTGAAATTGTCTTTTGTATTTTTCCGTGTTTTTAAAATGGGTTTCTTAATTTTAAAGTATTGTTTTTTTCTTGACTTTTGTTAAAGTACAAACTTTTTTCTAAGTATCGTTTTCTCTTGAATTTAGTTAAAGTACAAACTTTTTTCTAAGTATCGTTTTCTCTTGAATTTAGTTAAAGTGCAATATCTTTTCTAAGTATCGTTTTCCTTAAATTCTGTTAAAGTACAATATTTTTTCTATTTATCGTTTTTTCTTAAATTTGGTTAAAGTACAATCTTTTTTCTAAGTATAGTTTTTTCTTAAATTTTGTTAAAATATTGTCATTTTTTTAATTTTTATAAGTTTTTGATATTGATTTAAATTCAAAAAATATTTTAACTATCGAATGTTTCAATATGGTTTCTAAAATTTTATTATTCTGCCGTTACGCAATACTTTTAAAATGCACAAAAGACGTATTTTATAATATTTTTATGAGTATTATTCACTTTTATTTATATTCAATTGCAATATCATTTAACAAAATTCCAGTTCATAAAATTATAGAATACGACGTCACTTTGGTAGGAGAAGCCAATTTTAAAACACGAGAATATACGTCACTTCAGTTGGGAGGAGTCAATTTCAAAACATGGAGAAACGCGCCAACTTGGCGCAATTTGTACTTAGAAAAAAGAGTGGGGGTCTATTTTCAGAATTTACCATATCCAAATATAAATTTATCAACTGCTTCGAAAACAGCCAACAGAAAATATATCCTTAGGCGCGATGCAGCTTAAACAAGTTCACAGTACATAAAACTTAATATGAAAGATGTAAAGTCAAAAGTTAAAAGACCTATACCGACACAACTACACAAACTAAATTTTCAAGTTTCATTTCCACCAACATCAACACAAAAGACAACACAAAATATCAAAAAGATTACAATATTAACCTCGCACATACTTTACCATCCAAGCAACCACACAGCTATAGACTTAACTTTCACAGCATCAAAGCGTCTTTTAACATCGCAATCAATACGTTCATGGTAGCTATATATCTCCATCTGTTTAAATTACAAGTGGTCTTTTATAGAGATATAAACTGTAATTTTCTGTTACGGTTATGTTGTAAAAATTTCTGATGCTGCTGCTTAGAAAACGCAAAGGGTAACCCTTTGCAATAGCCTCATTCAGGAAACAAAGATCGCTTTCATAACGATTTATTGTATTGCTATTTAATCGTTTACTTCTGATCAAAAAGTTTATTATGATATTTCTGAATACATTACGAAGTAAACTTGTATTCCATTTCACAATGTAATTTATTTTAAAATTGAAATATTTTCATTTATCATAAAGTCTAAAACCAACATATCCATTAGATTGCTTGTATATAGTTAAGTCCAGGAAATTATGTTTTGATCAGAATTACATGCTGTTTCAGTCAAGGTTAAGTAGGGTGGATAAAAAGTAAATTCCAAGTTATATTGACCGTCGTAGTAAGCACACAAAATGTCATCCACATATCGAATAAATATTATTTCATTTAATATATGAGTTCCTTCCTCATATATGTTTAAGTAGATATCAGCTAGAAAAGAGCACGCTCCTCCCATTGGTATACCATATCGCAGTTTGTAAAAATCAGTTCCGTTGTATAATACTGTTTCGAATAGAACCATTTCGACCAAACACTGGAAACATGTTTTTAATTAGGTTTTGCATTTCATATTTATCATATAACTCCATTAAAATATTAAATAAATCATTAATGTCAATATTACAGAAAAGGTCATTGAAATCATAACTTTTGTACTGTAAATCTTCAGAAATATTTTTAAATTTGTATATTACTTCAAAACTATTTCTTATGAAATATACTCCAGTATTTTTAATTTTTATCAAGATGTTCTTCAAAAGTTTTATTAATTTTACGTTAGCATAAGTTAAATATGTTTAATACCCATTTGTGACTGGTTTAAATTTTACTGGATTTTTATGAAGTTTTGATATAAGTGTGATCTATGGGAATCTGATGGAATTCACATTGTAACTCAAAACATTATATTTTGCTTTGATTCGGTTTTCAATTATATAATGAAATAATATTTATTCGATATGTGGATGACATTTTGTGTGTTTACCTTAACTGAACCTGCATGTAAGTCTAATCAAAGCATTAATTTCCTACACTTAACTATATACAAGCAATCTAATGGATATATTGGTTTTAGATTTTATGATAAAAGAAAAGATTTCAATTTTAAAATAAATTACATTGTGAAATGAAATACAAGTTTACATCGTAATGTATTCAGAAATATCATAATAAACTTTTTGATCAGAAGTGAACGATTAAATACCAGTACAATAAATCGTTATGAAAGCGATCTTTGCTTTCTGAATGAGGCTATTGCAAAGGGCTACCCTTTGCGTTTTCTAAGCAGCAGCATCAGGAATTTTTACAACATAGCCGTATGTTGGATGGTAAAGTATGTGCGAGGTTAGTGTGTATAGTAATCTTTTTGATATTTTGTGTTGTCTTTTGTGTTGATGTTGGTGGAAATGAAACTTGAAAATTCAGTTTGTGTAGTTGTGTCGGTATAGGTCTTTCAACTTTTGACTTTACATCTTTCATATTAAGTTTTATGTATTGTGAACTTGGTTTCGACACTGTATCCGCTTCCGGGAGTGTCGTCATGACATTAAGTTGGCTTAACCGGGAAGTGAGGGTCATAATCCCCCCGGCGAATTTTTGATACATTGTCGTTCTTTCTGCTCTTCATGTTATATATATATATATATATATATATATATATATATATATATATATATATATATATATATATATATATATATATATATATATATATATATATATTCATATATATATATATATATATATATATATATTCATCTATATATATCACGTTTGACGCATAAATTTATCTAAATGTTGCAAAAATACATATTACAAAAAAATCGAATATTTACAACTAACGAAAAAATCAACATAAATCTACATCAGCAAATCGGGGAATTTAATCTCAAAAACTTGTTTGTAGTCACAAAATTATCAAGCATTACATCAGAAAATACTTTCTAAATTTTTTGTGTTTGTCCATTACAGAAATTTATTTTTACGACGCTAAATTTTAAATAAACAAAGTAACAAAGTGTTCTGAAAGAAGCAAAGAAGGTTATTATAAGAGGCTCCGCATTCCGACCACTAAAACAAATGGTAGGATCTACAACCCCGCAAAGATTATTGTAATAAGAAATTACAACTTCATAGCATGCATTAATCAACAAGAAGTTACGGGAGTCTGGAAATTGCATCTCTGAGAGAGAAGATGAATCTCGGCAATATCCAATTAAATGAAAAGATTGTATGTGTTTTTACTTTCCCTGCATACATATGTATGAATATTGTGACGGGGATAAAAATTAGAATTCGAGTTTTCAACTGAAGAGCAGGTAACAAGCATTTCTGAAACCAAATCGAACGATTTTCAGTTGAAGCATGTGTTAATGAGGACGTGTGGGCGTGCATGTGTATATGGTAGTGTGTAAGCTTGTATGAATAAATATGTGTGCATGTAAGTGTCTATTTATTAGTGTGTGCGTGATATTAGTGTGTGCGTAATGTTAGTGTGGGTAATGTTAGTATATGTGTCAGTGAGTCTGTGTAAGCGATACTATTTCAAGAACAAAAAGTGATTCTCATAAAAATTTGGAACGATTTTTTTCATCAGTGATTACTAGAAACCTATTGAATTTTAACACGTTCGAATCCAAGAAAATCCATAATAAGAATTTCCATATTTTGAATAATTAAAAATCAGGATCTTTCAGGATGTTAAATAAATAATCAGTATTTACCCAATTTATCATTAAAAAATATTTGCATCCACTTTATAATGATTATATAGACCGTTCACAATATATATAAAGTGTTCAGATTTTTTTTTATCAAAACAATTACATAAAATTTAAATCAGTAATAGTATCTCTAAAAAGGTTGACATTGGGGATCAATTTGGCGAAATATTGCCAAATTAGAGACTTCTGAAAAATGTTTCCAAATTGACCAAAATGTCGCCAAATTAGCAATTAGGACGCTTAACAAAAATGGCTCCAAAATTGCTGTAAATTCAGCATCTTGGAAAATGAAGTTTAATTTCTGAGATAATCCCTGCCGCTTTGGGGTATTGATATCCTTAATCCAAAATATAGTGCATTTCACTTTTTAAGAGACAGGTGCGCTTTATTAGAACTGTTTAATGTGCTGTAAATTAATTGCGTTTTGTAAGGGGTTATATAATATTTATGTTTGAAATAAACCTTGCTGTTCTTGACGGGAAGAGAACCGCGGATATTTCCCCTTTAAAACCGCACTTTTCTAGAATTCAATATTTAAGGTATATCAAGAAATCTTATAGTAGTATCTTACATAGGCACAGAAGGAGAGATTAAGGACCAACCCCCGTGGCGACCTGTTGTGATTTACGCCACTACGAAGAGGACGCCAAAGAGCGTTATCCACCATCCAGCAACTAAGAGAGCAAGAGTCGGCGGAACTATTCACGGGGGAGGGCGAAGGCAATCCATTGAATCAAGACCACAGTCGCCGACAGGTTCTGAAACATGTCATAAAGGGACAGCTACTACCCGACATCTGGAAGCGACTGCTTTAAAGACCAAACCATGTTAGCAACCGGCCTATCTACAGATTTATATATCCCCACAGGGAAGGAGGAACAGGACTATGAGGACGACAAGTTTCATTCACCACCGTCTTGTAACGGGATCCCTGTGGGGAGGAAAGGCTAGGGTATAGTGGCTAGAATAGATAGTGTGCCGACCGAGGCGAAAAACAGGTTCCCTAAAAACCGCCTACGCCAGACGGCGTTGGTCTCGAATAAGCGGTCTAAAGCGGAGGAGTTAACATTGAAACTAATGGGAATTTAATTCAAACGAAATGATTGATATCTTTGGAAATAATTGAAGAATTTGTCTGAAATTTGGTGTAATTATTGCAAGTGGTATACACAAAAAGTCATTTGATTTTCAGAGAGATTGACCTAGGGATATATCCATATTTTAAAAATTTTATTTAGCTTTATCTGTGGTCGTTCAAACATTTTAGATCCAAAATATTCAAATTCATTCATCACAGTAACGTGAAATTCGGTATGACGTTTTCTCTTGTGGTACATTTCAAGTCTTTCGATTTTGAAGCTTATCGGGCTAGCCCGTCCTGGGCCCGCCATATGACTTTACTTTTTGGTATATCTCCAGAACAGGTGTATCTAAAAATTCGAAGTTTAGCATATGCTTGTCATTTGCTGTATATTTTAACTCTTTGGATTAAAAATCTTATCGGGCTAGCCCGTCCTGAGCCCAACAAGAGGAATATATCGTTTTTTGAAAATAACTCAAAATTCGGAGCATCTACAATGTCTAAATTTAATATATCATTGTCTTTTGTGGTATATTATATTTCATCGCATTTCGAACTTTATCGGGCTAGCCCGTCTTGGCCCGCCAAAGAAATTTACTCGCTTTCAAGAATATCTCGATCAAACGAAGTAGCTAAAGAATGTGAATTTTGTATATCATTTCCTTTTAGATGGATTTTAATTTAGATTTTGAACCCCATCGGGCTAGCCCGTCCTGAGCCCAACAAGAGGAATATATCGTTTTTTGAGAATAACTCAAGATTCGGAGCATCTAGAATGTGTAAATTTAATATATCATTGTCTTTTGTGGTATATTATATTTCATCGCATTTCGAACTTTATCGGGCTAGCCCGTCTTGGCCCGCCAAAGAAATTTACTCGCTTTTCAAGAATATCTCGATCAAACGAAGTAGCTAAAGAATGTGAATTTTGTATATCATTTCCTTTTAGATGGATTTTAATTTAGATTTTGAACCCCATCGGGCTAGCCCGTCCTGAGCCCAACAAGAGGAATATATCGTTTTCTGAGAATAATTCAAAATTCGGAACATCTGGAATGCCTGAATTTAATATATCATTGCCCTTTATGGTATATTATATTTCATCGCATTTCGAACCTTATCGGGCTAGCCCGCCTTGGCCCGCCATAGAAATTTACTCACTTTTCAAGAATAACTCGATCAGTCGGAGTAGCTAAAAAATGTAAATTTAGTATATCATTCCCTTTTGGATGGATTTCAATTTATAATATAGTATTCTCTTTTGGGATATATTTTAATTCTTTGGATTTTAAACTTTATTAGATTACCCCATCATTGCCCAGCCTTAGGAATGCATTCGTTTTTGGAAAATAACTCGAAAATTGGAGAAAAATTATCATTTACCAAACAATTAAACAATTACATTAGTTCTCCTTAGGGATTATATTTGAGAAAGTATTTTGTACTGTTGTGTAAATCCACATTCGATCGTCGACCCCCCCCCCCCCTTATCCTAGATCTTGCCTACGCTTATATGCAAGATAATTAAATAATGCGAAACCAGTCCACGGTGCACTTTAAAGATTCATAGTAATATAGTGATTCGTACTACATAGTATAATAGAAAGAAAAGTCTGGTGACGGGATTTTTGGATGCTGAAATTCGCAGATTATGAAATGTTAAGCTATTTTTTAGCCTATTCGTCAAAATGCAAAATACAGTAATATGCTGGATGAATCGAATTAATACATTTTTCTAGGCAATTTTACACAGAACAGGCGATAATGGTATAGCTATAAAAACAGCCCTTTTTAATCCAAATATAGATTTTCAACGTCAGTTACAACAAACATCAAATGAGTGAAAGCTTGCTGCTTACAATTTCGAAAAATCTTTCTTTCTGAGTGGGTCCATCCTGTCCAATTTTAGAACGAAAAAGAATATTGTATAGGTGACGGTTCTTAGTAAAAACAAATTCGATCTCAGATGACCAATGTGCTAATGAGATACTTCCTATTGTATCTAGAGGCCACCCTGAAGGCAGTACAAAATGCCCTTCCCTGGTGTTTTACCCATTTCCAGAGCCCCCGCTGATTTGCGGATCTTTTGAGCATTGTTCGTGTAAGAGATGTGGCAACTTGCGGAAACGTATGTAAAGGAGACGCGCCTGTCGAAATAAAATAGCGGTCAATTACATGTCCACCCTCAATCGAAATTCTTATCAGCACTATCTTTCACCATACAAAGAGACAGCACTTGTAGGCAGACCCCACCTTGTTCTAATGTTCAAGCGGCAATGGTGTTTCATGTTTTTCTTCCAAATTCACAGGGCCACCCACAGGCATTTTTCCTTGTAGACGAACATATGAGATAAAACAAAATATTTGCCAGACATTCTCATACATTCTTTTTTTAGGTTTACATGGTAATATGTATCAAACTGCAAAACAAAAATTTGGTTTTAAAGCATTCGTTCAAGTTATTCATATAATGCTTTTAAAAATTATTGAAACATTTCAATTTCAAGTAAATAAAATCAATACGTGCGGTCCAAATTTCTGCTAAAGAAATAAAATTATCTTCGTAAAAAGCAGAACACCACTCAAAATACTAATATCGACCGGTTTCGAAGGCATAAAACCTTCTTCGTCAGATCACGCAGAACCGTAACCTTCACTCGTACTCCCAGTGCACCGACCCAACATCCGTGGACAAATTTCGCACTTCTTAGCTCATTTGCACATGGATGTAACTATGTATTTAGGACACAAGGGGGTCGACGATCGAATGGAGCTTATAGTACAAAATTCATTTTTTTTAAATATAGACAATTTTGAGAACTAATGTAATTGTTCGGCAAATGAGGTTTTTTACCACACATCCTATCTCCCATGCCTACGCCACTAATTATAATTATATATACGCCGAAAATATTAAATTTTACCCGAAATGGAAATAATATACTAAATTTGAATTTTCTATCTGCTCCAGTTTTCGGGTTATTCTAAAAAAATGAGTCTATTCCTATAGCAGGCACAGCACGAGCTAGCTGAATGAAGTTCAAATCCGAAAAAATGAAATATATCACAAAAGACAATAGCATGCTAAATTTGGAATTTTTAGCTACTCCGGTTCTCGAGTTATTCATCAAACACGATCGCATTCCTAAGACGGACTCAAGACGATGAGGTTCAAATTATAAATTATGATAAACCCCAAAAGAAATTGATATACTAAATTTGAATTTTTTAGCTGCTCCAATTTACGAGTTATTCTCGAAAAATGAGTCCATTACCACTCTGTCGGGCCCAAGACGGGCGAGTCTGATAAGGTTCAAAATCCAAAGAAATAAAATATACCCTAAAAAACAATGATATACTAAATTTAGATATTCTAGCTGCTACAGTTTTGGAGTTATTCTTAAAAAACGAGTACATTCTTTTCGTTCGGACCGGGACGGGCTAGCCCAACCAGGTTTTAAATCCAATGAGCTTAGACATACCGCAAATGACAACGACATTCTAAACTTGAAACTTTTTGATACTCCGGTTCTAGAGTTATTCCACTAAAAAAAATTTTTCTAAGTCGGGCCCAAAACGGGTTGGCCCGATACGGTTCAAAAACAAAGGAATTAAAATATTCCCCAAAAGATAAGGATGTACTAAATTTATATTTTCCAGGTATTCTAAAAAACGGGTCCATTCCCATGTCGGGCCCAGGACGGACTACTCCGATAAAGTTCAAATCCGAAGAAACTTAGATATACCCCAAAAGCCAACGACATGTTAAATTTGGAATTTTTAGCTACTTCGGTTCTCGTCTTATTTTTCAAAAACTAATGCATTCTTCAGCGGATCCAAGACGGGCTAGCCCGACGAGCTTCAAAATCTAAATTAAAATCCATCCAAACGGAAATGATATACTAAATTTATATTTTTCAGCTACTCCGATTGATCGATTTATTTTTTAAAAGCGAGTAAATTTCTATGGCAGGCCCAAGACGGGCTAACCCGATACGGTTCGAAATGAGGTGAAATGTAATATACTCCAAAGGACAATGACATATTAAATTTATACATTCTAGATGCTCCGAATTTTTAGTTATTCTCAGAAAACGATATATTCTTTTTGTTGAACTCAGGACGGGCTAGCCCGATAAAATTTTTATCCAAAGAGTTAAAATATACAGCAAATGGCAAAGATATTCTAAACTTCGAATTTTTAGATACACCTGTTCTCGAGTTATACCGCAAAAACGGGTGAGTTTCTAAGGCGGGTCTAAGACGGGTTAACCCGGTACGGTTGAAAATTGAAAGAATTAAAATACACCCCAAAAGAAAACGATATATTAAACTTAGATTTCGAACGTTCTCTGATTTTCGAGATATTCTCTAAAACCAGGTAATGTCCTGTGGCGGGCCCAGGACGGGCTAGCCCGATATGCTTCAAAATCGAAAGAACTGAAATGTGCCACAAGAGGAAACGTCATAACGAATATCGCGTTACTATGATAAATGAACCTGATTATTTTGGACCGCAAATGTTTGAACGAACACCAGATCAAGTTAAATAAAATTTTAAAAATAAGAATATATCCCTAGCTCAATCTCTCTGAAAATCAAATGACTTTTTGTGTATACCACTTACAATAATCACACCCAATTTCACACAAATTCTTCAGTTATTTCGACAGATATCAGTCATTTCATTTGCAATAAATTCCCATTTGTTTCAATGTTAACTCCTCCGCTTGAGACCGCTTATTCGAGACCAACGCCGTCTGGCGGAAGCGGCTTTTCAGGAACATCTCACAGCATTGGGAGGTATAGGCGGTCGGCACACTATTAGTTCTAGACACTGTAGCTAGGGTGTTAAACACCGTCGGAAGAGGGTGTAACGGTTATGTGCTCTGCGCATGAGCATTTGGCGGAAGGCGTATTACGCTCCAGCATAGAGGGAGAAATCGTGTTTAGGCGCTAATTTGGAGCTTATTACATGCACGTTCCAGGCAAATGCGCGATCGACAACTATTATGAGTTCAAAACTTTTTAAAAAGGAGATCAAACTGGTCACCGAAAGGGGCTAATATCTTCATTTTTTTAATGTAAGTAAATAATAGAACAATTTAAATTTTAATGGCATAAAATTTTGAGAATAAATCAATAGTAGTATTTTATATGTATGGAGGAATTAATGCTCATATTTATACCTGCCGTATTACCTACATCTGAGGACATCACGTTATTTATCAAGCACATTTATGGGGAACATGATAGGCATCTGAGAATATTTCCATGTGGAAGACTATGATAAATAATTATCCACTGAAATACTGTTGCAAGTTCAGATGAATTTCGTTGATAACGGTCTTCTTTCGACAAATAAAATTACAATCAATAACTGAATATTGCGGCAATACCTATTGCCTCTCGATTGTGGTACTTTTGGCTTAAGACAATTTAATGTGTAAGTTTTTTCTAAAACGCCCGAAGTTCTTTTTTCTGAAACACCAGGGGGAAATATTCAGTGGTTCTTTATTAACATTAATTAAAAAACAATTTATTTACTAAAATGGTGTTAAATTAAGGATAGTTATATAAAAATTGCCGTTTAGTTATTTAAGCAGCCAAATATAGTAATAAAGGGGTACGTGCACGTTAAATGTGTGAGTCTTTAAGTATAGTCCTTGTGGATGTCGAGCCCACTGAGTTCCGGTTTAAATTGTGTGGCACTTTCTGGCTGTCTAAATATATACCTTAAACCTTCTTGTAGATCGGAAGGTCTATGATCGGACGGTTCGTTCAGTCGAATATAGTGTTTGTACAAAAATTCCATTGTCTAAAGTATACATCAATTTTGAATAATGTTGAAAATACCGACATCGCTGAAAAACATTATTTACAGATTGCTACGACTATCGTTATTAATTTTGTAGGTCCAAGTTCTTTCACTTCGGCCACAAATTCGACAAAGTACTGGCAATTTAGCGGCTTTTTACAAGTTTTAGAAGGGATGGGCCAGCTCAGTGGGTAGCGGGTGGGGATTGCACTCGGATGGCCCGAGTTCGATTCCCGGCACTTCTTAAACTGTCAAACTATCACGTGTTCACGCGGAGCACGGGCACGTTAAATATGTGTGTTCATAAGTCCTTCAGAAGGGTTGTTAGTAGGGGAAGGAGGGTGCAGTCCCTGTGGATGCCTCCTCACTGGATTCCGGTCTTAATTGTATCGCACTTCCCGGCCGTCCAAACAGATACCTTATACTTTCGGGTAAATAGGATGGCTGGGACAAAAAAGACGTTATAAAAACTTTTAGAAATTATGTGACTAGACTAGAATATGACAAGTTAATTGGATTTTATAATGATCTTTCAATGGAACCATTCATAATCTAGACACCATTTAGTTGATAAGTGTTGCCATGAAACGAAAAATAATGAATTCAGAGAATGTTCAGTGCTCAGAAAATATATGCATCTGTTTTAAGTATTTGAGCATTCATTTATGGTTTTATTACAACTAACGGTTGTTTCAGATCTCTGCCAGAGTTTTTAACTGTATGTTTTTAGTGTTACTCTTATTGCTGCTGGGAAAAAATAATTCTATCTTATGACTTATTTTTATATACTGAGAAAAAAGAAATGATTATTTTGGATGCGGCGTTATAATATACTAGTATGAATTTGACCCTCCCAATTATGCAATTTAAATTTCTCTATAATTAATAGTATAAGTAATAAGTATATCAATAAGTGCAATGCACTTTGTACGAAGGATAATGGAAACTTGAGCAACGTATAAAAGCACGAATTACACAATAATGCACCATACAGCTGTTTCGAAGATACGTTGAATCCCCTTCATCTTTGCAAGAGAACCAACATTCAGACGTCCTAAAGAATTATGTGTCGAAAGGAAGAAGCAGGAGGAGAGAAATTATATGCCCAAGACCTGGATTGCCGCTTACTGAGGCGGTATCTGTGATATACATCAGCGGGACTTAGCGGTGGAAATGGACATACTAGGTTAAATTTTAAAGAAGGAACTTTCAATTTTTTAGGTAAATGGGATGTTCAGATACTTTCAGAGGGGTGAAGATGCCTGCTGAGGTGATTTGGAATGGATCCATCCGCCACATAGCGGCGAAGTAGAGAATTAAGGTACCTTATAAAAGATGGGACTTTTTAGGCAAATAGGATGTGAAAGCCCCAGGCCGTCCGGCTCGTCCAGAGGACTTGGAGCAACATAATGGACGACCGGGAAGAGGCAAATAGGATGTGTAGAAACTTTTAAAGGGGTGGTAATGCCGACGGAGGCGGTATGTAGATATACATCAGCCGTCATAACGGTGGGAAGGGTAATACTAAGCGAATTTTTAAAGATAGAACTTTAAATTTTTTATGTAAATGGGAATGTATAAAAACTTTTAAAATGGATGGAAACGCCTGCATAGGTGATATGGAATGAATTATCAAAACTACCTAGCGATGAAATTGAGAACTAGGATAGATTTTAAAGATATGTCTTTAAATATTTTAGATTAAAGGGGATGTTTCTAAACTTTTAAAGGGGTAGAAATGCCTACTAATGCGGTGTGTGTGATAAACATGAGCGGGAAATAGAGGTAGATAAGGGATCCATGGTTAATTTTCAAAGTTGACACTTTTAATGTTTTAGGTAAATGGGGTTGTTTAGAAATTTTAAAAAGGGATGGAAACTCCTGCTGAAGCTGTATGGAATGAATCCATCATCACCACCTAGCGGCGAAATAGAGAAATTGTATAATTTTTAAAGATGGATCTTTGAATTAAGGCAAAATATATGTATATAGATTTTCAAAGATGAGGAAACACAACAATGATGGGTCAAGGTGATCTGATCAGCGCCACATAGCGGTGGAAAACGGATACTACATTAATTTTTACAAATGGAACTTTGCATTTCTCAGGCAAATGGGGTATTTAGAAACTTTCAGAGGGATAGAAATGCCTGCTGAGATGGTTTGGAATGAATCCATCCAATAGCGGCGAAGTGGAGAATTAAGGTACCTTATAAAAGGTGGGATTAGAGATTTTTTAAATAAATGGGATGTATATAAATTTTTTAAATGATGGGCACGACTACTGATGCGGTATATACAATGATACACATCAATGGCATATAGCTGTGAAAAAGGGCATACTAGATTAAATTTAAGATGCAACTTAGGATTTTGTAACTAAATGAGGTCTTTGAAACTTTTTAAGGGGTAGAAATGCATGCTTAGGTGATATGGTAAGAATTCATAAACGACAACTAGCCCGAAAATCGAAAATTATGATAGTTTTTAAAGGAAGACTTGGGAATTTTTAGGTATATGGTGATGTTTAGGAAATTTTTAAAAGAGTGGCAATGCCTGCTGAGGCGGCATGTGTGACACGCATCAATGTGTAAGTATAAGTATACCTACATAACTGAATTTTCAAAATTTGATATGTGGGTTTTTACATGTAAGTGCTTGCTAGTAGTATGCTGTCAGACTATCAAGATAAATAATATCTCCACGAAATCTACAGCTTATTGCAGCCATATATGTCTGTATTACCGGTTATGAATTAGATCCACACACACTCGCATTATATTAAGAATGATGTTGTTAAACTGAGGATGGAATTTACCGATAGAATGACATGGTTGACCAGCTTTAGAGAGTAAGGACATTGCAACTTTTAGATAATATTTTGCAGATCCCATTCAAATATGTACTAAACATTTTTTTAAACATTGAAGAAAATTTTCTAAAAGTGCTATCTTGGGGAGTATCTTAGGTGTAGTACTGTCTTAAACTGTATAATAGAAAATGCTTGATAATTTTTATTTTATTTCGTTATTTAAAATCGTGATTGTAAACAGCGTTTCCACATTTAAGAAAAGTTTGTATCTTCTTCAATCCTATTGAATACTCGAATTTTATTTGATTTATGTATTTTGTAAAAACTTGGTATTAATATCACTTAAACTAAATACAAGATTTCTGAATTATGAAAAAAAATCTGTATTTACTAGTATTAAAGAAAATTGAAATTCACATTTGATAAATTTTACTTGATGCAAAGGGACGTCTGATAAATTTTTCTCTTCACATAATCACACTTGTTATTTATTGTAAAGTTGAAAATCCAACTTGTCAATTTTGATATAAAATAGCACACTTGTTAAAACATGTATTATTTACTATATACACATTTGTTATATACACATTTGTTATTTTGAAAATTTTAAATTCACTCTTGTTAAATTTTACTTGCTGCAAAATGACATGTAGTAAATTTTTCTATCCTCAAATTCATATTTGTCGTTCTTTCAGAATTGGATTTCACATTTGAAAATTTTTAAAAAATCGAAATTTCCATTTGATAATTTTTGAAAGAAAACAGCACACTTGTTAAAACCTATGTAATTTTTTATAGTAAAAAACACAGATATGTTATTTTTGAAAAGTTGAAATTCCAATTTGGTAATTTTTGAAAAAAAACACCACACTCGTTAAAACCCATGTAATTTTTCAGAGGAAAATATACACATTTGTTATTTTTTAAAAGATTAAATCCACATGTGTTCAAATTTACTTGAGTGTAAAATGGCATGTGTTAAAATGTTCTTAACGCAAATTCACTTTTGGTGTTTTTGAATAGTTGAAACTCACATTTGTCAATTTTCGAAAGTAAAAAATTTGTATTTGCTATTTACCCATGATAGAACTTCACATATGAGTAAAGTAAAATCAAACTTAACATTTTCGGGATACGATCTTAGAAAGATTTCTGTCTTTAACATTTCTGCATTTCTAAATATATGAAATATTATTCAATTTTATTATTTCCCTGTGCTCTACATTTTATATTTCATGAAAATTCGCTGTGCAACACTATTTACCAACCTTATACAGGGTAGTTTCCAGTGTTTGTCTTAATTTTCGTCCCCCATTTAATCCCTAAAGTTCGTTTTATCACTAAGATTTTGTATAATAGTATTGTTGTGAACGTGTAATGTTACATTCGCAAACATAATATTACATGCTCATTTACACGTTTAATTATACGTTACAATTCGTTGATCCCTCATTGAAGATTTTCCTTTTGCTAACTAGACGGAGGAAACACCCGTGCAGAAAATATTTCCCTTGACGGGATTCTGGGATTACCACATACCAACGTTTGAGGAAATGTTTCCAGACTTGGTTATTTATGGCAAATTTGGCGACTTTCAGATCCTTCTGGAGACACCTCGAAATAACCAATATTTTACGTAATATGAGAGATTTCCAGAAGTTTCTATGACGAAAGAAGTGTCATCACTGTGTGTCATCAAAAGTGTCATCACTCAGTCGGAGAGCAGCTAACGAGATATTAGCTAATTGAACGATGACTTTCATCAATTTTTCGAGAATAATAGCGGAAGTTTTGTGAAATGATTTTCGTCAATATTTTGTGAATAGTATCGGGTATTGTGGAAAATACTGAATCTGTCCTGATTTACTGTGTTTTGTTCCGTAATTTGGTAGGTAAGCCACATGTGTATGACCCTGGTCCTGATTAGAATTTGGTACGATTCGGAAAAAAAATAGCCTGATTTTTTTTTTTGCAATATGTCCCTCAAAAATCCTCAAAATCTAAAATAAAAAACTACATATGCTCAAATATATCAACTAAATGCTTGCTTTATACGTAATGTTAACGATGAAACGAATAAGACCAGCCCCATAGCAGTAGGACTAGCCGTTCTCGAGATACTTTGGTTTTTTCGCATTTTCGCTGAGTCACCTTTGAAAATAATACCAGTTACCAAATGAGAACGAGAATTAGTTTAAAAGTGAAAATTCAGTGTAATTTAAAATAATTATGGCTGTTATTTTGTGCAATTAAGCTTAATATAATGGATCATTTAAGAAATAAAGAGAACATGGATATGGGTCTGCAGGAAAAATCTTCCTACATCAGATGTTCATCAGATGTTTTCTGCTAAACATCGTAATGTATAGATGAAGCATGGGAAATATATCGAAAATCGCAACTCGAGTTTTTGACAGATCTACATTTTCGGGACCTCTAGAATACGAAAAACTATTTTTGGCGTGATTTCTGTGTGTGGGAGGAGGGGGGTCTGTCTGTCTGTGAAATGTCCACTGTGTCTAGTTAATTTCTCCACTCAACTCAAAATTATGCACCAAATTTAATGAAATTTTATAAATAACATGTGACACTGGTGCTGATTCGATTTCGGTGCGATTCGAAATAAAATAACCCGATTTTTCTCACGAAATGGCCAGCAAAAATATCATATAACCACTATATTTAAAATATTATTTGACCAAATTTCACAAAATTTGGCTGATAAGTCACTTGAGGGTTGCTTTTGTGCTGACTAGATTTGGATACGATTCGGGAAAAACAAAACCTACCTTTTCCGCGAAATCGTCCGTGAACCTAAAATATACGACCTAAAGTAAAATACCACATATGCTCATCTGAATCAATTAAATGCTTGTTTTATACTTAATTTTTAACGACAACAAGAAAAAAATCAACTCGATTTCTTTAAAATGGGCCATTGTCGAGATATTTAGATTTTTAATTTTGAGAAAATGAAGACAATTTTCACTGTAGTTAATAAACTATGTAATAAAATTTCTTAGACCTTAGTAGCTAAGTCCGCTGATGGTTATTATGATGCTGAATAAATTTTAAGATGATTCGGAAAATTAAAACCAACTATTTTTTACGAAATGGCCCGCTAACGTAAATATCTGAAACAAATGACTAGAACTATTGAACTATATTGATTAATTACTTGATCTTCAGGTAAATTTTGAAAAGTAAGCGAGCAAGACTGACCCCAAGACAGTATGATGAACCGTTCTTGAGATATTTTAATTTTTTTTGGAATTTTGAGGGCCTGGCGAATGTTAAATGCATTAAGTTGCTAAATGTAACGAAGAAGCAACAAAAGGGCAAATTGTATATATTAACGGAAAAGTACCCATGTTCTTTTCTGCAATTAAACCCAATTTAATGCATAATGAAATACAAAATTGCAAAATTAATTTGAATTTGCAGGGAAATTCATATTCTGCTTACATCAGATTTCTTTACTGCGAAAGAAATAAATTCATTCCATTATATAAGGAAAGTCATGTGCTGTCCATATCATATTATTTTTAATTGCTGTGGCCTTTATCAAATGACTTTCTTAATAATATTCTTAATACAATTTTTAACTTTCCAAAACGAAATGGTTTCTTAATAATTTCTGAATAATAATCTTATACCTTGAAAAAATGAAATGGCACTTCTTTCAGTATTTGGAAGAACCAATATTTTTATCCTGTTTAAGTTTTATGCACATCAAAATTAATTAATCCAGAATGTTTACATGCAAATGAAAATAGTCTTCACTTGGGCAAAAGCAAGATGTCCCATATGGAAAGATCGTTATCATTGGCGCAGCATTTAACATCGTAAACAGAAAGTATCACACATATCCTAATTGGATGGATATATTTTCATTTGACAACAAATATTTGCAGTTTCGTAAATAACGCAAGCTAATTCAACATTAGTTTTTATCTAAATATTTTAAATCACTGCGCCCGTCACGGGACAACAGTTTCCTTGACTTAACCTACTACCGTTATTATACCATAGGTTAAACAAAATCGTACTTTATATACATTTCTATTCTTATTAAATTGCGGTAGATAAAAATATATTTACAGATATTCTTTTAATACATAACTATCATTCAAACTTTAGTGTATTTCATTAACTAAAATCTGATATGTGTAGCACATGACTTTCATTATATAATGCAATGAATTTACTTCTTTCTCAGTGAAAAAATGATGAAAAAATCCAGGACATAGGACTGGTAACATTGAAATGTACATTTGGCGATTTTCCTGATGACAACATGTGAAACTATTTCGTACCCAATTAACTTATAACTGTAAATTAACAATTATCAATATTAATAGCATCCTCAATAAGCAATATAGTTTGTATATAAAAATATTTTAAATAATAAATTCATCAATTAGGTATCATTTTCATTAAATTATCGTCATTTCTTCAATTTAGATGTTTTTGAAAATCTTATGAAATTTCTATGTTGTGTATAAAAGTGATGGAATAAAACCTGCTGTGTTTAAAAGAGATAAAGGAAGACATAATATTTGTTTAAAGAAAATTAGTTTTTTAAATTGTAAGTTCAAATGAATTCCAATAACAAATAACAAAAACCCTGCTCACAGGCAGGCAACTCAGGTATAGAATTAACATTAGAATTTTAGACATTAGAATTTTAGACAGACATTAGAATTTTAGAATTTTATCAACTTGGTTAGAATTTAGGAATAAACATAAAAACTTTAATAAAAAAATATATTTAAATTCCATCAGAAAAACATTAATAAAAATATTAAATTAAAAAAAAATTTAGAATTTACCCAGGCTCTTAAAAATTTATGAAGTTTTAGAAAATTGCTCGAAAAAAGAAGTTTTAGAATTTTAAATTTAAAAAACAAAATTTAAATCATACATTTATAATAATGGGAATTCATTTTCAGAAATTAAGAATTTAAGAGTTATTAAACATATTCACCCATCCGGATTATCTTAAGATAACAGGTTGGAGAGGAAAAGTTTCTCAATTGGAGTTTCACTGGGATGACAGGAATTTCCTAACCCTGTTTTCTTGGGAAATGAAGAAAATTCATCAGCAGAGGCCTAACAGCTACTTCTGTAACGTTAGGATCTTCTTAAAACAGCTGTTATCGTCAGACGCTACTTTCACGTAACTCGCATAATACATCTTAAAACTCACTTTTCCAGATGTCACATCGCAATTTAGGCGGTAAAAAAAACTTTCGTTTAAAAGGAGACAAGTGATAAAAAAAAAACTTCGCGAGGAACTTAAAGTTCCATAGAAAATCTCGTGTGGAACATAAGTTCCATTAGAAAATCAACGACGCACTTCTCACACTAACTTAAACGAGATATTTCAACAAAAAACTGAAAACGAAAAATTCCGCGCACGTATTTATACGTGCGGAGAAAGGGAGAAGTTTAGACAAACGGCAGCAAATAAAATCCGCTTACCGAAATTAGAATTGCCAAAATAAAACTGAAAACTCCGAGAGCAGACGATCCGAACCAATTAAACCCAACGCGAACCAATTAAAATAATTCACGAATTCCAAAGAGTCAATCGAGGTAAAAAGCCCGCAAAACCATGATTCCGAAAATGGCCCAACTGAAATTTTTGAAACGCACTGAACATGGAAATAACTTGAAACTATAGAACAAACGGAATTTCTAACCAGTTTGGAGTCAATCGCGGTAAAAAGCCCGCAAAACCATGATTCCGAAAATGGCCGCAACTGAAATTTTTGAAACGCACTGAACATGGAAATAACTTAAAACTATAGAACAAACGGAATTTCTAACCAAAATGGGAAAAAACGAGACATCAAATTAAAGGCAATTTTAAGGGGAATCATATAAAAAAATAATTTTTATAAATTTACAAATCAAAAGTAATATTAATTTAGAGAATGGAACACTTTTAATTAAGAATATTATAAAGAAAATTAATTTAGAAGATTCAAAATATTGTAATTAAAGAATAAATGAAAAAGCCAAAAAATATTATTTACATATTACCAATTGAGAATATTGAGCTAGGGAAAAATAAGTAAAAGTAAATTTCAACTCCCCAAATTACATAAATTCTAAAGCAACCCATCAGATTCCTTCCACCGTACTCCCAAAAATTTTGCATTTGAAAAATGAAAAATTTTTGATAATAAAATAAAATATCTATCAGAAGTTGCCAATTTAAGCAAAACAATTTTTATCCGAATTCAACCTCTATTTCGGAATAAGTAATTTGTTAACAAACTGTAAATTAAAAAGAGAATTATGTACAATTGAAGATATTTTGTGTATCAGATCACTCAATTTGTGTAGACAAAAGTAAAGGTAGAGGATTTGACATTGACTCTCATTAGCTATAAATAAAAAAAAAATACGAAAAGATTGGACCAGCCAAATAGTTTTCAAAGAATCGAAACATTGAGTTTTGAAATGGCACCTTGAATAACCAATGAGAAACAACTCTCACTTCCACTACAAAATACAAATACCAGCTGGAAAGAAAAAAAATGTGTAAATAGAGTGATCTAAAAAATAAAACAATGTACATAAGTTGTATGATATAAATAAAATTTCAATAGAAGTGTCAAATGACAATTGACACAATAACAATTATTATCAATAAGCAACAATAATATACTAAAAGCTCAATAACACAAGTATCTATTCATGTCCATATAACATCATCTGCATTCTGCAGTAATCTAATATGCGCTGCAACTTTCATTTTTGCAGTACTCCAATACCTTAAACGACAACATATATTTACCTAAAAATATCAAAATATGTGATCAGAACTTATGTCATGGACCACGTAATCAAATATTTACAGAAATCTGCACTCTCAATAACAATAAAAAAGTAACAATATATATCTATTTATAAATATAATCAATTCATATAATCCAAATTAATCTTTTCTCAATCATTATCTAAATCCTGCAGTAATCTGCAATTTCAATAACAACAATAACATATCTCATTTCAAAACCAACTTTTCCTATAAATCAATTAAATCAAGTTTGCAGCATTTTGCAATGTGCTAATAAAAAAATATGCACACATATAAAAATTATACACTTAAAAAAATTTATGTTGCGCAACAATAAAATAAAAATGTCATTCTAGTTTTTCCTTTGTCGTAAATTATATCTCTGTGTTGTTGGAATTATATCATTCTCATGAGATGTATTACATTCTAAATTATCAGATTGTGCACAAGAAAAGAACACAGAATCTCTTTCTGGAATTTTCGTTAATCTGCCAATGTGCACCAACTAAACATTTCGTGTGTCATTTACATGTTGAATTTTAAAGTTCACATTAGATGTTTTTTGTATAACTTTAAAAGGATCTTTATTAAGTTTGGAGAGTTTCTTACAATGTCCTCTTGGAAAAACAGGACTGTATAAATATACTAAATCTCCAACTTTTATATCTTTTACAACAGCAGACTTATTTCTGTATGTTTCTTGTGTTTTAGCTACCTTAAGTAAGATTTTCTTTACTATTTCAAAAGATTTTTTCATACGAATTGCCAAATCTTGACTATAATCACTAACAGTGGTAAAATTTTGTTCATTTAAGTTAAAAATTGTTTTGTAATTAAAAAGAAGATGATGTGAATCTTAACATAATTTAAAATTTGAACATACATCCTAGGCCAATGTGTTGTTGAATTTTCCTCATAGTCCTTCTAAAACCACCATGTCCTGCAGTGATCGAATCATGACAATAATTTAGAATTTCAGAGATCAAATTTCGTGGAACAACAATACGTTCTTTTCTTTGATATTTTAATTTAGGTTTTCTATTAGTACAATATAATACATCATCTCTTAAGAAAAACATTAAATTTTTAGGGAATGGGCCAATATTTTTGTCTAAGCATGAGCCAATTCTTATACAATTGGGGTCGGAATTTTGAGAATTACGTACTCTTAAAAGAAGGTTAGTATCAACATCCAGGTCTATAGTATTTATTTTAACATTATTTACACATCTAGATAGATTATCAGCTGTTAAATTTAGACGACTAGGTTCATGAATAATTTTGTAATTAAACTGGGTCATGGACATTATCCATCGTGCTATTCTAGAAGTGTGGTCTTTTAATTTCAACACATTTGAAAGGGAGGCAGGCCTGATCACAATAAACAGTAAAATGTTTTCCCAAAATGTATTGCTTAAAATAAGATGCTGCCCAGACAACTCCTAAAGTCTCTTTCTCGACTATTCTATAGTTTATTTCTGCATCTTTTAGTTTTTTGCTAGCATAAGCAATAGGGTGCAAAAATCCATCCTCTCCTTCCTGACAGAGAACTGCTCCAAGAGCAAATTTTGACGCATCGGTACATACCGAAAAAGGATTCGAAAAATCAGGGTGATGTAAAATTGGTTCTTTAAGTAATTCGGATTTTATAGTTTGATAAGAATTTTCTGCTTCAGGGGTCCAAGAGAATTTAATATTTTTCTTAGTTAAATTAGATATGGGAAGAGCTTTTAAAGAGTAATTTTCAATAAATTTTCTGTAGAAGCCAGTTAATCCTAAAAATTGACGAATTTGTTTTTTAAAGGTGGGTTTTTGAAAATTTTTAACAGTTTGAGGGGTCAAGCTGGACAATACCTTCAGAAACTTGAAAACCTAAATAACTTACCAAATACTACCCAAATACTACCTTTAATTTCATTAAGTGTTCCTTAAAGGTTCTAGATGCAATAACAATATCATCTATGTAAATAGAAATTTGTAAAGGGGAACGCTTAGCTAGGACAATGGACATAAGTCGTTGAAAGGAGCTGGGGACATTTTTCAAACCGAAAGAGGCTCTTTTCCATTCATAGTGGCCAAAAGGTGTAGAAAATCCACATTTGTGTGTGTCGTCTGGGTGCAATTTCATTTGATAAAATCCAGATGTGTAAGTCTAATGTAGAAAAATATTTTGCACCATTTAAATTATCAATCAATTCAGTGATATTTGGCAGTGGAAAATATCATCAATAGTTTTATAGATTAATTTCCTAAAATATGTTACTAATCTTAATGTTCCATCTGCCTTTTTAACAAAGAGTACATGTGCGGAGAATGGTGAATCACTTTCTTGTATAATATCATTCTCAAAAAGCTCATTAATTTGTCTATCTAATTCATCTCTTACATGATAAGGAACCCTATAAGGTTTCTGTTTAACAGGAATATCATCTTTTAAGTTAATGCTATGAAAAACTGTATCACACCCCTTTAAATCTGGAATAGAATTACCAAAATATGCTTATAATTATTAATTAAACACTCTATTTGTCTTTTTCATTATATTCTAAGCGTGAAAGATCAAAATTCCCCCCCAAACATCAAAATTATCACCACTCTCTGTACTTGACTCAGTAATATTTTTAACTGCAAAGGAAGATACTACTGTGATAGGAACAATTTTTCCTAAATTTGAATGCTTATTTATGTGCAACTCATCAGTTGACAAATTCAATACTTTTACATTATATATATTAGATCTAGATACATTATTTACTGATCCAGCGATCAGTCTTTTACTGTTGTTTAAAGGCTCAATCATCACAGTAGGTAAATTAAATTTAACAATTTCTTTTAATTTTAGTTGTATGAAAGCCCCCGATAGAAGAGGAATTGTGTATTCCCTAAGTTCGTAGCACAAATTATCTTTATATATTTCAGAATTCAAAGTATTTTCTCTATTAATTTCATAACTATTAAAGGATTGAGTTGCATCACATAATGAAAAAGGTACAGATTCATCATTAACTGAAAAAGGCACAGTTACAATATTATTGTATAAAACATTATTAGTAAAATCTATTGACATCTTATAGCTCTTTAAAAATTTCACACTAAGTATCGTCGAATAATTACAAGAATCACAGTCCATAATACAAAAATCAACATTAAATATTTTGTTATTTAAATTTAAATTAATATTTAATTTCCTGGAAACTTTTACAATGTCACTAGAGATGCCTTTTAAATTTATATTACACTTAGTTAGTTGGATGTCGAGTATATTTAAATGCGTTAATACATTTGTAAACAACACATTAATAGAAGCACCAGAATCAATAATTATAGGAATATCAACAGTATTAATCATACCAGAAATCACTGGTAGAGATAAATTATGTAATGAAATCAAATTTGAATTTTGCACCACAGGTAACACCCCAAGGGCTTCAAAAGGTAAGTTGGAGTGAAAACTCCCTTCACCCTTACTTAGTTTAAATTTTGTTTTTCGCTGTCATTTTTATTACCTCTAGGTGCATAAAAAGTGTTAAAATTTGTTTTGAGATTAGTTTCATTTATGTTAGGCTGAAAGCTTTGATTTGGCTGGTGGTAAAAAAATTGAGTAGGTTGTTGAAATCCCTGCGTTTGTTGTGGAAAATTACATGGATAGTTTTGTGTAGGTTGTGGAAAATAAAAAGGTTGTTGATACATTCGAGTAGGCAGAGACCTAGAATTTCTTTTGAACCTGTGTGATTGAGGAAATTTCCTACAATCCACACTTATGTGACCTAATAGACCACATGAAAAACGCCTTCGGCTATCCTTTGTTAATCTAGTTTGAGGCAGCTGTGGTTTGGTGTCAATTTGAGTTTGCAACTCAGCAAGCCTTTTAGTGAGGTTCTCTACCTCCATTCTATTTCTTTTAAGCTCATCATGGAGCTGATTATTTTCAATCTCTTCAAGACTCATTACATATTGGAGGTCATCCCTGTGTTATGTGCTCCACACCTCTTCCTCTGCCACAGCATGCCTTTTTGCAGAGTCAAAACTATTGTGGTTTTGAGGTAAGATTAACCGTTTGAAATGAGGCTCCAGACCTTCAATGAAAACCGAGCACAAGACATCAAGTCTTTGCTGGTTTGCCACTTTGTCATTCAGTAAGTCAGGTAAAACAGTTTTATATGAATAAGCTTCAATTCGAGCAGCAAACTGACGCACAGATTCATTAGGTCTCTGATAACTTTGCAAAAATGATCTCAAGTTACTATGTAAACATTCTATTGAGGAAAATCTGTCATATAAAGCTTGAAGAATTTGAGAGAAAGATTTCTCTTCATTTAACTTAGGATTATCTCTAATAAATCGTGCAGGTATGTTTGACAGTTTGAATTTCAAAACTAAGACCTTGTCTGATTCAGACCAATTTGCATGATCAGCTAACATTTTTATCCTATCTATGTAATCCTCCAATGGGAGGTCAAACTCCTTTCCTGAAAACACTGGGATTGAATTCAAAAAGTCTCATATTAAAGAGACTGCTTTAAAATTATTCATTACATTACATTTAGCAGAATCCATTTTTAATACCTGTTCAATTAAATCAATCTGCTTAATATTAATATTTGAATCAGTATTTTTGTTATAAATAGAATTTACATCATCACAGGTTGCCTCAATGTTTACTTTAGAAGGTAAATTTCTTTCTAATAAGGATAACCAAGTTTTCTTGGTACTAGCAACTTGACTTCTGGGAACTAAATCTCAATCTTTACCATCATTTGAATTTGTGTAAAAAGAAGGAAAGGGATTTTTACCAAGTGAGAGCACAGAATACAATAATGTTTCAAAGGGTTTTTCTTTAGAGCCATCCCCAGTTTCTTCTAATCCCAAAACAGATACATATATACAGTTATTTTCTCCAACATTATCCATAATTGTAATACAATTGAAATCTTAATACTACTAATAAATATTATTAAACATGAGAGCAATTTCTAGACTGGTACACGGCACCAAATAAACTGTTGTGTTTGAAATTTTAAATTTAAAAAATAAAATTTAAATCATACATTTATAATAATGGGAATTCATTTTCAGAAATTAAGAATTTAAGAGTTATTAAACATATTCACCCATCCGGATTTTCTTAAGATAACAGGTTGGAGAGGAAAAGCTTCTCAATTGGAGTTTCACTGGGATGACAGGTATTTTCTAACCGGGTTTTCTTGGGATCAGGAGAAAATTCATCAGAAGAGGCCTAACAACTACTTCTGAAACGCTAGGATCTTCATAAATCAGCTGTCATCGTCAGACGCTACTTTCACGTAACTCGCATAATACATCTTAAAACTCACTTTTCCAGATGTCACATCTCAATTTAGGCGGTAGGAAAAAAAAACTTTTGTTTAAAAGGAGACAAGTGATTAAAAAAAACATCGCGAGGAACTTAAAGTTCCATAGAAAATCTTGCGTGGGACATAAGTTCCATTCGAAAATCAACGACGCTCTTCTCGCGCAAACTTAAATGAGGGATTTCAACAAAAAACTGAAACCGAAAAATTCCGCGCACGTATTTATACGTGCGGAAAAATAGAGAAATTTAGACAAACGGCAGCAATTAAAATCCGCTTACCGCAATTAGAATTTCCAAAATAAAACTAAAAAGAAGAATAAATGCCAAAATATAAGAAGATGGTATTTTAGTAAGTTGTAAATTATATTCTGGTAGTTATATAAGCCGATATTCCGTGTGACATAGAATCAGTTATGTTGCTTATATACCTCTGTGGGGGATTCTATCACAAATGTTGCAACTGGTTGCTAATTCCGTGGTATTCTGAGAAGACTGCAAATGCCCCCGCATCATGTCCCGGACGTATTCTATTGGTGGGGACCTGGATGGCTAAGGAAGGATCTAAAATTCATGAAAACTTTGTTCAGAAAGTCGTGCAGTGTGTGAGCAAGAGTTGTCTTGTTGTTAAATGGTGCTTGAGCGAGTTGACAACATAGACAGGACAATCGGCAGCAGAATGCCGTCGACGTACATGCGAGCCTTTAGATTGGTTTGCATTACAAATAGATGAGACCGTTCGCCGCAGACAAATAGATGAGACCGTTGTTCCACGAGATGGCTCCTCCAGAGTGTCACACCACGGGAGATAGCCATCCGCTGCTCTAACGGGACAGGATCAAAACGGGACAGGAAAACTGACCAGTTTTTCTCCACACACGTATGCTGTGGTCAACAGCACTGAGAGAGAAGTGGGATTCGTCGCTAAAGGCAACATGCCTCCAATCAGATACTGTCCAAGCTTACCGAGTCCGGCACCAATCCAAACGGCTTTATTTACGTTGTGGGGTTGGAGGTAGGTTTCTTAATGGACGTCGACACCTAATTTCGCCTTCTGATTGTCGTCTTCGAATAGTATCACTTGACACGAGATACATGTGAGATGGCAAATGAATTCGAATGGCTATATAGTGACGCCACTAGCATAAAAGTTGATAGTTTTGTGACTGCACGACCCTCCCCAGCAGTTGTCAGACTGGGACATCCTGAACCTCTGCGACGGTTACATACGCCTTCTCTAAACCACAGTTGCCAATACCGAAAAACTATCATATCGCTCCGTCCAAGATGGTGACTGATACCACTGTTGAAACACCCAGCTTCCTTTAGAACTATGATGCGACCTCAATCTATATTCAAAATTGTTCGCAGCGTAGTCGAGTACGTTTCAAAAGCATATTTGTACACAACTTGCTGTATTAAAGCAGAAAATCCAGTTCCAATTTAGCATGACTAAGAACACCGACAGTTTAAAATGTAGCACAATGCATCGTTATCATGTGTGTTGTTCTTGAGCCCTATAACATCATTAGCGATAACAGATTTATCATTTGCAAAACTTTAGAAATGACATTTACATGTGGAGTTTTGCGGCTGTAGAGCAATTTTTTATGTGTGCATATATATTATTTTGCAACAGAGTATATTTTCTGCTAGTAGTTACTTATTTCACTTCCATCGGGACAATTTTGTAATATTGGTAATTTCTTGAATAAACGGTTATCCTCTGTCAATAAACATGTTTTTCTGATTTTAATATTCTCAAATTACTTAGATTACACACACTTTACTGCTATCAAAGCATTAGAAATAAACTCATCGAGGATTATTTCCACCATTCAATTTTCCTGAGATATATTTGAAGTTGCGCGCTATTCGTCCTGAAACGAATTTAAGAAATCCACTGATATGTCATTTATTTTTAGTCCAGTATTTGTAAAAACAATTTATAGCAGATCCCGAATAGATTCTATGTCACAATGAAATGATAGTGGATATGTTTAAGAAGAGAATGGATGAATTTCAAACATCGATGCATTCTTTGATAGATTTCGTTCCTAATTAAATTGTTTAATATTCGTAAGAAATTTATTGAAAAAATAAACTTTTAAATGTTCAAAAGTTTTGTGATATGGCTATGATTTTCGAAATTTGAAGAATATTTTGAGATGTTTATTCATTTAATTCTGTTTATCAGAAGTTTATTGCACTCTTTTAAAGCAACACTTGAGATAAATTATATTATCCGTATTTGAGACAAAAATTAATGAATTATATTTTACAGCAAAACTGATAAGATTATTAATCAGAATTATCAATCATTACATTGTAGATGTAGCTAATAAATAAAATCGCTGAACTTAAGGAATATTTCAGTGTTTAAAATTCATAATTTGTGGCATTAAATGTTTTCATACGTAAATATTCTAAAAAAAAATGTCGTTGTTGCTTGAACAAGACTTACTTTCATACTATATAAGGATTATGGTGAGATAGTTTGTTAAAAATATATTACCATTCAGAATTGTTTTGGTAAAACAAAATATCGCTAAGAAACTTAAGGAACTCATTTCAGCATAAAAAAATAATGTTGCAGCGTACAGCTGTTTCGAGGATAGGCTGGATATTCTGGGTCAGTAGAAGAGAACTAAGAAACCTGCAGTCTAAAAGATGAAATGGGCACAAATAGAAGTAGCAAAAGGGTTTATGTAACCAAGTCTGCATTAAGAGTCTAACTGAGAGAGCCAATCGGAAAACAGAATGAAACTGTCCAGCTAATCCTAAACGAAAAGGAAAATAAAGGATTGCTGTGCGCCATATTCCAACAAGACGAATCACGTCCGAACAAGAATAAACGAGACCCAAAAAGTCTAAAATTAAGTCAAAACAATATAAGAATTCCAAAGGCTAAAAAATTGGAACAAATATAAGGGAAAAGGAAAGAATTGCAGGGCACTTTGCTAGATCAAGGACCAAAAATGGTGTACTGAACAAGTTAAAAATTGAATTACTAGACTTTTTTGGATATGGAGTGCTTCAAAAAAGTCAAGATCATATATCGACGTGCATTTTTGTATGATACTTGCTGAAGAAATATTTTACTGATAAACGAACCACAATACGAATAAATAATATAAAAATAAATATATTGCACACTCTATAAAAGATAATGATGAATGAAAAATGGAGTTATTTATTAAAGCACCACAATGTGTCTGAATGTAAAATGCTTTGGAAATGCAAATTAATCTGTATACTCTGTGTATAATTATTCTTGTAGAATACTTAAAAGAAGATCAAATCTAATAATTATGAAAAATGCATTAAATTCAAGAAATTAATATAAAAATATTTTCATCTTTTTGGATTTTTTTTTCTAGTTTGTATAGCTCTTACATTAGTAGTCATCTCTCCTTTCCCACTTTATTGGTCTACGATTTTTTACTTTATTTTATTTACTTTATTACTTTATTTTCTGGTGCTTTATCCTCATAAAAAACACCTGCATTTAACCTACAGATTGTGTTGATACTGATTAATTAAATTTTTATTTAATTGAAAAATTTAGTAGAAAGAAACATCTCGTATGTCTCTAAATCTAGATTTCACTATTTTCAAAGAAACGCTTTTTAAAGGTAATTAGTAACAGCAAGATGAATTAAAGGTATATAAATATCTGAATAGGAATATAATATAATGGATATAGGATATTTTCAGTTAAAAATGCATTTAAGAATAAATGAAAAAGGGAAACATTTTAGATAATTTTAAAGAAATGAAAAATGGGGAAATATATTTCAGAAGTTTGGATTTAATATTTCTTTAATGCTTTGTAGGCTTTATATAAATCCTGCAATAAATCAAGCATGGTAAACATATTTAACAATTATGTAAATGTTAAAAAAGATATGTCTTATTAAGTCAATAAAGTTTACTTTTAAACGATCTATTGAAACTTTCCAGATACAAGTAATAAAACTTTTTAATACACACTTCTAAATGGTGTCTAACATTGCAAAGCAGAAATTTGTATTAATTTTTTGCATTACATAAATGCAGATATTCTTGCCTACTCAACGTTTATTTTGATTACTAGCGAAAATTTATTTTGTCTGCCAAGGCATTTTTAATTTAAAATATTTAAAATAATGGATGACTTATTAAATCCATAAAATTCAGTTCGACACAATTCCAAGAAATATATTGAAAATATCCGGATGAAAAAACATACTTTTTTTAGCTCCCTCAAAGTCCTGCTCTGCTGCCTCATCGTGGCGGGGGAGTGTTCCTGGGCAGCATGGGCGAAGTACGTCGGAAGTGTGTACTACTGGTAGGGTCACCCAATGCGTGAAGGTCATTCCATTATGCTCAGCTAAAGCACTGCAGGCAGAGGCAAAGTCAGACTTCATCCTTTGGTGCATCGCAGTCTTCGGACCTTCTGAAGCTGCATTTTGTACCCTTTATCATGACTCGTTGGTTTAAGAATTGTCACCTGAAATCAACTCCACTTTGAGAAAGACCCGGTGCATGAGTGGTATGATTGTAGCCGTCCTGGTGTTGCTTTGATTGGGGCAAGCAGTATTGGAGAACAGACGGCTCTGGCCAGACTCAACAGCGACCATCTTCGTACTCTTCGGCATGTGTTGGAGTCTTCGGTTCATCCCCTTTGTCCGAAGTGCAATTTGACTCAATCCTCTCCTGTCTATGCCTTGACATGTATTGGATTCCAGAGAAGTCAGCCGTACTCCAGTCCTGGAGTAGTTCTTCATCTTTTGAAGACTCACGGGTTCATTGACTTCATCTGATGTTGCTGTCGGTCAAGTGGGATAAGAAACAACAACAACAGCGTTTTTAGTCGATTGCAATTAAAAGAACTTAACCAATGCGAAACAGAATTCAATAATTGTCAAACTGCTGAAATATATATTTAAAATATTCAGATAAAAAAACATTTGATATTTTTAGTAAGTCTTGTTAAAAAGTACCTACTTTTATAAAGCAAGAGTATTTTACCATTTCTGTAATTGCTGAATCGGGAATCGGGAATTGAAAGCATTTTAATCTTAAAATATTTTATGTGACTTTGGCGTTCTGCAGTTGAATTTTCTTTAAATATATATTCATAATTCTTAGCCGTTTCTTAAAATTTCTCCACTCTATTCTATCTTTTGGATAGAAATTATTTTTTCATTGACATAAAGGAATATTTGTTAAAATTATATATCTGTCAAATTTATTTATTGTGAAACAAGTGGGCATTGATTTTAATTGACATTTACTATTGTTATTTTTTAGCACTTCCTAGCATAGCTAAAAAGTGTTTATCACTTTGGTCATCCTGCCTGTCTATCTGTTATCTCGGTTACTTCTGCAAAAATGAATTTATCAAAACGAAATTTTTGTATGCTGTTGAAACGGTCTGCGGGACATACGGGAATGAAAATGAGTAATATCACCCAATTACTTTCGAATTGAACCCGGGTTGAAAAACTGAGATGCATTGAACCCTATGGGACTTTTGAATCGTATGTACATTTTTTAAGCGAAGTTAAAATTCGCTTAAAAAATGTAAAAATGTAATTGCATAAGTTGCTTTGAAAATTTAAGGACATATTCAAATTGTAACATAAACTGTGTAAAATCCAGCAAAATCTGTTGGGTAATTTTGTAAATAAAAATTGAAATAATAAATACCCGCATGATATAGGAAGCGATCATGTGACTCATTGCAAAAATAAAATATGGTATTCTTTTTTACCGCTGTGAAAATATCGTGATGTTTAAAGATCATTTAAATTTATATTTAGTATTCTATTCTTCACTAAAAAAGATTTATTTTTGCGTAGTACATGCGTATCTAAATTCTGTGCCCTTGCAAAAACGATATTTTTTATTTTAAATCATCACTAAACTTTGATTATTTATGAAACGAAGCCTAATTTTAATGCATGCAGAATGTAAACAAATCAAGCGTTTGTAAGGTGGGCTATATACGAATTGTAGAATTTTGTTCACCTAAAATTATCTAGCTTTGTAGTCTGGAATGTAAGTGATATGAATGAAATATTCATTGATTTTACATAGAGAGGCAGACTATTTATGACGTCATCGAAATATTATATTATTTCGATGCCGACATTGGAATAACGTTCATTTTGTGGCAACATTTTCAATGCAGTTTGAAGCCTTCAAATATAATAAATCCCTGTAGCACTGTAGTAGTTTAAAAAGAAAAAAATCAGCGCTGAATATATCGCATTTTAGAGACGTTTAAATGAAATTCCACTTCAGTTGGAACGTGTTTTATAAACAATGCCAATTGTACTTGGGAAGACAGGTCGAATCCTAGTGCAGAGACTCGTAACTTATCACAGCCGGATTACCTTATTTGCAACCGTGGCTATCCTTCTCGACGGTTTGTCGAGGAATGGTGAGAAACACGGACCTGTGATGTTCCCAGAAGATATCAGTGCAACGCCGTCTCTATTCCTGACGTTTCGTTAATCCGACGGAGGCAGATTCAGAAAACAACCATCTTCCACACGGGGCTCAAACGTCCTTCTCGTGAGAAGGTCTGTCCGTATAGTGATAATTATGTACATTACATTTATTCCGTGAATAACACACCAAATATAGCTTTAAAGGGAGAGTTACCATACCTAACCTGGAAAGTATACCATTGGTCAATGACTACAATAATCATCTTTTAAATTGCAATATTTATTTATGAAGCATCATGTTATTAACAAAATGAATTTACAAATAATACTTTATAAAATAACATCTAATTTAATATTTTAACAAGAGAGATCAATCATGCTTAAAGCATTGATTATGAAACACTTTCCAACTTCAATGCAATTTTATTTTAAAAAGTCGAAAATGCAATACATTCCTCGGTAATATTTTAAAACTTATCACAATACTACATTGATTTATTATATTTGAAAACTTAAACCTTCATTGAAAAAAATGAACTTCATTCAAATGACGGCATTGAAATATAAATTGCCTGGTTTAAATATCTCTAAAATGCAATACATTCCACGGTAATATTTTTAAAACTATCATAATACTACGATAATTTATTATATTTGAAAACTTCATCGAAAACAACTGAAATAAATTCAAATGACGTCATAGGAAAAATAACACGCCTGGATCTCTCTATAAAAGCAGGATTTCATTCATAACTTTCTCCCATTCATATCATTCATCACAATACTATAATAATTTATTTTATTTAAAAATTAAGACCATGGAGCTACAATTCATAAACTTTATGCTTAAAACTTCATCGAAAAAAATCGTCCTTCTGTTTATAGAATCAATTAATATTTCATTCATATCAGCCATGCAGACTCCATGGACTAAATTATTTTGTGTTAAAGAAACACAGTAATTCTAATACAACTCATTCTACATATTTTGCTGTTTACATTTTACATAGGTGAAAAATAGGCTTAGTTGTAGAAATAATTAAATTTGAATGAGAATTTAAACTCAAATATATTGTCATTGTGTTGTTTTAGTATGTAGATGCACAGAATTTAAGCAAAAATAAAGTAGTTTTAGGACGGATACAACACTCAATATGAATTATAAAGAACTTTAAAAAATCACGATTTTGAAACAAGATGGATGCCATATATCATTTTGAAGTGGGTCATGTGAACGTTTCATATCATGGTCACGTGATCGTTTCATATAAGATGTGTAATTATTATTTTAATTTTTATTTAAGAAAACTACTAAATATATTTCGCTGATTTTTTTTTATATATTTTATGGAACAATTTGAATATTACCTAAAATTTTCGAAGCAATTTGTGAATTTCAAATCAGCTTAAAAAATGTTTGAAAAATTAGGTCCCATAGGGCTAAATGTATTTCATTTTTTCAACCCGGGTTCAATCTAAAACTAATTGGGTGATATTATTCATTTATATTCCCATAGGTCCTACAGACCGTCTGAACAACATACTAAAATTTCATTTTGATTAAGTCATTTTTACGGCAGTTATCGTGCTAACAGCAGACAGACAGACAGACAGACAGACAGACAGACAGAATGAACAAAGTCATAAACACTTTTCAACTTTGTTGTAAATTGTTAAAAAGAGACAAGCAATATTGCAATAGACGTGCAATATTTATTGAAATATCAAGAAAGATCTGCGCTTGCCCTGATTGTAATAATATGTAATTGGTACATACCTTCTTGTGCATTTAAACTGCACTAGAGACTACTGGCTTTGACCTAGGGGCACATGGCGTGCAACATCTGCAGTTAATTTCTGTATAACTTTTTTTTTTCATTTTTCGACGCTGTGAATACCTTATCGTCCCCACAGTTCAATAATTCTTTCCAATCTACTCTCCGCCTTCATAGCTTGAGGAATCATTTGAAACAGCCGTCGTCCTCATATCTCAAAGATTCTTTTTAAACTGATATTTTTTTCTTAAATCTCGACGAACTTTCTTCTCTCGACGATCATTTTCTTACTTTTCGATCTTAGACAGCCTTTGCCTCAGACCGTCAGACCTACCCGAAAGTGTAAGGTATCTGTTTGGATGGCTGCGACAGTCCTACACAATTTATACCAGAACCCAGTGAAGCTGGAATCCAAAGGGACCGTACCATCCTCCCCATACCTTCAACTTCTCAGAAGGGCATACGATCCACATATTTAACTTCCCCGCACTCCTCGTGAACAAAAGTTAAATACCAGTAATTTATTCGTTATTTTCCAGAAACATCATTTAAAAAACTTGCTGTTCCCCCACAAACTTTTTTAGGGCGTAGCAAAATACCTGATTTAGAACGTATAAAATACCTTATTTAGGGCATATCATGCTCACGCAGAGGGTTAAATGTGTATTTAGAACGTATCAAACGAGCTTTTGTAACGTGTATTATGCCCGCTTTGAGAGTATAAGCGTATTAAGTGTTGAAGACCCAGACTCACCCTAGGGTACGAGCAACAGGATGAGTGGCCGGAGCGTATTAAGGGGTATATACGTAGGGTTATACGTATAGCCGTATTAGGGTTTAGAGGTTAATGTGCTCAGTGCCGGGGCCTAAGAAGTGTTACGCTCCCGATTAACGGGATAAGGTGCATTTAGGTGCTTATTTAAAGTGTATCACGCCCACTCAGCGGTTTTTCTCGGACAGCGGTTACTACGGCATGTGAAAAACTTATCAAATTTAATTAATCTCTGTATTAATTCCGGGCAACATAGGGTACATTTTTTTGTCATAGTGCAATTCTAACACTTTAGTACCTTTGTGATAGAGTGTGTATTTAATTTGTAAATATATCAGAACAATGTATTTTTTTCTTTTAATGAAATATGTCGCGAAATTTAATCATTTGAATAAAAAATACTGAAACTTTAAATACTTTTTTGGCAGCATAAACATTATGTCACTTTATGCAGAAAATATGCGCCAAAAGACGTAATCCTTTTAACGAAAATATTACGAACTCTTACTCTTTTATCCGGAGTCACATCCAGAAAAACTAAGAATTCCGAAAACTAATAGGATTTTCCTTCGAAAATATGAATATTGAATTTTCTAAAGAAGAAATAAACTTGAAATCCGCCATTTTTGTAACTGAAAATATGGCTGTATTTTAATCTTGTCATGTACTATTCCCTGCCTTTATTCGGAAAGAAAAAATACTTCAAAGTTTTCACTCTTTTGAACAAAACACTACAGTTGGAAGTTTATATGTGCTTTCACAGATAAATTATATTATACAAAGCATATGCTTTTAAGCATATGCATTTTCTTTTCATTTGTATTACGTAATAAAGAGGAAAATGAAGTAAAACGTACTAAATACATTATTTCTGTTATTACATAAAATACATTTCCCACAGTGACTTTCAGCTAAGGTGCAGAAAAAACCTTTAATAGAGAAAAAAAATCTTTATTGTGTGTGCCTTAAATATAACTATTTAAATGTATCTATATGTGAGATTTATACAATCTCACTCTATGCAGTATTCAATTTTCTGAAAACAAAAAGTCGAACGTTTTGCAAGAATAAAAGTTCATTCAAAACTGTATACAAACTATAATAGGGAATAGACAACATCCATTTTTAACACTTTACAACAAAGTTGAAAAGTGTTTATGACTTTGTTCATTCTGTCTGTCTGTCTGTCTGTCTGTCTGTCTGTCCGTTAGCACGATAACTGCCGTAAAAATGACTTAATCAAAATGAAATTTTAGTATGTTGTTCAGACGGTCTGTAGGACCTATGGGAATATAAATGAATAATATCACACAATTAGTTTTGGATTGAACCCGGGTTGAAAAAATGAAATACATTGAGCCCTATGGGACCTAATTTTTCTAACATTTTTTAAGCGGATTTAAAATTCACAAATTGCTTCGAAAATTTTAGGTAATAGTCAAATTGTTCCATAAAATATATAAAAAAAAAATCAGCTAAATATATTCAGTAGTTTTTTAAATAAAAATTAAAATAATAATTACACATCTTATATGAAACGATCACGTGACCATGATATGAAACGATCACATGACCCACTTCAAAATGAGATATGGCATCCATCTTGTTTCAAATTCGTGATTTTTTAAAGTTCTTTTTAATTCATATTGAGTGTTGTATCCATCCTAAAACTACTTTATTTCTGCTTAAATTCTGTGCATCTACATACTAAAACAACACAATGACAATATATTTGAGTTTAAATTCTCATTCAAATTTGATTATTTCTACAATTAAGCCTATTTTTCACCTATGTAAAATGTAAACAGCAAAATATGTAGAATGAGTTGTATTAGAATTACTGTATTTCTTTAACACAAAATAATTCAGTCCATGGAGTCTGCATGGCTGATATGAATGAAATATTAATTGATTTTATAAACAGAAGAACGATATTTTTCGATGAAGTTTTAAGAGCATAATGTTTATGAATTGTAGCTCCATGGTCTTAATTTTTAAATAAAATAAATTATTATAGTATTGTGATGAAGGAAATGGAGAAAGTTAAGAATGAAATCCTGCTTTTATAGAGAGATCCAGGCGTGTTATTTTTTCTATGACGTCATTTGAATTAATTTCAGTTGTTTTCGATGAAGTTTTCAAATATAATAAATTATCGTAGTATTATGATAGATTTAAAAATATTACCGTGGAATGTATTGCATTTTAGAGATATTTAAACCACGCAATTTATATTTCAATGCCGTCTTTTGAATGAAGTTCATTTTTTTCAATGAAGGTCTAAGTTTTCAAATATAATAAATCAATGTAGTATCGTGATAAGTTTTAAAATATTACCGAGGAATGTATTGCATTTTCGACATATTTAAATAAAATTGCATTGAAGTTGGAAAGTGTTTCATAATCAATGCTTTAAGCATGATTGATCTTTCTTGTTTTTCCTTAGAAAACGATTGACATAAACTTTAGAACGCTAGCATGAACCGTTCTTAAGATATTGCACAATTTTAAATTAATTTATCAAAAAATCTTATAAATTATAAAAAATATATTAACTGTTGAGAAACATGTTCACTTTCATATGTAATATCATGTGATAAATTGGGTGACATCATTCTCGTGGATCTAGCTTGTTCCATTCATGGGAAAAAGTACTTTGAGTATTACTTTTGTATTTGAACGCCAATAGTTATTTATCTGCTATAAGAATAACTTATTTCTCCGTCCATAACGCTTGGCGAGATTTTGGCGCCAAATTTGGCGGAATGCCGCCAACGTGGCGACTTTTTGAAATGTTGCCAAATTAACGGATATCTCGCCAAATGGATAAAAATGAGACTAAATCAGTGAAAATGACGACTAATTGACGAAAATTCAATTTCTTGGAAATAATTTAAATAGTACTATAAGAAAAACATATATTTTTTATTGTAAAAATAGTAAATTCATTGCATTATATAAGGAAAGTCATGTGTTGCACACATCAGATATTTTTTTATTTATGATATTTTGCAAAAAATGCTCATAATTACGAGCTTTGAAAGTACAATTTTTTAATATATTATTGGCTGGTATTCATATTTTTTTTTTCATAATTTTTTTTTATCGCCATGTCGAGATCCTGTTATCTAAGGGAAAAGAGTTTCAGATGAAAAAGTTATAATAAATAACAAATCTCCGTTTGCAATGTTTTAATTTTGTGTTTCGTTCAGAATTTTTTTTTTTTCATATTGTTCATCTCTGGAGGAATGAGAGAGTTTCAGTAGTTCCAAAGAGTAGTACTCCTAGTAGCATTTAATATTGGTTCATTTGACCAATATTGAATGCTACTAGGGATACTACCTGGACTATTTACACTAGAAATATTTCTAATGTAATCATAATATTGGCAAATATTGGGGTTACATTGGCTTCTAATATTGGCTAATATTTTCATTGCAATATTACCCCAATATTGGTATTGCAGTGGAAATATTTGCAATGTAATCCCAATATGGGGAAAATATTGGGGTTATATTTGCTTCCAATATTGGCTAATATTTTCATTACAACATTACGCCAATATTGGTATTGCATTGGAAATATTTCCAATGTAATCCCAATATTGGGCAAATATTGGGGTTACATTGGCTTCGAATATTTTGTAATATTTTCATTACAATATTACGTCAATATTCGCATTGCATTGGAAATATTTCCAATGTAATCCCAATATTGGGCAAATATTGGGGTTACATTGGTTTTCAATATTGGCTAATATTTTCATTACAATATTACGCCAATATTGGTATTGCAATCGAAATATTTTCAATGTAATCCCAATATTGGGCAAATATTGGGGTTACATTGGCTTCCTATATTGGCGAATATTTTCATTACAATATTACGCCAATATTCGTATTGCATTGGAAATATTTCCAATGTAATCCCAATATTTGGCAAATATTGGGGTTATATTGGCTTTCAATATTGGCTAATATTTTCATTACAATATTACGCCAATATTGGTATTGCATTGGAAATATTTCCAATGTAATCCCAATATTGGGCAAATATTGGCTTTACATTGGCTTCCAATATTGGCGAATATTTTCATTACAATATTACGCCAATATTGGTATTGCATTGGAAATATTTCCAATGTAATCCCAATATTGGGCAAATATTGGGGTTACATTGGCTTCCAATATTGGCGAATATTTTCATTACAATATTACGCCAATATTCGTATTGCATTGGAAATATTTCCAATGTAATCCCAATATTGGGCAAATATTGGGGTTACAGTGTAACCAATGTAACCCCAATATTTGCCTAATATTGGTATTGCATTAGAAATATTTCCACTATAATCCCAATATTGAGCAAATATTGGGGTTACATTGGCTTCCAATATTGGCTGATATTGTCATTACAATATTACGCCAATATTGGTATTGCACTAGAAATATTGGCGTAATATTGTCCAAATATTATCCCAATACATTAGGCCAATATGAAGCCAATTCCGTCAAAATGTCCCCTATTCCATATTGGTCTGATATTAGAGCCAATATTGGATTGCTACTAGGGATGATTTTCACTTGGGCCAGAGTCCAGATTGCCAGAACTTTAATATGAGGGACAATTTATTGATATTTTCTCAATATTGAAAGATGTATAAACATGCTCATCTTGAAGGGGATTCTAAAAATGCAAAGTTTTGGAACACCTAATCGTAAAACGGCTCTAAAATTGAAAGGGTAAAAGGCGATTCTTTTAGGTTAAAATCGTCTGGATTTCATAAGTAGAGCGATAAGAATAATCCGTTTTTAACACTTTACAACAAAGTTGAAAAGTGTTTATGACTTTGTTCATTCTGTCTGTCTGTCTGTCTGTCTCTCTGTCTGTCCGTTAGCACGATAACTGCCGTAAAAATGACTTAATCAATATGAAATTTTAGTATGTTGTTCAGACGGTCTATAGGACCTATGGGAATATAAATGAATAATATCACCCAATTAGTTTTGGATTGAACCCGGGTTGAAAAAATGGAATACATTGAGCCCTGAGGGACCTAATTTTTCAAGCATTTTTTAAGCGGATTTAAAATTCACAAATTGCTTCGAAAATTTTAGGCAATATTCAAATTGTTCCATAAAATATATAAAAAAAAATTCAGCGAAATATATTCAGTAGTTTTTTAAATAAAAATTAAGATAATAATAACACCTCTTATATGAAGCGATCACGTGTCCATGATATGAAACGATCACATGACCCACTTCAAAATGATATATGGCATCCATTTTGTCTCAAAATCGTGATTTTTAAAGTTCTTTCTAATTCATATTGAGTGTTGTATCCATCCTAAAACTACTTTATTTTGGCCTAAATTCTGTGCATCTACATACTTTAACAACGCAATGACAATATATTTCAGTTTAAATGCTCATACAAATTTGATTATTTCTACTATTAAGCCTATTTTTCACCTATGTAAAATGTAAACAGCAAAATATGTAGAATGAGTTGTATTAGAATCGCTGTAATTCTTTAACACAAAATCATTTAGTCCATGGAGTCTGCATGGCTGATATGAATGAAATATTCATTGATTTTAGAAAGAGAAGGACGATAATTCTCGATGAAGTTTTACGCATAGAGTTTTACTTACTTGTAGCTCCATGGTCTTAATTTTTAAATAATATAAATTATTATAGTATTGTGATGAATGACATGAATGGGGGAATTATTTATGAATGAAATGTTGCTTTTATAGAGAGAGCCAGGCGTGTTATTTTTTCTATGACGTCATTTGAATGAATTTCAGTTGTTTTCGATGAAGTTTTTAAATATAATAAATTATCGTGGTATTATGATAATTCTAAAATTGTTACCGAGTAATATATCACATTTTAGAGATGTTTAAACTAGGCAATTAATATTTCAATGCCGTCATTTGAATGAAGTTCATTTGTTTGGATGAATGTTTAAGTTTTCAACTATAATAAATCAATGTAGTATTGTGAGAAGTTTTAAAATATTACCGAGAAATGTATTGCATTTTAGACATGTTTAAATAAAATTGCATTGAAGTTGGAAAGTGTTTCTTAATCAAGGCTTTAAGCATGATTGATCTTTCTTGTTCTTATATGCAGGCAAACATTTCATGTATGAATGTATGCCAGCAGACGTCACAATCTGGTGCCAGAGGGAGCTATTGGACGGAGTAACAATCCGATATTTTTTGTCGTCGTCTTTCTTCTTCATATTCGATCCAAACCGTCCGACCGTCACGAAGTTATGAGGTATCTACTTGGATCAATCTTAATCCTGGCTTACAGTACTTTTACGTTACGGAATATAACAACAAGCAATGTTACAAAAATGGCGCTGAAATCCCTACAATGTTTTTGAAGTGTAATGGGATTTTAATGGGATTACTAATACGATGACCCAGTTCTCACTATCTGTCTATCTACAGGGTGTCCCAAAAATATTGAAACGCGCTTTAATTATTTATATGTTGGAGATAAGTGGACAATATAAATTGCAAAAATGTTGAAAGTGAGGTAGAAAATAAGACTACGTTAAAGAAATAGTCCTCTCATTTTCAAAAAGTTACACTTCTTAAATTATTATGCAACACCCAATAACAAATTTGGTGAACCAGAATTTTTTTTATTTTTAATGCAACAAGATCATTAAAAAACCGTATATCTGTATCTTAAAAATCAACCGAATAATGATAAAGGAAAAGATCTGTCTAATGGGGTCGTATAAAAATTTAAAAAATGTAACTTTTTGAAAATTAATGGGAGGACTATTTCATTAACGTAGTCTTATTTCCCACTATACTTTGGACATTTTTGCAATTTGCATTGCCCACATATCTCCAACAGGTAAATAATTGAAGTGCGTTTCAATCTTTTTGGGACACCCTGCATACATACACAATATATCTGTGTCTGCATTATCCATATGTTTGTCCGGAAAACTTTCAAATATTTTGGCAAGAAACTGGCGACGAGTTTGAAACTCTTTTAAAATTTGGCTAAATTTATGAAAATGTCGCCAATTTGATGAACAAGAGGGCAAACTTCAGAAAAATAACTCCAAATTGATAACTTTCAAAATTAAAACATAAGTAGGATATTGATTTGGAGTTTTAACATGTATTGGAATTCAAACTAACTATTAAACGAATGACATATAATGTTTCAATAGAATCTGTTTGACTGTCCGTTTATCCCACTTGGTGACAAACATGACGACCTTGGTTACAGACTTAATTTTTGAAAATATCGCGAAATTCACAAAAATGTGGCAAATTGTCGAAAATTCAATAACTCAGATAATCTGCACTGTTAATTAAATTTTAACCCATACTCTAAATGTAGCTATAATACAGACACAAAGAAGAATTAGAAAATAAAATTGAACTAATATATAAGTATATTTAAAATTGCTAAAACGTGCCAAATTTTCAGATTATAAATAAATGTTATTTTCTGACTCATTCCTGATTTGTCCAATACTACATAAACTTTCCCGTAAAAAAATGACTTATTATAAATGTAGTAACTATTGAAGAAACGTGAGTTATAGATAGTAAAGGAAAGAAACGTTTCAGTCTATTCTTACGAGAGAAAAGACGCATTAAACAAGCGTAAAGTGAAATGGATTAGTTCCATCATATTTTGTATCACGTGGAAAAACGATTTTGATGATGGAAATGTTCTGTATTTACTCTTAAGATAATTTAGTACTAAATTAAGAAGGTTAAATAGATTGATAAATATTATTTAATAATAAGTATGTATATATGCATGCATCTGGGTTTAAAATGGTATTTAATTATTTATCAATTGACCGTTACAACTTTCGTTAATATGAACGTGTACGTAAATATTTTAATAAATGTAAACTGCAAGTACGCAAATGATTAAATTTGCAAGACCAATGACTTTTGATTTCGGACATAGCGGATATTTCTACTGCGCATCTAGCATCCTATAAAACAGGTTAAAAATATGAACGGTTTATCTTTGCACATTATGGGCGTTGCAGTTCCGTGAAGACACAACAAATAATGCCTTTACGATGTTGCCGAAGACCTTATAAGCAATTAGACAACTTCGGAAGTGGTTGTATAATCGGGATGAGTGGAACTGGCTGGTCACACTGAGCAATAGGCACCCACCTGCACCAAACTGACACTGTTGTGCAAAGGTGCTGGCAGCATAGATTGCTGCAAAGAACTCATCGGTGGAATGCAGGCTTTCGAAGGCCAAGATGCACAAATGCGAGGCAAGATCGGTTGATTGTGGGACAAATCCGAACTGGTCCAACTACATCATTGTCCGATATCCAACGTGCTACAGCCTCTTCCATACCACCCGTGGTATCTTCCACCATCTCACGTTCCTTGGCTGAGGTGGGGTTGCACTCACGACGGCCTTTAAGGCGTCTGGCCATAACCCCACAACATCGACAGAGTCGTTCGAAATGGTGTCGTAGCCGAGTATCATGGCTGCAGCAGACTGGCAGCGCATAGTTTTCAGCGATGAATCACGCATCAGTCTTTCAAGAGATGACCGTGTGGTGCGTGTGTGGAGGTGTCAGGACCAGCGGTCAACCAGCCTTTGTTTTGCACAGACACACAGCCATTTCCCTGGCGTGGGGTGCTATCTCTTACGACAACATATCGTCTCTGGCCATTCTGCATACAACTTTAAGAGCTGAACGCTATGATGATGAAATACATAATAAATATTTTTATTTCGTATGTTTTTAGCATTTGGGTCGATTATTAAATGTTTAGTTTGATTTATCGCATTAATAATGTATGACTCTATTATACATATTTTTATTTAATTGAAAAATTCAGTAGAAAGAAACATCTCGTATATAAATATCTAAATAGAAAATTAATATAATGGAAATAGGATATTTTCGGTCAGAAAATGCATTTTAGTATAGACGTAAAAGGGAGAAATGTATATAAATTTAAAGAAATGAAAAATGGGGAAGTATAATTAAGAAGTTTGGATTTAATATTTCTTTAATACATGGTAAACTTTAGGTAAATCTTGCAATATATTAAAGATGGTAAACATATTTAACAATTATGTAAAAGTTAAAAAAAATATGCCTTATTTAATCAATAAAGTTTAGTTTTAAACATTTCTAAAAAATGTATTGAAACTATCGAGATACAAGTTATAAAACTTTTTAATGCACCCTTCTATATGGTGTCTAACATTGTAAAGCAGGAATGTTTAAATATTTTTGCATTACATAAATGCATATATTTTTGCCTACTCAACGTTTAATTTGATTACTAGCGAATATTTTTTGTCTACTAAGGTATTTTAATTTAAAATATTTAAAATAATGAATGACTTATTGAATCCATAAAATACAGTCTGACACAATTCCAAAAAACATATTGAAAGTATCCGGATGAAAAAACATTAAACTTTTTTCAGTCGATTGCAGTTAAAGACACTTACCAATAAGGAACAGAAAGGTTTTATTAGTAATATATATTCTTTAATTGTCCAATTGCTAAAATATATATTTAAAATATTCAGATAAAAACACATTTAATATTTTTAGTAAATCTTGCTAAAATGTACCCACAAAGTACGAAATTTTTACCATTCTTTAAATGCGTAAATGCATGTAAATATCGTGATGTTAAAAGTGATGTTAAATCGTGATGTTATCGTGGTGTTAAATTTATATTTATGTTAAATTTATATTTATGTTAAATTTTTATTATGTTAAATTAAATTTATTAAATTTCATATGGATACATTAAGACCCAAACCACCCCACTCACCCTTGGATACGAGCAACAGGATGAGTGACCGGAGCGCATTAAGGGTATAATACGTAGTCGTATTAGGGCATAGGGGTCAATGTGCTCAGCATCGGGACCAAGAAATGTTACGCTCCAGTTTAGCGGGAAAAGGTGAGTTGAGTTGCTTATTTAAGGCGTATCACGTCCTCCCAGCGGATGTTCTCGGGCAGCGGATACTACGGCATATGAAAAACTTATCGAATTTAATTAATCTCTGTATAAATACCAGGCAACGTTGGGTACATTTTTTTGTCATAGTGTAATTCTAACACTTTGGTACCTTTGTGAAAAAGTGTGTATTGGTTTTGTAATTATATCTGAACAATGTATTTTTTTTCTTTTAATGAAATATGTCGCGAAATTTTATCATTTGAAGAAAAAATACTGAAACTTTAAATACTTTTTTGGCAGCATAAACATTATGTCACTTTATGCAGAAAATATGCGCCAAAGGACTTAATCCTTTTAACGAAAATATTACGAACTCATACTCTTTTATCCGAAGTTACATCCAGAGAAACTAAGAACCCCAAAATCTAATAGGATTTTCCGTCGAAAATATGAATATTGAATTTTCTAAAGAAGGAAAAAACTTGAAATCCGCCATTTTTGTAATCGAAAATGTGACTGTATTTTAATCTCGTCATCTACTGTTCCCTGCCTTTATTGGGAAAGAAAAAATACTTCAATTTTGTCACTCTTTTGATACAAAAAACTACAGTTGAAAGGGTATATGTGCTTTCACAGATAAATTATATTACGCAAAGCATATGCTTTAAAATATATGAATTTTATTTTCATTTGCATTACGCAATAACGGGGAAAATGAAGTAAAATGTGCTAAATACATCATTTCTGTTAATTAATTAAATATACTTTCTTCAGTGATTTACAGCTAATGCTAAATAAAAAATAAAAACCTGTAATAAAGAAAAAAATCGTTATTGTGGGTATCTTAAACATAACTATCTAAAAGTATCTATATGAGATTCATACAATCTTAAAGTATGCACTATCCAATTTTTCTAAAAATAAAAAATCCAACGTTTTGCAAGAATAATAGTTCATTTAAAATTCTGTACAAACTGTAATTGGGGTATGCAACATCTATTATCATATCTGAATGTATGCCCGCAAACGTCCCGCTCTGGTGCTAGAGGGCGCTGTTGATCAGTGTAGCAATCTAATATTTTTCGTCGTCGACTTTCTTCATCATATTCGTCCCAGACCGTCCGACCGTCCCGAAGTTGTGAGGTATCTACTTGGAGCAACCGGAATTCTGGGTTACCGTACTTTTACGTTACGAAATATAGCAGAAATCAATGTTACACATCACTCTGACATCCCTGCAATGTTTTAGAAGTGTTATGGGATTTTAATGGGATTACTACTACGAGATGACCCAGTTCTCACTGTCTGTCTATCTACAAGGTGTCCCAAAAAAAATGAAACGCGCTTTAATTCCTTACCTGTTGGAGATAAGTGGGCAATGTAAATTGCAAAAATGTTGAAAGTAAGGTAGGAAATAAGACTATGTTAATGAAATAGTCCTCTCATTAATTTTCAAAAAGTTACATTTTTAAATTTTTATACGACATCCATAGGCAAATTTGGTCATTCAGAAAATTTTTATTGTGAATGCAACAAGAGCATTAAAAAAACACATATCTGTATATTTTATATCAACTGAACGATGATAAAGGAAAAAATATGACTTATGCCACTTTTCCCATACCATGTAAAATGTTGTTTCATCAGGAAAAATAGATATACACAAATTGACGGTGGAAATTGTTTAGATCAAAAATACTTTAATATGTGTCAAAATTTGTTATCACAACAGAACTTTTCTAACAGAACTTCTCCATGCCAGTTTTCCAACAAATTTACATTTCTAAATTGATATATGGCCCCCAATCTCATTGTTCAATTTTCAATTAAATATAACTCGCTCAATTTTAAAGATACATATATGCGGTTTTTTTAATGATCTTGGTGCATTAAAAATAAAAAATAAAAACATTCTGATTGAATACATTTGTCTAAGGGTGTCGTATAAAAATTTAAAAAAGTGTAAATTTTAGGAAATTAATGGGAGGATTATTTCATTAACGTAGTCTTATTTCCTACCTTACCTTCAGCATTTTTGCAATTTAAAATGCCCTCTTATCTCCAACAAAAAAAGAATTATAGCGTGTTTCAATCTTTTTGGGCCAACCTGTATATATCTATATATATCTGTGCGTGTATTATACATATGATTGTCTGAAAAACTTGCAACAATTTTGACAAGAAATTGGCGACGAGTTTGGGTCTCTTTTGAAATGTGGCTAGATTTATGGAAATGTTGCCAAATTTATGATAACGAGAGCGAACTTAGCAAAAATGACTCCAAATTGAAAAATTCAAAATTAAAACATAAGTAGAATATTGATTTAAAGTTTTAACATGTATTAAAATTCAAACTAACTGTTAAACGATGGATATATAATGTTTCAATAGAGTCTGTTTGCCTGTCCGTTTATCTCACATGGTGACACACATGACGACCTTGGCGACAGACTTGATTTTGAAAACATCGCGAAATTCACAAAAATGTGGGCAAATTGTCGAAAATGCAATAACTCAGATAATCTGCACTGTTAATTAAATTTTAACCCATACTCTAAATGTAGCTATAATACTGACACTAAGAAGAATTAGAAAATAAAATTGAACTAATATATACGTACATTTAAAATTGCTGAAACGTGACAAACTTTCAGATTATAAATAAATGTTCTTTTCTGAATCATTCTTGATTTGTCCAATACTACATAAACTTTCTCGTAAAAAAGAGGACTTATTTTAAATGTAGTAACTATTGAAGAAACGTGAGTTATAGATAGTAAAGGAAAGAAACGTTTCCGTCTATTTTTACTTGAGAAAAGACACATTAAAAGAAGCGTAAAGTGAAATGGATTAGTTCCATCATATTTTGTATCACGTGAAAAAACGATTTCGATGATGGAAATGTTCTGTCTTTACTCTTAAGAGAATTTAGTACTAAATTAAGAAGGTTAAATAATTTGATAAATATTATTTAATAATAAGTATGTTTATATGCATGCATATGGATTTAAAATGATATTTAATTATTTATCAATTGGCCGTTTCAACTTTCTTTAATATGAGCGTGTACGTAATTATTTTCATAAAATGCAAGTATGCAAATGATTAAATTTGCAAGGCCAATGACTTTTAATTTCGGTCATAGCGAGCATTTCTACTGCGCGACTAGCATCCTATAAAACAGATTAAAATGTGGATGGTTTATCTTTTCGCGTTATCTGCGTTGCAGTTCCGTGAGGACAAAACTAATAATGCTGTTGCGATGTTCCTGAAGACTTTATAAGCAATTAGACGACTTCGGACGTAGTTGCATAATCGGGATGGTTGGAGCTGGCTGGTCATAATGAGCAATAGGTAGCCACCTGCACCAAATGGACACTGCTGCGCAAAGGTGCTGGCAGCATATGTTGCTACAAGGAACTCATCGCCGAAATAAAGGCTTTGGAAGGCCAAGGTGCTCGAATGCGAGACAAGATCGGTTGATTGTGCGACAGGGCCGAACTGGTCCAACGACAACATTGTCCGATATCCAACGTGCTGCAGCCTCTTCCATACCACCCGTTGTATCTTCCACCACCTCACGTCCCTTTTCTGAGGTGGGGTAAGCTCACGGCGGCCTTTAAGACGTCTGGCTATAACCCCACAACATCGACAGAGTCGTTTGGAATGGTGTCGTAGCCGAGTATCATGGCTGCAGCAGACTTGCATCGCATAGTGTTCAGAGATGAATCATGTTTCAGTCTTTCAGGAGATGACCATCTGGTGCATGTGTGGAAGCGCCAGTGCCAGCAGATTACCAGCCTTGGTTTTGCACGGGCACATAACCATTACCCTGGTGTGGGGTGCTATCTCTTACGACAACAGATCGCCTCTAGTCATTCTGCATACAACTTTAAGAGCTGAACGCTATGTTGATGGAATACATAATAAATATTTTTATTTCTTAGGTTTTTAGTATTTGGGTCGATTATTAAATGTTTAGTTTGATTTATCGCATTAATAATGTATGGCTCTATTATAAATATTTTTATTTAATTGAAAAATTCAGTAGAAAGAAACATCTCGTATATAAATATCTAAATGGAAAATTAATATAATGGATATAGGATATTTTCGGTTAGAAAATGCATTTTAGTATAGATGTAAAAGGGAGAAATGTAAATAGATTTAAAGAAATGAAAAATGGGGAAGTATAATTAAGAAGTTTGGATTTGATATTTCTTTAACACATGGTAAAATTTAGGTAAATCTTGCAATATATCAAATATGGTAAACATATTTAACAATTATGTAAAAGTTAAAAAAAATTATGCCTTATTAAATCAAAAAAGTTTAGTCTTAAACATTTCTAAAAGATGTATTGAAACTATCGAGATACAAGTTATAAAACTTTTTAATGCACCCTTCTAAATGGTGTCTAACATTGTAAAGCAGAAATGTTTAATTATTTCTTTCATTACATAAATGCAGATATTTTTGCCTACTCAACGTTTAATTTGATTACTAGCAAATATTTTTTGCCTACAAAGGCATTTTAATTTAAAATACTTAAAATGATGAACGACTTATAAACTTAAATAATAAACTTAAATAAAAATACTTAAAATGATGAACGACTTAAATCCATAAAATACAGTCTGACACAATTCCAAAAAACATATTGAAAATATCCGGATGAAAAAACATTAAACTTTTTTCAGTCGATTGCAGTTAAAAGCACTTACCAATGAGGAACAGAAATGTTTTATTAATATTATATATTCTTTATTTGTCCAATTGCTAAAATATATATTTAAAATATTCAGATAAAAACACATTTAATATTTTTAGTAAATCTTGCTAAAATGTACCTATATTTACAAAGAACGAAATTTTGACCATTCTTTAAATGCGTAAATGCGTGTAAATATCGTGATGTTAAAAGTGATGTTAAATCATGATGTCATCGTGATGTTAAATTTATATTAAATTTATATTATGTTAAATTAATTTTATTAAATTTCATATGGATACATTAAGACCCAGACCACCCCACTCACCCTAGGACACGAGCAACACGATTAGTGACCGGAGCGCATTAAGGGTATGATACGTAGTCGAATTAGGGCATAGAGGTCAATGTTCTCAGCGTCGGGAAGCGGGAAAGGGTGAGTTGAGTTGCTTATTTAAGGCGTATCACGTCCACCCAGCGGATGTCGGGCAGCGGATACTACGGCATATGAAAAACTTATCGAATTTAATTAATCTCTGTATAAATACCAGGCAACGTAGGGTACCTTTTTTTGTCATAGTGTAATTCTAACACTTTGGAATCTTTGTGAATAAGTATGTATTGGATTTGTAATTATAGCAGAACAATGTATTTTTTTTCTTTTAATGAAATATGTCGCGAAATTTGATCATTTGAAGAAAAAATACTGAAACTTTAAATACTTTTTTGGCAGCATAAACATTATGTCACTTTATGCAGAAAATATGCGCCAAAAGACTTAATCCTTTTAACGAAAATATTACGAACTCATAGTCTTTTATCCGAAGTCACATCCAGAAAAACTAAGAATTCCGAAAACTAATAGGATTTTCCTTCGAAAATATGAATATTGAATTTTCTAAAGAAGAAAAAACTTGAAATCCGCCATTTTTGTAACCGAAAATGTGACTGTATTTTAATCTCGTCATCTACTGTTCCCTGCCTTTATTGGGAAAGAAAAAAATACTTCAATTTTGTCACTCTTTTGATACAAAACACTACAGTTGAAAGGGTAAATGTGTTTTCACAGATAAATTATATTATGCAAAGCATAAGCTTTTAAGCATATGCATTTTATTTTCATTTGCATTACGTAATAACGGGGAAAATGAAGTAAAACGTGCTAAATACATTATTTCTGTTATTAAATTAAATATATTTTCTACATTGACTTACAGCTAATGCTAAAAAAAAAATATAAACCTTTAATAGAGACAAAATCGTTATTGCGGGTATCTCAAACATAACTATCTAAAAGTATCTATATGAGATTCATACAATCTTAAAGTATTCACTATCCAATTTTTCTAAAAATTAAAAATCCAACGTTTTGCAAGAATAATAGTTCATTTAAAACTCTGTACAAACTGTAATTGGAGATATGCAACATCTATTATCATATATGAATGTATGCCCGCAAACGTTCCGCTCTGGTGCTAGAGGTCACTGTTGATCGGTCGAATATTTCTCGAATCATTCGAATGTTTCTCGTCGTCGACTTTCTTCATCATATTTGACCCAGACCGTCCGACCGTCACGAAGTTGTGAGGTATCTACTTGGACCAACCGGAATCCTGGCTAACCGTATTTTTACGTAACAAAATATAGCAGAAAGCAATGTTACAAATGACGCTAACATGCCTGCAATGTTTTAGAAGTGTAACGGGATTTTAATGGGATTACTAATACGATGAGCCAGTTCTCACTGTCTGTCTATCTACAGGGTGTCCCAAAAAGATTGAAACGCGCTTTAATTCTTTACCTGTTGGAGATAAGTGGGCAATGTAAATTGCAAAAATGTTGAAAGTAAGGTAGGAAATTAGACTATGTTAATGAAATAGTCCTCTCAATAATTTTCAAGAAGTTACATTTTGAAATTTATATACGACATCCATAGACAAATTTGGTCAATCGGAAAATTTTTATTGTTAATGCAACAAGAGCATTAAAAAAACACATATCTGTATATTTAATATCAACTGAATAATGATAAAGGAAAAAATTAGACTTATGCCACTTTTCCATACCATGTAAAATGCTGTTTCATCAGTAAAAATAGGTATACACAAATTGATGGTGGAAATTATTTAGATCAAAAATTCGTTAATATGTGTCAAAAATTTTTTTCACAACAGAACTTTTCGAACAGAACTTCTCCATATCAGTTTTCCAGCAAATTTACATTTCTAATTTGATATATGGCCCCCATTAACAATGTTCAATTTTCAATTAAATATAACAAGCTCAATTTTAAAGATACATATATGCGGTTTTTTTAATGATCTTGCAGCACTAAAAATAAAAAAAAACATTCTAATTGAATAAATTTGTCTAAGGGTGTCGTATAAAAATTAAAAAACGTGTAAATTTTAGGAAATTAATGGGAGAAATATTTCATTAACGTAGTCTTATTTCCTACCTTACTTTAAACATTTTTGCAATTTATAATGACCACTTATCTCCAACAAATAAAGAATTATAGCGCTTTTCAATCTTTTTGGGACAATATGTATATATCGATATATCTGTGTGTGCATTATACATATGATTGTCCGGAAAATTTGCAACAATTTTGGCAAGAAATTGGCGACCAGTTTGGGTCTCTTTTGAAATGTGGCTAAATTTATGGAAATGTCGTCAAATTTATGAATACGAGAGCAAACTTAACGAAAATGACTCCAAATTGAAAAATTCAAAATTAAAACATAAGTAGAATACTGATTTAAAGTTTTAACATGTATTAAAATTCAAACTAACTGTTAAACGACGGATATATAATGTTTCAATTGAGTCTGTTTGTCTGTCCGTTTATCTCGCTTGGCGACGCACATGACGACCTTGGCGACAGACTTGATTTTTGAAAACATCGCCAAATTCACGAAAGTGAGACCACATTGTCGAAAATTCAGTGACTCAGAAAATCTGCACTGTTAATTAAATGTTAACCCATACTCTAAATGTAGCATAAATATTGACACCAAGAAGAATTTGAAAATAAAATTAAATTATATATAAGCACATTTAAAATTACTAAAACGTGCCTAACTATCAGATTATAAATAAATGTCCTTTTCTGAATCATTCCTGATTTGGCCAATACTACATAAACTTTCTCGTTAAAAAGAGGACTTATTATAAATGTAGTAACTATCGAAGAAACGTGAGTTATAGATAATAAAGGAAAGAAACGTTTCCGTCTATTCTTACGAGAGAAAAGACGCATTAAAAGAAACATAAAGTGAAATGGATTAGTTCTATCATATTTTGTATCACGTGAAAAACAATTTCGATGATGGAAATTTTCTGTATTTACTCTTAAGAGAATTTAGTACTAAATTTAGAAGGTTAAATAAATTGATAAATATTATTTAATAATAAGTATGTTTATATGCATGAATCTGGGATTGAAATGGTATTTAATTATTTATCAATTGGATATTATAACTTTCTTTAATATGAACATGGACGTAATTATTTTAACAAATGTAAAATATTAAAAGGTCCTTGTTAAATAAGTTTGTTTGAAATATTGTAAGGCAACATCGTCGATATATATATATATATATATATATATATATATATATATATATATATATATATATATATATATATATATATATATATATATATATACATATATACAACATATATAAATATACATATATATTTATATATATATATATATATATATATATATATATATATACATATATATGTATATATATATATATATACATATATATGTAATAATAGAAGTTTGAAAATCCAATGAACGAAAAGTAAGAAGATGTAACACGATAAACCTAACTTTTTTAAAAACACCCACAGAATAAAATATAATACAGCAAATCATCAATCAAATGGATAAAAAATACAAAACACAAGCTATCAAGTTACAGAAAATCAACCAAATTAAAAGGTATGGAAACAAAAAAAGAAAAACTTAAGCTAAATTCAACTATCTAACAGGCTTACAAAACAAAAGTAAAAATCAACTAATCCTCAAGCAAATGGGAAAAAAATAAATAAAATAAATATCGAATCAACATGTCAATGAAAAATATAAAGGTATGGAATCGAAATAAGTATAACAAACGAAATCAAGCACAAACGCATTACACGTGGACGAGGCTCTAAGCCTAAATCATGAATTGTTAACCTCTACAAAAATCTAATCATGTCCAAGTTTTTTGTAGAAGCAAACACAAAAATGTATGTTTCTGAAGAAATAGATAGATTAAATCTATAAACTATTTCTACTTGGACGACATACATAAAGAAGGAATAAAAAAGAAAAAATGAATACCTGGAAAAAGCACAGCGTATGTACAATCGAGTCAATACAGGGTACACTGATAGAAGAGACCAGTGTTGCCATTCGTAAAGAAAAAAATAAAAAACCATTTACTGTTGCCATTCATAAGAATTGAAAAACTGTGAAGCGAAATGTTAAGAAAAAGTATTAATATACAAAAAGAGCTACTAAAAAGAGGGGCAAATAATAGTAATGCTGAAGTGGGAAGTAAAAAAAAAAAAAAAAACAAGAGAATGGAGATGTCTGGCTAATATAAGATACTATGAATAGAATTATATGATACTATGAAAAGAATTATAAAAATCCAGCTATTTTAAATTTTTTAACAATACTATTTACTAAATAAGAGGGATATTTATATAAATTACTAGTAATTTTGAGATTATTGATATGAATAGCATGAAATTTTTTATCAGATAATCTATAAATTCTAAAAAGCTGATTGAGTATAATATTTCTAAACAATTGAATCGAGTTACAGGAATTAAAAGGTAAGATTTTATTAATATTAAAATTATAAAAGTCTTTTTTATCATATAAATTTGTAACAATTCTATTAGAAGGATCAATAAAAATATTTAAATCCAAAAAATTAACATTTTTACTAATAGTAGCTTCATTAGGAATTAATTCCAAATTGTCTGGATAGTAATCTATATCTATGAGATAATTTTCTGTATGTACTAAGCAAATCAGATCATCAACATATCTGTAAAAAGTATAATCTATTGAAATAAATGACTTTTCATAATGATAAAGGTATAAATTACCTAGCATACTGCTACTGCAGCCACCCTGTGGAACTCCAGAGACTTGTAAGTATAATTTATTTCCTTGAAAAATATAATTATTGAAAATAACAAAGTGAAGAAGTTTAGGAAAATTTATAAATTTAATTTGATTTGAAAGAGGTGTAATATAAGCATTATATAGAGCTAAAATAACATCATATAGATCAGATATCTTAATATTATTAAAAAGATCTTTAAAATCAAAAGTTTGAAATCCTATTATTTGTCTAAGAGATGTTAATTTATTCTTTAATTCTTTACTATTATTTAGAATATGGTAATTATTGCTAGTCTGGCTTAAACTATTATTTATTAGATTTAAAGAATTTAGTAATAATTTACTCGCAGTAGTAGAGTAAGTATTATGGCCACTAGTAACTGTTCTAAATTTAATAGGATTTTTATGAAATTTTGGAATAAGCACTATATAAGGAAATTTAAGATATTTATATTTAATATTTAAATCACTATACATATTGATAATTTTCAATTTAATACTATTGATGGAATGTAAATCAGGTTTAAAAAGACTATTATTTTTTAAATAATCTAACAGAAATTGAATATAAAATTTTTTACAGATAATAGCATAATTATTAGAGGCTTTATCAACATAGGTGATAACAAAGGATCTTTGTAAATCATTAATGGAATGTTTAATATTATCAATATTATATAAAGATCTAGACAATTTAATATCTCTAATAGCATTTTTAATTGATTCTAATATAGTAAATTTCCACATATTAAATGCCTCTAATGGCAGAGCGTATTTACAAGCTAATTTATATATATATTTATCAAGATCTAGATTAATTGATTTTAAAACTTTAAAATAATTATTACAAGAAGGTATCCTAAATTTAGTGCCAAATGACATAATGGTTCTTAACACATTGTCACTAACAATGTCTAAATCTCCTGTAACTATATGCCCCAAGTCTGTATTTAGAAATTTAGCAACTTTATTTAATTTACAAATACATTCACTATCTACAATTGACTGAGAAGAATGATCAGTAGAGAGCGATTGTGAAACTTCATTATAATGAAATATAGACCTACCAATAGGTTTATTGTATTTGAATGTCTTTGAAACAAATAAATCACCAATAGGCAATAAATGTTTAAACTTGTTAAACAGATGTCCAAAATTTATAGAATTATATATAGGATGTTTGAAAGAGATAACACAATAAGAATTAGTAGTTGTATTATTGTATACATATATATGTATATATATATATATATATATATATATATATATATATATATATATATATATATATATATATATATATATTTATATATATATAGTACGTCAAATTGGCGGAGTTTGGCGCAATTGGTGCATGCATGCCCATGGACCCTGAAACTAAGAACAACAAATAAAAAACATTTCTTTCGAAGTAGGCATTTTTTTTTTCCTACTATTCATACAACCATTTTGAAATACGTCAAAACCTTAAAACCTTGCCTCAATAAATGTCAACAGAACGGTTATTGACCATGAACCAAAATGAGGCAATGACGAAGACATTCTGCTTCAAAATATGTACAATGAGTTGTACCTTTACAAGATTGACTGATCGTCTCTGGAGCTATTATAAAAAATAATACATATAATAGCATATAAATAGCTAAACTAATATTAAAGTGTATAGTGTTTTATACAACATTTTGACTGCAACCTGTTGATCGAATTGTAGTTGAACATATTGAGATCATGATACAATAATTACCATGGTACGTTGCATTTTTTAACCATGGCCGGAATATCCATTGGGACAACGTAATTTCGGATCCAGGAATATTGTGTGTCAGATAAAATCCTTCAAAATATTGCTGACCCAGAGACTGGAAATTCTGTCCCAAAACCTAAAGTGGAAAGACTAACGTGTAAGTGAATATTTTAATAAATCCCTTTTTTAACTCGTAAAAACACAAATTGTCGGATAATCGATTTTTCGGTTTAACAATTTTCGGATGTGTGACGTGTTAATGTATTATTGTTCAGATGAGACCTTTATATGAAAGTTCGCTTGGGGCCTCAGAAGACCTTGGGACGCTACTGCCAATTACTACCTTATCCCAATGTGTAATCATGGGTGACATAACTAAGCGCATCATGGAAATTATAGTATTATGATCTCAATATGCTCAACTACAATTCCATAAACATGCTGTAGACGAAACGTTGAAAAGAACACTATAAGCTGATACACAAATACTTAATGATAAATGACAGAATTATATAAAATAAAAAGAAAACGTCAGATAGAAATATAATGCACTAATGTGTCTTTAAAAGATGCAAGATAATACTAATAAAAATTACACAGGCCAACAACAACAACAAAAATATCTCTGTTGACTTGGATGTGACATTAGTTTTTAACTAATATTGGTATTCTGATTTCAAATATGTCGCTATTTTTATACCATGCCACGTTTTCAAATTATTTATCGCATTCCGTGTTTATTGCTGTAAAGTTATATGAGTCAAACTTTTGATCCCGCAACTGTCGAAGCATGGAGTTAGAAAGGAGGAGATAAAACTCCTATATATGAATGAAACGCTTGAAAATGCCATAATACTTTGAGAATTATATCTAGGTGTCTCTAGTGTTTGTAATGTAGTTGCTATTGTTTGTTGACACTATAGAAAGGCGTAGTATATAGTATATGTGTTTTTAATAATTTTTAAATTAAGGATTCCATAATTATGTGTATAATTAACCAGTATTATTTCATAGTTGTAGCATAGAGAACAGAATATGTGGAGATAAAAATGAATTGGAAAGTAAAATAATTTTGAATACGTAGGAATATTCTTTATTGCTTCAGTTATTCTTTGCGTTGTACTAATATTTAATTTTTACAAAATTGACAAATTAAAAAAATATTTTAGGTCTTTCGCCATAGAAATGCATATAATACAGGACTACTTAGCTTATCCCAGCGCCACCTGAATTATTGTCTCACACGATATTGGCGTTTCCTTAATATGAAGATTTAACTCCTTACATTTGCCTTCACGTGTCGAAGTATAGTGCACGCAAAGCAACCTTTCAAGCGAAAATTTCTTGCATGAAAGCATAAATAGTTTCTTCACTGAAGGTTATTGTGAATCTTCTCAATATCGGACACTCACGGGGAGCGAAAACGTGTCCGGTATTTGGAAAAAAAAATATTACTACATTAATGTCATTACTATATTTGTCTGTTAGTCATTGCTACATTTTTAAAACTTATTTATGATACCATTCTGAATACCATTTGTTTACCTTAAACCATTTACGCAAAGCACCCCCCTTTTTGCCCATTTTTGTACATTCAAAGTACTTTAGAGAAAATAATTTAGAGATACGCGAAAGTTAATATAATTTTTGATTTCAGCACATCAAAATACCTTAAAATCAACTACCAACTGCAAGTCAACAAGAATCGTGTCGACATGTGTAATGTACAATTATTGAGGTCCTCTGCTAACACGAGGCTACAAGCGGTTGAGTGGCCCTGCTTGATCCTCATCGCGTCCCTGGTTAGTCAGTTAGCCCCTGGTTAGTCGCCCCTGGTTAGTCGCGCCCCTTTAGTCAGTTTAAGGGATACGTATGAAACTTGGGAACCTTAAGCCATTTCAACGCCCCTTTAACATATAACAATATTTTGGTATTTATTATTTTTTCTGGTACAAAACATATTCGATTTCAAACATTAAATTTTAATAAATCTCTATCTCTATTGAAAATAAGCTCGGTGAAGCCTCTGACCAAATCCTTTTTAAATAGAGAGATTTTCTGTCAAGGCTAGCGCTGGACTTATGGCATCAAATGATTTGCAATTTGGCTTAATAATTTACATTACATTGCCATGTATTGCCTCCTATTTTGGTTACAATCGGATTGAATTTTCTATTTTTGCATACAATTTTGAAAAGGAAATTTTGTCCCATTACTTTTGTATGAATTTTTTTAATTTCTTTATTGTATCTTCGAAATTTAATTTTTCATTATTGAAAACGATGTTGCCTTCTAAATAAAAAGGCAATGTTTAGATGATTTGAATTTCATTGTAGAAAACGCTGTTGCCATTTCTAAAGCAGCAGTATTTAAATATTTGATTTAAATAATTAAGATATATTATTTATTCAGAGTCTCATTTAAATTCTTCATATTTAGAAATGACAACAGTAGAAGGGTAAGGATAGTTGTGCGTCAAAAGTGGGTGGTAAAGAACTAAACTTTAACATAGGAACCCTCCGTGGCCATAAATTGAGTGCATCAACAGAGGGAGTTTTCAGGAGCTATGCTTTAACATGGTAACTCTCAGTAGTCGGCGCACTTATGACCCTATAAGACAGGTATAGAATTGAATGGCGTAGCGCCCATCGAGGCTCAGAAGCCTAGTCTCCCTTGCTTAAAATATAATTTAAATATACTTTTATTTATTATATGTTTCAATATAACTTTGTGAATATATATGTCTTTTTTTAGGAAACTATTACACTTTACTTACTTAAAATGAGACGTTTTAAGGTATTTCTCCCATTAAAACGCATATCTAGAAGCTGAAATTATCTAGTTTCTATGGTTCACTGAAAGAAGCATGGTATTATCCCCCCAACCAACTGTTAAACTCCACCCCGGTTGATAAGATAGAACTAGAAGCTAGCTTCTAGTAAGGCGTGTTTATTTTTTCTCTATTTTCAACCCTTTATAAACAAAGCAATGACTGACAATGATTGGATATGGGACGTGACGTTTCATGAATTAAAATTTCTTGGGCAAGGCGAATGGATCCGCCATTTTTGGTCAAATATGGTTCTATTAATCTTCACAGAAAAAAAGTCATATATGATTAAAAAATGCGAATCATTTTTCACGAATAACATGACAATCGCCTAAATTTAAACAATATCAAGACAAGGAAATACACTACTATTTACTACCATTAAACTTACGTAGTTTGCGAAGTAGACATAGTTACAGCAACAATTTGTCGAAGCCTCCTTTTGCGTATTTGTGTGTTTTAGAAAGAATAAATCTGATTCCCCTTTAAAAATCACATTGCGGGAGAATCTCAACAAAAGCTATTTATAATTTCCTAGCGAATTTTTAGCATATTGTTGTTAAGATAGTTTAAAAATTTTATTTTTTAAGTATAGTATTTGTAAATAATTAATATACAAAATTATTTAAGTACATTGTTGACTACAATTTCCTCACCTTTTTTCAGTACACTTTTTGAATTAATTTATTTCGTTCATTCTAGCTGTTTATATTTACAAAACTGATATATTTTTTCTATCAATTGCTAATAATATTCTAATATATTTCTACTTCTTACATAAGCGTCTGTAAAACTTTTTCCAGATGGGGGAGGGGGTACGCCAAACTCAAGCCCATTATGTACAAATTCAACAGGCTTGATGCTCCCTTTGGTATATTAATGTCCAAGGGGGAGTGTGACATACCCCACTCGTTTACGTCCCCTATTTGAGACTATGACTTAATATATAATAAAATGATTGTAAAAGTTCATTTAATTTAGAAATAAGAAAATATTTAAAATGTTATATCTTGCATTAATTTTACATATATAACATTTTAATGTCTCGTGCATTGCATCCACTCTTTGCATTTTTATTTAGAATTATTTTATTTTATTCACCAATAAATAAAACTTTTTGAAATGAAACTTATGAAAATGAGAATTCCAATATAAATTCCATTTAGGATACCAAATATTTTGTTAAATTTTCAGCCTCCCCCGTCAAATATCTCACGCTACCCTACTAATATATAACATGAACTCATTAATATGATAATGAATAATATAACTAAATAAAGTGTAATCCGTCATTATTTTGTAATGATCTAATAATTTCAATGGCTTATTTAAATTTTATTACGAAATAAATACATTTCGATTTTTTTTAAATAATACATCTAACGATAGATTTCGATCCCTAAACTATCGCTTTCTTGAGCATTATTAAATTGCTATTCAATTCTTCCCTTACAAACTAATGATCTTTGATTTTTAACCCTTTAAAAAACTGAAAATAAGTATTTATCCAAAAGGAAATCGTCTCATTAAGGATTCCATTTGAATGTTTCAAATAAGTTTCGATATGCATACAAAGATTATTAAAAGCACGTATTTTCCAGGGGGGATGATTTTAATTAACGTTATTACTACAGTTATATACCACTTATCATTTTTAAGAATTTAAATTTAAATGCTTTTGTTGAGCAACAAAACGATTTCATCGTTTCTGGTCTATCGGGCTTTAGAGTGTCATTCTTTGCGTTTGAAAGGTTTTGCGTTGGAAAGGTATTTGTAAGAAATTTATAGTAAATAGTAGAAAAAACGATAATATTTATTATGATAAAGATATTTATACAAAAACTTTTATGGTAGATAGTAAATTTTGTGCTTTCTTTAATTGCGAAATAAAGCATATTTATTTTGGCTCCCATTAGGATATGTGAGATTTGTATAACTTATTAAGAGAAAATACGTTAATAAGCTCAATCCATTTACAGAGTTTAATATGTTTTATGAAATTATCAAAAATTCAGTTTAAAAAATAATTTCAGTCAATATTCGAGTAAATATTATTTCAGTGTTGCATAATAAAAGCATATGTTTGTTCATCTGTGCTCTGTGTTCTGCGTTCATCTGTGTATGAAGTTTTTCTATTTATTTACTGCATGTGAAACCAGTCTGTGTTTCTATGTGTAACTTCTGTGTAACGTCTTCAGCTGAAAACTGAAGCGTCAGACAGCGCAAAATGTGTTACAGAGGTGCTTAATGTCCCCGTAATTAAATCCCCGGGGAGATTCTTTTTAAATATTAATCAGTTTTAGATATTTTATGGCGATGCACTATTTTGAGCGAATTTAACAAACATCGGTTTCTTGGTGATCAAATCAAAAACATTATCACAGAGTTTCCATATGGATATTATCGGAAAGATCAAGGAACTTTCTGTCTAACGATCTTTGAACCAAATGCAAAACACAATTTTTTCTCATGTATACATTTATGTTTAAATGCATTGAAATATGCTCTTTTTATGTTATCTGATACTTATTCGGCTAATCCAAAAAAGGAAGATACGCATGATTATATGGTTTGGTAAAAATATGTGTGTATATCTTCGCATTCTAATATTTTTCTAATTACTTAATTTATGAGTTTAATAATTTTGTGTTTTGATAAATTTTCAAACAAAACATAAAAATAATGATTTTTGATTCTGCTCGCGAAGCGTTTCTTTCTCCGTTAGCATTGGCCATTCATGCGCATGCGCGTATTATCACTCCGGCTGACAACATATGAGGTGAAACTAAAGGATTTGCATTGAAACTCGAAGTAGTAATGTTTTCGTTTAAAACAGGCGATTTTAAAATTTATTGGTGTTATCTTGTTATGTATTATTTACTACGATCGCATATTTAGGACATGATAAAAGCCGGGTAAATGATTCTAGTTAATAATAAAATTGTCAAGCATTTATTTTAAAGTAATAGTAGTCAATATAGTCATGTAATCATTATAGTGCACCTATACAGGTTCTGAAGTACTTGTGCATGAAATTTCATGGTCGTACGGTGCTTAGATTTTTCGCTAGAGACTGCACAGACAGACATATTCCTTCATTAAATAAGATATTTTGAGATAAGTTAGTAACACTAGCATTTCATATATTCCTTGTATCACATATTTTTCAATTTATAATCGTAAAATATAATTCATATTTTAGCTGATTTTAAAGATTTACGAGGTTAATTAAAACCACGCATGTTTCGTTATGTTCGTAATTCTGATCTCAACACTAACCATGTAATAGAAGTCTCACTAACGAATATTTAAATAATTCTTTTCATATATTTACTTGGATGATAGGACGTATATCTATAGGACTTGCATACCTAGGATTTATACTAAAACATTTATGTGGATGTAATATTTCATTATGAATACATATTTCATTATTATTTCTCATTTAATTTTTCAACGTATTTTGTATTGTCATTCCACATTTATAGCAAATAAAATGTCACGTCGGGACCACTTCCCAGTCTTCATGTTTCTTCATCTAACCCTTTTGACAAGTGGAAAGTTTCTTACTGATGCAGAGAGTCACTTCTCTGCTCATTTTATAATGCCAGTTGCAATTTAGATTTATTTGATCCAATGTCCAAAGTACTACAATAACTAAACTTTAAAGAATTTGGAGTCATGTCTCAATATATATATATATATATATATATATATATATATATATATATATATATATATATATATATATATATATATATATATATATATATATATATATATATATATATATATATATATATATATAAGTCTATATATTTTAGATTTATGTCGTATAATTCATACAATTTAAGGCAATAAAAATATAATATAATTTCGAAATATATGATAACAGATAACAATGCTATTAAAATCATCGGTGATATAAGTATTCTTATTTTGCTATTATTTCTATATTCCAGTTTATTGTCCGAATTTCACAAATAGGAGGCAATCCTACACTGTAAAGTAAAACATGTGCAAGAATGTTACTGACATATTCAGATGAATCAGCTGTCCGGAATGGAGAGTACGGCTCTTTTATAGTTATGATAATATATATATATATATATATCTATATATATACACACAGATATATACATATATATATATATATATATATATATATATATATATATAATTCAAGATTTTTATGATTACTTGTAATATATATATACCCAAGAAATACCAAAGAAAATTGCTTGTAAACTCTGAAGGTAAAGGTAAAAAAATTGCAAATCAGAAGCCTAGTGTAGCACGATGAGCTATGCAAGAAGTTTGGAAATTTAATAAATGGAATCTAGTGAATATAAAAGGAATAAAATGATATATATATATATATATATATATATATATATAAGTTTAAAATCCTTTATCTTAGAAACAGTTTAAATCAATAAATGCATTTCTGAAAGAAATACGAAATAAAAATTTGTATACAGTCCCTCGGTCCTGCCAATTATATTTAGGAAAATCATTCTTATACAATTTTATGCAAAAAAAAAAATCATCCTTTTACGACTAAAATTGATCGACTTATAGCTGTTTAAAGTTGAGCACTTTTTGTGCAGAGAAATGGTCAATACGGTCCCTGATTGGTTGGTTGCCTGGAACGGGACATTTTTATTTTTATGCTCGAAATAGGGACTTAAGTCATAAAGTTTAATGCTTCATAATTCGGTGAATTTTGGTCGTAAATGGAAGATTTTTTTTTTATTTTGCATGAAATTGTATGTGGATGATTTTCCTAAATATAATTGGTAGGACCGGGGGACCGTATAAAAATTTATATTTCGCATTTCCTTCAGAAATGCATTCATTTATTTAAACTGTTTCTAAGATAATAGATTTTAAAATTTAAAACATGTTTGCAATTGGAAGTATATCTCTGTGATTAAGGAAATCTCTGTGATTGAGGAAATAGCCATTGGGCACCAATAGCACTGGACACCCTGTATATATATATATATTATTGTTATTAATATTAGTTAATAACTACAGTACTACAGATTCAATTTAGAACTAACTTTTGTAAATTTGCGCATATGCAGCAGATATTTTACAATGTGTCAAATAAAAAAGATAAAATTAAAAATAATTTTTTTAAAATTTAATCTTATATATATATATATATATATATATATATATATGTATATGTATGTATGTATGGGTGAAAAAAGAAGGGTTTATTTATTATTATTTATTTTTAGAAGATGAATTTATTATTTAAAATATTTTATACATGGACGATATTGCTTATTGAGGATGCTATTAATATTGATAATTGTTAATTTATAATATGTGAGATATAAGTTAATTGGATACGAAATAGTTTCACATATTGTCATCAGGAAAATCGCCAACTATAAATGTTACAAGCCCTATGCCGTGCAACTTTTCATCATTTTTCAAGTAAATTTTAAAATCATTTTATAAGGAGCTCTACACAAAGCTAAAGAATGAACCACTTGGCTATACTAATAATAGAAAAACTACAAGATGGAAAAGAGGTGGACGCAATAAAAATAACCATCAAGACTGAAGTTATAAGAAAACTTTACTGAAATTGAACACCTTCGTTGAAGAAATCAAGCAGTATAATCAGGTCAAAACGGCGTGGATAAAAAATAGATTTTACGATATAAAGAAAATTGATATCCAACGTCTATGGAGGGAATGGCACGATCGCCCTATAATACCAAATCAAAATTGTTATACAGCATGTACCAATATTGCAGTATTTTATAATTTTCTAAAATTACGTGCACAAAAATTGAACGTCGTATTGAACGAAGGCCCTACTGTATCTAATAAACGGGAATTTATGACTACTACTTTTTATAATCAAAACTATAACGCTATACCTTTTAACGCCATTTTAAGACAGAGTGACGCATTACTGGCAAATATTTTACGCAATATTACCATTACCATTGAGATTGGTTACAGATATCTTAAGACTAACGGAAGAAAATATTTCAATTATAATGATATCGGCAGAAAAATTAAACGATTACTCAGATTTGAAGTGTAGCTGTGATGGGGTGATCAACAATAATAAAGATACTGACGCCACCCACGGACACGTTATAACTGGAAAAAATTGGAAATGATTGATAATAATGATGTCAAGCTACTGTTAAAACAAGGAACAGAATTCCGTACTCAAATGAATTACAGAAGTACTTTTATTTTTGCTAAAGACGTGGATGATTTTATATACAAAATGGCGGTGAAATACAGTTACCCAACCCTTTCGTTAAGACTTTCAACGAATAAAGAAACACAGTAATAAAGGGTTTCGAAATGCACTATCATCCAGATTCACATAGCACATTTCAAGACAACAAGGTACAAGCAATGGAGACTTTGAGGTAAAAATTTGCAATAACGTACATGGATAAAGTGCCATCGATTTACGTATTTGTATGTAAAAAATACTACGTAGACACTTTACGCAAATGTTATGAAAATGAAAGTATGTATCAAGAAATCAAAACCACTGAAAAAACAATGGAAAACCGTACCAAGGCACTTTATAAAAAAATAGGACATGAATTAAAAAAAGTAAGATTTCCCTATCTTGTACTAATTCCAAAAATGCACAAAAATCCGATCAAATTCAGACCTGTCACAGTGGGATGCGGATCTTACCTTACAGAGGCTAATACAAGTTACTTACTATCCTGACTTACTTATTAAAGGAAATTAAATATACATAATGTATAAGGAAAGTATTGTGACGGGGTCGAAAATTCGAATTCGAGTTTTCGACGGGAGAGCACGTTTCAAGGATCCCTGATCACGAATCAAACATTTTTGAAGTGATGTCTGTGTGTGTGTGTGTGTGTCAGTGAGCCTGTGGAGACGATAACTGACGAACGAATGGACCGATTCGAACCAAATTTGGTACAAAAATCACAATCCGTAAACACTGGAAGCCTATTGTTTTTTACGCAATCGAATGCTCAGAACCCTCCTAAATTTTCGAGTGAAATTTTGAAAAAATCGTGAAAAAATCAAAACCGCTAATAAAGTTACGCAAATAGACATTTCTTATGAAATTTTTCATTAGAAAACGAGTGACATAAATTTTAGAACGCTAACATGAACCGTTCTCGAAATATTGCACATTTTTGAAAAAAATTATCAAAAAGTCATATAAAACTAAAAAAATATATTTCCTATTGAGAAACATGATCACTTTTCATATGTAATACCATGCGATAAATTGGGTGACATCATTCTCGTGGATCTAACTCGTTCCATTCATGAAAAAAGATACTTTTGTATTTGATCGCCAATAGTCATTTATCTGCTGTAAGAATGTAAGAATAACTTATTTCTTCGTCCATAACGCTTGGCGAGATTTTGACGAAGATTTTGGCGGAATGTCGCCAACTTGGCGACTTTTTAAAATGTTGCCAAATTAACGACAATCTAGCCAAATGGATAAAAATGCCGCTAAATCAATAAAAATGACGACTAATTGTCAAAAATTCAATATCTTGGAAATAATATAAGTATCTACTATAAGAAAAACCTATTTTTTTTTACTATAAAAGTAATAAATTTATTACATTATATAAGGAAAGTCATGAGTTGCCCACATCAGATTTTTTGTTTATTATACTCGTTATGTTTATGACAGTTGCTGTCTTGAAATACTATCTTAATGGGGCTGCTGGTATATTGGACATTTAAAATTCCATTGATCCTTGCATTTAATTTACTTATGAATAGAAAACGACAATATTTTGTTTTTAGATGTCTTGATCATTCATAACAGTAATTAATTTCTCACTATGGTATTTTGAAAAAATTTTCTGTTTCCTTAACTCCACATAAAAATATAAAAATGACTGCCGATCATCTTAACAAGAAAATTGTTGCTTTCAGTACTTTTTTCCATCAAGCTTTGATCAGTTCTTCCATAGATTTGCTTAATTCTGAGATCAAATATTTAAAATATTTTTCAATCGATCGTGGTTTCGCTACAAACATTTTTGATCATGTTATTCAAAAAGTTCTAAAATCTTCATCTAAACTTGCTTCTGAAAAGGTACTAATTTTATCAAAAATATTTCTGCAGATTGCTAAAATCCTTAGAAAATTCAAGTTTAATACTGTGCTTACACCTAATGAACTTGCATTTTCTAATCCTTAAAAATCTTAAGGTCCTCTAGAAATTTCTAATAGGAAAATTTACAGTATTTCTTAGAAGTGTGGCATTTCTTACACTGGTCAAACAAAACGTGCTTAAAATTTTCGTATTCAGGACAATGAAAAATAAAATCTGATGTGAGCAACACATGACTTTCCTTATATAATGCAATGAATTTACTACTTTCACAGTAAAAAAATAGGTTCTTATAGTACATACATATATTCTTTCCAAGATATTGAATTTTCGACAATTATTCGTCATTTTCATTGATTTAGCGTCTTTTAATCCATTTGGCGAGATTTTCGTTAATTTGACAACATTTCAAAAAGTCGCCAAGTTGGCGACATTCCGCCAAATTCGTCCCCAAAATCTCGCCAAGCTTTACTGACGGACAGATAAGTTATTCTTATAGCAGATAAATGACTATTGGCGTTCAAAGTATTACTCGAAGTATCTTTTCTCATGAATGGAGCGAGCTAGATCCACGAGAATGATGTCACCAAATTTATCGCATGGTATTACATCTGAAAAGTGAACATGTTTCTCAATAGGAAATATATTTTTTTCCCTTTTATATGGCTTTTTGATAATGTTTTTGAAAAATGAGCAATATCTCGAGAACGGTTCATGTTAGCGTTCTAAAATTTATGCCAATCGTTTTCTAATGAAAAATTACATAAGAAATGTCTATTTGTGTAACTTTATTAGCGGTTTTGATTTTTTGACAATTTTTTCAAAATTTCACTCGAAACTTTAGGGGGGTTCTGAACATTCGATTACGTTTAAAAACAATAGGCTTCCAGTGTTTACGGACTGTGATTTTTGTACCAAATTTCATTCGAATCGTTCCTTTCGTTCAGGAGATATCGTCTCCACAGACTCACTGACACACACACACAAAGAAATCACTTCAAAAATGTTTGATTCGTAATCAGGGATGCTTTAAACGTGCTCTCCCGTCGAAAACTTGAATTCGAATTTTCGACCCCGTCACAATACTTTCCTTATACATTATGTATATAAGGAAAGTAAAAATGTTTGAACGAGTTTTTGCTTCTTTTGCTTATACTTTCTTTCGAAGTTTCTTCAAAACTACAAAATAAAGATATAAACAGTGAGCAACAAAAAATCTTCAGTAGAAAATCCAGTTACTGGGTTAAAAATATTTTTTCTTGCAAAAGTTTCGGAGGAATCGCCTTATCAAGTTGCAGAAGATTGGAAATTTTCCGTTTTTGAAGTTTGCAATGCTCATATTTTGAAAACTAAAATGCTCGCCATATATAGTAAACAATAGTTTGTAGACTTTTAAAAGCCTACAAGAATATATTATTAGATTTTAGAACGAGTTCTTAGTTTTTAAGCTATAGTGGTTATTTTACTAATATATCAGTGCGTTATTTTAATGTTTTGACCCGTTTAAGTTTTCCAATGGGACGGATAGCTGTAACTAATGTGACGAGTATTGCATCTTAATGTGTTTCCTCCCTACTGAAATATTGGAGCATCTCGTGCAGAAGCACGATATATTGTATTCTGTTTCAAAGAAATGAGGAAGTGAATTGAAGTAAACATGGGAATTCTAGTGATATATTATGATCGATGAGGTTTGAAAAGAAGAGATGGAAATCTCATTAGGGATTTTGCATAAGTTTAGTTTATATGCCGTCTAGCGAGCTAGTAAAATAATTTAATATTTTAACGTAAAGTCTATGGTCGGGGTTTAAAATCTATGACGAGTTTTCGAATCATTTGTAGCCCTTTAAAAGCCTTACAAGGATATTGAATTTTGAATCAGGTTCTTAGTTTTCAAAAAATTATGGTCAAATTTCGATATTTCAATACTTTGAATAATTGTTTCTAATTTCGATATTTCAATATTCTGAATTGCTCCGAAAATGATTAAAGAAGACATGCCACCCACAAAGAAATAAGTTATTCACCGCAAAACCATTTTGGCTCCATTGAACTAGAGCCACTGCTCATTATTTTTTTTAAAAACACTAAAATATTTTTCATCAACCGAATAACCTTGTCGTGTTTAATGCCAACAATTGAAATCATACTAACGTGAATTATTGTTAGAACTTAAAATACCCCTCACTCAATGATCATCAGTAGTTGAAACAATCATAGTTTATTATACATATGTGCATTGAGTTAGTTCTAGTTGGTAATAATTCAAAGTTTGTTGATATGTCCTTGAAAATCCCCGTATAGATAGATATCTGTCGGTTGCTAAAGAATTGCTTATTATTTCAAGAAATGTCATTTCTTCACGCCAATAGATATTTAGCTAGGGTCCTTCACTTTTTATTCATCGCTGCTAGTCACAAAGAACAAACATTTTATCAGATGAAAGACTAACTACATCGTATCTTCAAAAAAAGTCACTTAGCTGAAAGGTACCCTGTTGGATGTCTTGTATTGTATGATCCTCTGACAAGCGTATATTGGTGCTTTGCTGAATTTTGATTATCTTTGGTCACGGGGAAGCGTAGGAGGATAAAAGTTGTGGTTTGGCTGATATTTAAGTTGGAAAAGTGTAATGAAATTGTCCCCTTCACATATTAGAAAATCTGATGTGGGCAACACATGACTTTCCTTATATAATGTAATGAATTTACTACTTTTACAGTAAAAAAAAATAGGTTTTTTTTATAGTAGATACTAATATTATTTCCAAGATATTGAATTTTCGACAATGAGTCGTCATTTTTACTGATTTAGCGTCATTTTTATCCATTTGGCGAGATATTCGTTAATTTGGCAACATTTGAAAATGTGCCAAGTTGGCGACATTCCGCCAAATTCGCTGCCAAAAGTTCGCCAAACGTTATGCACTAAGAAATAAGTTATTTTTACAGCAGGTAAATGACTATTGGTGTTCAAATACAAAAGTATTACTCAAAGTATCTTTTTTCATGAATGGAACGAGCTAGATCCACGAGAATGATGTCACCCAATTTATCGCATGGTATTACATATGAAAAGTGAACATGTTTCTCAGTAGGAAATATTTTTTCTTTTATTTTATGACTTTTTAATATTTTTTTTAAAAAATGTACAATATCTCCACGACGGTTCATGTTAGCGTTCTAAAATTTATGTCAATCGTTTTCTTATGAAAAATTACATAAGAAATGTCTATTTGCGTAACTTTATTAGTGGTTTTAATTTTTTGAAGATTTTTTCAAAATTTAATTCGAAACTTTAGGGGTGTTCTGAGCATTCGATTGCGTACAAAAACAATAGACTTCCAGTGTTTACGGATTGTGATTTTTGTACCAAATTTGGTTCGAATCGGTCCATTCCTTCGTCAGTTATCTTCTCCACAGACTCACTGACACACACACACACACACACACATATTTTCACACACACACACAGACATCACTTCAAAAATGTTTGATTCGTGATCAGGTATGCTTGAAACGTGCTCTCCCGTCGAAAACTCGACTTCGAATTTTCAACCCCGTCACAATACTTTCCTTATACATTATGCATATAAGGAAAGTAATAACAAAAACCAGAAATTTAATAAATCATTAATTGCTCAACTTTGCTATAATTTCGACCACTGTTTTGAAATTTTTCACCAAGGTTCAAATAAACATGAACCTCGACCTATGATTTGAACTTTTTTGAAATCTTCTACGTCCAGAAAATATCTAGTAATTTACTTAATTTCTTTTTGGTACACGTTATTGCCTTCGGCTAGCGAAGTGTCCTGCAATTTTCTGATTTTTCTTTATTTTTGTTCTATTTCTTAGCCTTCTGGATTATAGGCGTCGTTTTGACTTATTATACGTCTTGTTGGGTCTCACTTATTACTTTCCTTATATACATACTTTATAAGGAAAGTATTGTGACGGGGTCGATTTTCGACGGGAGAGCACGTTTCAAGCATCCCTGATCACAAATCAAACATTTTTGAAGTGATGTCTGTGTGTGTGTGTGTGTGTGTGTGTCAGTGAGTCTTTGGAGACGATAACTGACGAACGAATTGACCGATTCGAACTAAATTTGGTACAAAAATCACAATCTGTATACACTGGAAGCCTGTTATTTTTATATGCAATCGAATGCTCAGAACCCCCTAAATTTTCGAATGAAATTTTGAAGAAATCGTCAAAAAATTAAAACCACTAATAAAGTTACGCAAATAGACATTTCTTATGTAATTTTTCATTAAAAAACGATTGACATAAATTTTAGAACGCTAACATGAACCGTTCTCGAGATATTGTACATTTTTCAAAAAAGTTATCAAAAAGTCATATAAAATAAAAAAAAAATATTTCCTATTGAGAAACATGTTCGCTTTTCATATTTAATACCATGCGATACATTGAGTGACATCGTTCTCGTGGATCTAGCTCGTTCCATTCATGAAAAAAGATACTTTGAATAATACTTTTGCATTTGAACGCCAATAGTCATTTATCTGCTGTAAGAATAACTTATTTCTCAGTGCTTAACGCTTGGCGAGAATTTGGCGACGAATTTGGCGGAATGTCGCCAACTTGGCGACTTTTTTGAAATGTTGCCAAATTAACGAAAATCTCGCCAAATGGACAAAAATGACTCTAAATCAATGAAAATAACGATTAATTGTCGAAAATTCAATATCTTGGAAATAATATTAGTATTTACTATAAGATAAACCTGTTTTTTTTTACTGTAAAAGTAGTAAATTCATTACAGTATATAAGGAAAATCATGTGTTGCCCACATCAGATTTTTCTTATTTGTACTTACTCGTCTTATTGCGATATTTCTGTTGTGTTTTGTGCACTCCGATCTTGTATGTTACTTTTCGTTTCAGGTTGGCTGGATTGTTTGGTATATGTTGCATTAATATTTTATTTGCAATTATTATTTTATAAAAGTTTTTATTAGTTGAGACACTATGTCTGAGAAATTGTTCACATCACTTCAATTATATATTAATTGTCATTTCATTCTGTCACTAGTATAACACATTGTATGGTTCTGGTTTATTTTCCCCCTGTTGCTGTAACTTTCCGTTTTAAGATAATATTTCAAAATAATCTAGTCCTTGCTTATTCAAAAATATTTCTTGCGCTAAAAGTATTTAAATGTCTGTTAAAAGTATTTATGTGTTCTTTGTGGCATTTTGTGTCATTACATCACAATCTTCCAACGTAATTTTAAATGACATATTCGTATTGTACGCCAAATATCATATATTTATAAAGTTAAAGATATTTTACTAATGTTCAGAATAATTCCTCTAAAATTGGATAATATATATCATTTAATAACATCGTGCTACAATTGATGATATTATTGGAAAACCAATAAAACCATTTAGCTTACATATTGAGGACGACCATTAATTACTGTCAATGCGTATATTAGCATTTTCCATTGATGATCTTCAAATAATCATTAGTAAATATTTAATTATACAATTGGCTTCACACCTATGGATTAGGTAGACATATTCTAAAGAAGGACATTTTCCAAGTATTGCAAGTTTGTTAATTTCTCACGTTCATCTTTCAATGTTTATAATTTAATTTCGAGAATAGAATTATTTATATTACGAAGATTATTATTATTTTTTATTGTTTTCTTTTTTTAGTCTTTAGAATGTCAGCTTTTAAAAGCAAAATTAATATAAAAAGCTTAAACAAGAAATATCAATCACGCATAAAGCATTGATTATGAAACTCTTTCTAACTGAAATGCAATTTTACTTAAACATCTATAAAATGCGATACATTCAGCGTTTACATATTTTAAATTATCACAGTATGACATATCCTAAAGAAGGACATTTTCCAAGTATTGCAAGTTTGTTAATTTCTCACGTTCATCTTTCAATGCTTATAATTTAATTTCGAGAATAGAATTATTTATATTACGAAGATTATTATTATTTTTTATTATTTTATTTTTTTAGTCTTTAGAATGTCAGCTTTTAAAAGCAAAATTAATATAAAAAGCTTAAACAAGAAATATCAATCATGCATAAAGCATTGATTATGAAACTCTGTCTAACTGAAATGCAATTTTACTTAAACATCTATAAAATGCGATACATTCAGCGTTTACATATTTTAAATTATCACAGTACCACAATAATGTATTATGTTTGTAAACTTAGAACTTTGTAAAAAAATAACTTTATTCAAATGACGTCATCAAAATATAAATCGGCTGGCTCTCTATGTAAAAACAATGAATATTTCATTCATATCACTTTCATTCCAAACTCCAGAGCTAAATAATTTTGAGTGAAATAATTCAGCTATTCTTATACAACTCATCTTACAATCGCTTATTTACATTCTGCATTCAATAAAATTAAGCTTTGTGGTAGAAATAATCCAAGTGTGATGATCATTAAAAGCGAAAAAAATATTGTAATTGCGCATAATATAGATTGGCGCAGAATATAGATGCACAGAAAATACTCAAAAAGTAAAGCAGTTTTAGGAGGGATGCAACATTAAATATAAATTTAAAAGAACTTTATAAATCACGATTTTGACACTGGGAAAAAAAATATGCATGCCATATATTACTTTGAAGTGGGTCCCCCGATCACTTCACATAATATGGGTGAAATTATTATCTTAATTTTTCTTTAAAAAATTACCAAACATATTTTGTTGAAATTCTTTTTATATATTATATTGAAAATTCGAGTAGTTTCGAAAATTATCAAAGCAATTTGTGAATTTTAAATTAACGCTTAAAAATGTTTAAAAATATCATTTAAATTTGATAAAAAATGTTTAAAAAATTAGGTCCCATAGGGTTCAATGTATTTCACTTTTTCAAATCAGGTTCAATCCAAAACTAATCGGGTGACATTATTCATTTGCATTCCCATATATCCCACAGACCGTCTGTACAACATACTAAAATTTTATTTTGATAAAGTTATTTTTATGGCAGTTATCGTGCGAACGGACAGAAAGACAGAATAAACAAAGTCATAAACACTTTTCAACTATGTTGGTAAGTGTTAAAAATATTAAATCATTCATGAAAGTATATCCACATATGTATATATACTCACGAACGCCACGAAGTATTGTAGCATAAGACTCCGTGTACTTAAGCTACTATAGCACACGAAGTTAAGTGTTTGTACATAGTATCTAGAATTCAGAGTATTAACAGTAATTGAGAACAATGTCACTTTTTAACACTTTAATGGAATGGTTGACTGCTTTATGCAGCTATGCAGAGCTTCTTGCTAATGTACATGGTGAGAACAGATTTTATTTCTAGATATTCGGATGAGACTAGATATTCATGTGATTCGCCTGAATAATATCGAAAATTCGCATTGTGTAGTATGGACAATATATTTCAAAATAATAAAGTAGTTGCTTTAAAAGAATATTTGAGGTCCAAATTCCAGTTACATTATATTTCAAATGCCCCAAAATATAATACTTTATAAAAATCTTCAAAACATTAGTTAAAAAATCTAAACTATACACACACACACACACACACATATATATATATATATATATATATATATATATATATATATATATATATATATACATACATACATGCATATATATATATATATAACAAAAAATCGACGCACAAAGAACGAATTGTCAGATTGTGATAAAAAAATGGTGGATTTGAAGAGCATACATAGAAAAAGAAACGATTAAAATTTCAGAACAATTTAATGATTTAGAGTTAGACCATATTTAAAGGGAGAAAGTCAATAAAGCGTTGGTCCAGCTCTGGCCTGCATGCAAGATTTCACCCGGCGTTTCAGAGACTGATAAAGTTCACGGATGGTGTCCTGCGGAAGGTCTTGCCAAATTGTCTCCAACTGTCGGTCTAAATCGTCAACATTCCGGCATGGATGCAATCGTCTTCCCATAACGTCCCAAATATCCTCTATGGAAGAGAGATCAGGAGACCTAGCTGTCCAAGGAAGTGTTGGGGAAGCTTGAAACCAATTCATAGCAACACGTGCCGTGTGCGGCCGGCCATTAATTTGTTGCAAAGTAAGTCCAGGGTGTCGCAAAAGGAACGGTAACACAACCGGTCGTATAATGTTGCCTACGTACCGCTGTGCTGCCAGTGTGCCAGAAATAACTACCAAAGGGGTCCGACTATCAAAGGAGATGGCTCTCCAGACCATACACACCTGCAGATATACACCTGCTGAATGCGGAGTTCCGATGCGCTGGAGCTCCCACTGTTTATTCATTGGACACCAAATTTTATTTATTTACATGCTGGCTCAAAATGTCTTTGCATACGAAATTTCATTACAATCGGACAACTCCTTTTTGGTGCGGCGATTTTTTTTGTTATTGAGTATATATATATATATATATATATATATATATGTGTGTGTGTGTGTGTGTGTGTGTGTAATAAATTTAATAAAGATGGAGCCAATTGCAAAGTTGGAAAAGTGTAAAGCATTATATATATTTTGTAGGTATCGGCGTAATAAATACAGTACTTGGAAGACATTAAATTCTTGTTACATATTCCTAAAAGCATACTCTTTAATACGGTGACACATCTAATGCTTATCAAAATACACAGTAATATTCATTCTCGAATTCGAGTATGCGTTGTTGTTAACAGAAGACATTTTGAACAGACTCTACGTTAGATCCATGTACATGTTAGTATTCCTAAATATGATAGCAATTCGACAATAACCATATCGTGCCAAATAAATACGTCTTGTAACAGATTTACTGTTCATTCTTACACATTTAACAATACTCTTCAAATGTGTAATATCTTTTCAGGTCTATCTCACTTTGTTGCCGAGTTCGTTTTCGAAATGTTTTAAATCCTCCGCTAGAGGCGCTTCAACCAATTTTAATCGATCGGACATGGCCACTTTTTTATAGGTACATAGACATAGCGCATTCACGCCTGGACCTCTCTTTACAAAATATCTGAGGTGATTCAGGATTTTCCTAGGATGTCTATATTCATGATGTACATATATAATATATGATATAATTGCTTATCTTGGTCAATTTGCTTCATTGTTTAAGTAAATTCATTATGATATATACCACTACGTTACATTACGCTGTCCATATAAGAATTTCCTCGCGACAACAATTTATACATCCTGTTCTCGCTTCAAAATATCTCCAAATATCTAAAATAAATTTTGAAACAGTGTTGTATCTATTATGTATCAATCTTCTCCTTAACAGCAATAATTATTGTCATCTCCAAGTTATAATGAACGGTCTTTAAAGTTGATTCAGTGGCCTGTAATTAAGTTGTTTCCCCATCCTCATATCATTCATTACGCTAATGTAACATTAATTATGTGCATTGGCAATATAATAGAATTACCGAAACTTCATAGTTTCGTTTCTTAGAAAGTATTAGCTTGTTACATTGATTTAATATTGGATTGGCATAAATAATCTGAAAATAACACACTCTTGACTAATATTTGAATAGAATCTGTAATTTAGAGAACATGTGGATCTATATGAAATTAATTCTTTTATTTATAAATCTGTGTGTTTATCCTTATATTTACCCTTTCCAACATAGTTGAAAATGGTTTATGACTTTGGTCATTATGTCTGTCTCTCTGTCTGCCTGCCCGATGACTCCCATAAAAATGATATTATCACAATGACATTTTTGTATGTTATTCAGATGGTCTGTAAGATGTTTGGGAATGTAAATGAATAATACCACCCAATTAGTACTGCATTTAGCCCTTGTTGAAATAATGAATTATATTGAACCTTATTGAATATAATGTTTCAAGCATTTTTTAGATTTTTTAAGCGTTAATGTTTCAAGCATTTTTTTTTAAATTCAACAAGAAAGATCAATCATGAGACAAAACATTTATTATGAAATGCTTTCCAACTTAAATGCAATCTGTGAATGTATCGCATCTCTAAAATGCAATACATTCAGCGGTGATGTTCTTTTAATTATCACAGACCTACAATAATTTATTTTACTTGAAAAAAAATTATTCGAAAAAATTAACTTTATTCAAATGGCGTCATCGAAATATAAATCGTCTGGCTCTCTATGTAACAGCAATGGATATTTCATTCACACACTTTTATACCAGACTACAGAGTTAAATAATTTTGCGTGAAAAAAGTTCAGCAATTCTTTTACCACTCATCTTATAATCACTTGCCTACATTCTCATAATTTATCCCAGTACTACAATGATTTATTTTACTTATAAATTGAAAACCATGACGGTATAAGTACTTTCTAACTCCATGCTTAAAATCTCATCGTAAAAGCAATGCTATGAAATTATCTGCTTCTTTATTATAGAATGTTAGTTTATGGATGAAATAATCATTGGTAATATCAGTGATTATTTTATCCATATCACCTACATTCCAGACTCCAGAGCTAAATAATTTTCAGTCAAAAAGAATTGAGCAATCCTTATACAACTCATCTTACAACTTGATTTGTTTACATTCTGCTTACGTTACAATTAGGCTTCGTTGTAGAAATAATTAAAGTTTGATGATCATTTAAACTCAAAAGTATTGTAATTGCGCTGGCGTAGAATATAGATGCACAGAAATTAATAAACATTAAAGCGGTTTTAGGACGGATGCAACACTAAACCTAAATTTAAAAGAATGTTAAGAATCACGATTTTTTTCTCAAGAAAAAAATATGAATGCCATATTTTATTTTGAATCTCTTCATATTATAGGGGTGTAATTAATATTTTAATTTTTATTTAAAAAACTACCCAACATATTTTGCTCAATTTTTTAAACATATTTTATGAGATAATTTGAATGTTTTTTAACATTTGCGAAGCAATTTAGGTATTCTAACTTCGCTTAAAAATGTTTAAAAAATTAGGTCCCATGGTGTTCAATTTATTTCATTTTTTCATTTCGAGTTCAACCCAAAACTAATTGGCTGATATTAGTCATTTACATTCCTATATGTCCCACAGACTGTCTCAACAACATACTGAAATTTCATTTTGATAAAGTCATTTTAAGGCAGTTATCGTGCGAATGGACAGACAGACAGACAGATCAAAGTCATAAACACTTTCCAACTATGTTGTAAAGTGTTAAAAATTCGTTTGAAAATTTTAGGAAATATTCAAATTATCATATAAAATGTGCAAACAATTTCAGCAAAATATGTTCGGTAGTTTTTTAAATAAAAATTCAAATGATAATTACACCAATAAATTACCATGTGACTCATTTCAAAATAAAATATTGCATCCATTTTTTCGCTATGTAAAGTTCGGTATGTTTAAGGAGCGTTTAAATTTACACTTAGTGCTTCATCCGTCATAAAATCGCTTTACTTTTGTCCATTATCTTTGTATCTAAATTACATGCCAACTTAATTACAATATTTTTTATTTTAAATAGTCACTAAACTTTGAATAGTCCTACAACGAAGCCTACTTTTGTAACATTCAGAATACGAACAAGTCAACCGATTGTAAGATGAGTTGTATGAGAATTTCTGAATATTTTTCAAGCAAAATTATTTAGCTATGGAGTCTGAAATAATAGTGGTGTGAATGAAGTATTCATTGCTTGAGAAGCAGGGAATTTATATCTCGATGACGTCATTTGCATATTTTGTAAAACTCGCATTATCTTTTTCGATAATGATTTAAGTTTTCAAGTATAATAAACTATGGTAGTACTGTGGCAATTAAACAAATGTCAGCGCTAAATGTATCGCATTTAAGAGATGTTTAAATAAAATTGAATTTCAGTTGGAGAGTGCTTCATCAATGTTTCATGCATAATTCATCTTTCTTGTTATTCATACGGTTATTCATTAATATATTTTCTAAATCCAATACGAATAAACAATTATAAAATATTTCTTATCTAAAAATGTCAAATGTATTTCTATCATCCCAAAATACAATCCCTCCTGTATTCTAGAAGGAGTAATATTTGAGCACGCATAGTATCAATACCGGAATAGATCTTATAGGAAGGAGATAGATCAGCCATGAGATAACATCAAATGGAATAGGATATTCAACTATCCCGGTTCCCAAGCAGCTGTAAAACATGAGGTTTTCGAAAAGGCTCATGAAATGGGTAATTAAAATGTCAGCCTTCAAAAGCACCCCCCCCCCCATTTCTCTCGGTGGAAAATTAGATTGGACCTTTGGAGGATATGTATAGTACTGTCGACCGGATAGAATCTAAGTAAACTGGGATTTCGATTTCTCTCCCAGTGTCGAGCAGATGAGAAAATAGTGGTCGATAGTATTTCCATACCCTAATCAGTTTTAATCGTATTTAATTGGGTATTTATTACTTATGAAAGGTGCAGGTGTTTTAGGTTTTTTGAAAATCCTTCTGCTTCGTCACCGTCACTTCTAAATTAATTTTTCGAAAATTTTCGATTTTTCCGTTGATTTAGAAGTTGAGAAGAACGAATGAGATCAAAACCAAGATCCTATTTAGTGTGAATGTATAAAATAATTTTGGTATTTTCTTAATTCCTATCCGCATCGTTCCTAGTAATTTGAAATTTCGAAACACTCGAGTTCTTTGCTGATTTGAAAGTCGACACGAATCAAATGAGACAAGAACTAAGATTCCAACTAAAATGAAAATGCTCAATATTAAGCAATGATGCTGAGTTTTTTTTACTATCTCTTTGAATCGTCGCGCCTGATTCAAAACTTCCAAAAAAATCAATTTTCCTTTGATCTGGAAGATGAGACGGATCACAATAGCCCAAACCGAGACGAATGAAAGTGTTAAATAATTTTGATAATTGGTTTCCCCTTGGGACAGAAGGCGGAGTGATAAGTCCCAACCTCTACACTCTAGGAGAGTGTGTTAGTTAGTTAGTTAGATAATTGGTTTTGGGTGTTTTGTTTATGTGTTCGAACAGTCATTCTGCATTCGAATTTTCAAAATTTTAGATTTATTCCTTAGTTTCGATGTTGAGACGGATTGAGTGACACCAAAACGAAGATTCTAGCTATAGTAGAAGTGCTTGTTAATTTTGATATATGAATCAGTCACTCTATATTTCAGTCTATCAGTTCAGCGTATATTATATAGAATTAATCGTATAAAAATGACATTAGTGAAAATGCGGAACCCATCTACCCGCTGGTGGTCGCTGTAATGGAATAATGATCTCTAATATCAAGAGCGCTACCTATAGGTGAATTTTATGACTATAAATTCATTTCTTTGTCAATTTTTTATAGTTTCTTAATAGAAAGGCAGATGTTAAAAAATACTATGTTTATTTTTATTTTTTGTTCATTTTTACTTCCCTTATATACAATAATGTATGAGGAAAGTATTGTGACGGGGTCGAAAATTCGAATTCGAGTTTTCAACAGGAGAGCACGTTTCAAGTATCCCTGATCACGAATTGAACATTTTTGAAGTGATGTCCGTGTGTGTGTGTGTGTGTGTGTGTGTGTGAAAGTATGTGTGTCTGTGTGTGTGCGTCAGTAAGTCTGTGGAAACGATGACTGACGAACAAATAGACCGATTCAAACGAAATTTGGTACTAAAATTACAATCCATGAATACTGGAAGCCTATTGTTTTTATACTCAATCGAATGTTTAGAACTGCCCTAAATTTTCGAGTGAAATTTTGAAAAAAATCATTAAAAATTCAAAACCTTTAATAAAGTTTCGCAAATAGTCATTTTTTATGTAGTTTTTTTATTGGAAAACGATTGACATAAAATTTAGAACGCTAACCTGGACCATTCTCGAGATATTGTATATATAAAAAAACATCAACAAATCTTATAAAGTAAAAAATATTACCTATTGAGAAATATGTTCACTTTTCATATGTAATATCATGCGATAAACTTGGTGACATCATTTTCGTGGATCTAGCTCGTTCCATTCATGAAAAAAGATACTTTGAGTAATACTTTTGTATTTGAACACCAATAGTCATTTATCTCCTATAAGAATAACTTATTTCTCCGTCCATAACGCTTGGCGATATTTTGGGACGAATTTTCTGGAATGTCGCTAACTTGGCGACTTTTCGAAATGTTGCCAAATTAACGAAAATCTCGCAAAATGGATAAAAATGACGCTAAATCAATGAAAATGACGACTAACTGACGAAAATTCAATGTCTTGGAAACAATATAAATATCTATTATAAGAATTCCCTATTTTTTACTGTAAAAGTAGTAAATTCATTGCATTATATAAGGAAAGTCACGTGCTGCCCACATCAGATTTTTTATTTAGGAAATTAAAAATATTATATTTTCATACGTGGTAGTTAGATTGATTGTGATTCAATGCTACCAACATTTTTGGCATGATAAAAATATTTACCATTTTATTATAAATTTATTCTAAAGTCTAAAAAGTGGCATTGCTTTTTGTAAATTGGAACGATCACATTTCAAAACTCCCCATTCATCAAACAAGAGCAACATAGAACTCTCTCTTCAAAAACAAATAAAACAACTAAGTGCATTGCTTGGAAAATTTATTTACGCAACTCTGACAAATGTAGCATGAAATCCAAGTCACTCCTCATTTATACCAGTTACAGAAGCGAAACACTTCACTGCTGGTTGACTGATGAGAAAAGTGAGAGAGACAAGAATCTTATTTCCGATACAGTCACAGAGCATGGAAATCGATATTTTTTAAAGGAGCCAGATGCTGTAAGACTATGTTAAAAGCTACTACAGAGTTGTGATTTTATATTTACGTAAGACAATTTTCAGTAAATAAATTGGTAGTTTATGTGGTATAGCCAATACTCTTTTAACCAGATTATTATTTGGAGAACAAGTTTAGAAAATTGATAAATAATTTATATAACAATTGTGAAACATTTTTGTGTCTTTCCAGACTCTCCAGAAACTTCTGTGGCCTAAATAACTGAATAGGTCACATTTTTACTATCGTCCGAGAGATATAACGTACCAGCTATATTAGAATAACAGTTGGAAATCCTAACTTTGCTGCCAAAAATGAAAAACAATATCCAATAATAGCTATCAGAAATTTCACAATAATGTTAAGTTATACGTGTACATAGTGTGAGGACTTTTTTCACCATATATATATGGATGATTATATATGCATCATATAATTTAATTTAGAAAAAAAGTAAATTGTGTTTTGAAGTAATAAAATAACTCCAATTACATACGCAAATTCAGTAAACTTGAAAAATAACGCTGTGTATATGGATTTTATGTGGACCGATAAAATGCGAAAAGAAAGCTAAAATCAGAAAGTATAAATTGTGCCCAAACTTAATCTAGCCATTATATTACAATTAATCTCGAGCTGTGAAATAAATAAGGAAACTTAGAGAACATATGCTAAGGATTTACAAGAATTGAGGTGAAAAATAACTCTGTTTATTAAAATGTTCATTTATCTCTATTACAACATGTCCCAGGGATACATGAGATTTAATAGTAAGAAAAAAACATGTAAAATCAAAATGCTAGATCTGCGTCTATATTTAAGTGTGCACTAATAAACACGTGGTGCGATCATTTAAATTCTAAAAGAACACCGTCATTTAAGATGATGGAATAAAACGTGGTGGCTTTTACTCGTAGGTTAATTCTTACAGATGACCATCTACTAGGGGAACGGGAAAAACGTATGTTGTACGGACAGACTTAAAGTCGAATGTTCAGGCTCTGCAACGTGGGGCAGTGATGTTGTTGTCAGAAAGATTTAAACACTTTCAATTTGAAGATAAATACTTAATCACTTATTCATGCCCATCAATTCATACAACAAGGCGGTATCTCTGACTTGTAACGAGCAAGGGAACAGATTAGAAGATAGATGAGCCGTTGCGAGGTTATGTAGTTCTTGAGACATCATTTCCAGATAAAATCTTGAGACATCATTTCCAGATAAAATCTTGAGACATCATTTCCAGTCCTTCGGTCTGTGAAAACGACGATTTCGGGTATAGAACTTCAGCAAGAACAGAAAACGTCGGAAAATGCGCAACTGACAACATGATATTAACATATCCATGTGGTTGGTGACCACATGCCGTAGTCACAATGCGTGTATTCTGTAAGGTGAATCTGCGTAGCTAAACGTCAAACGCGTTCATAAAGACAAAGAGTAACAAAGATTAATGTAAAAGGTCTAGAAAAAGTGTTTTCCGGTCCGTCGGTCCGTTCTTGGTGGGTCAATTCTGGAGCTCCTTGCTGCAGAGGGGGTGATGTATTGCAGCTCAGACTTTGATGTTACTTTAAGTGTTTTGGGATGGGATATCAGATATGATTGACTGAAATATGTTTGACACCGCTTGAGCCAGGTTACTGATTGAATGCCGACTTTGGCGCCAGAAGTCAAGTATGGAGGGATTTTTGCTTCAAATCAAGAATTGAAGATTTGAAATTTGATATTTAGTGAGAAAAGATTGACTTAGTTACATAACATTCAGAATCGACAATATTACTTTTATTAATATTATTTTACATATATATGGAGAAATTATTTTAGGATTGAAAGTTCAGGATTTTTAAGTGCTTATGAGTTGTTCTAATTTATTTATGATTTGGGTGGCTCTGGTCCTTTTTCTCAACTTCCATTGATGGAGATCATCTTCTGAAAAATTGCGAATCTTCTTTTTCGAGTTGAGTTTTGGGATAATTTATAGATAATTTGAATATCTTATTCTTTTATTCAGGAAGGTATAAGATTTCTTATTATTACAACCTGCAGTTATATGTATTGTAATTCAATGCTGAGTTACATTTGCTTTTTTCATAGCTACCAATAATTTTATCATGAGAATAATTTTTACTATTTTATTTTAATTTTATTTTAAAGTTTAAAAACAAGAATTGCTTTTGCATATTGAAGCAATCATATTTCAAAACTCACCATTTATTAAAAGAGAGCAGCATAAATCTATATCTTCAAAAAAAAATACAACAACAGAGTGCATTGCTTGGGAAATTTATTTACGTAACTCTGACAAATGTAGAATGAAATCCGAGTCACTCCTCAATTATACCAGTTACAGACACCTCATGTATACTCACTCCTCATTTATACTAGTTAACCCTTCACTGCTGGTCGTTGTGTGTGAAAAGTGAGAGTGACAAGAATATTATTTCCGATACCATCACAGAGCATCGAAATCGATATTTTTTATACAAGTTAAATGCTGGAAAATTATGTTATAAGTAATAGTATTACACAGAAATTAATTTATTTTATATAATAAAGGTTTTATTAAGCTATTTGGTAATTTATACCATTAGTAATTACCAATTTTTAGTAATTACCAATTTGGTAATTACTAATTTGTAATTTAGCTGATAAAAACCTATACTCGTTTTACAGAAGAAAATAGGGAGTTAAAGCTGTTGGAAAAGTGTCTATATAAATTTACATGTATTTATATTTATGTAGTGCCATCTATTAAACATTACCAAAATTAAAGAAACATTTAATTTTCTTTCTGAACTCATTTACCCTGTAATGACATTCAAAAGTTTACAAAAGCTGCATTTATTCATTACTTTCATCTATATCAGTATATTTAACGACCAGCAAATATTATGGTTTCACTTCAATTGTAAAATACATACCTATACAAATATACAGTAAGTTATACAAAAATATGAATGCATATGAAGACGCAAGAAAAAATTCAAACTAGGTAATTATGATAGAGAACATTTCAAAACATGTTTTTTTTTTTTAATTGACCAGGCAATTGATATATCATCATTCGCCCATACTCCGGCCAGAACCGTGAACCCGTAAACCGTCACATGACGTTACCTTAGCGCACCAGTGGGGGTTAGAACACACCGCGCCCAACTACACAACATCTACGCCTGAAGGTGGGACACGAACCCCAGCCGAACGATCGCTAGGAAACGCTTGCTTTGATTGTTCGACCACCGAGTCGGCATTTCAAAACATGTAACTATGCAGTTTTTTAAACCGATAGATAATCAAATATCATTATATCCAGAATACTAAATTTTGTAGAGATGAAATTGCTTAAAAATTATCTTGGACTGCTATGTGAAACATAACCTGTAGAGCCAAATCTCACTTCAAATGTCATATGCAGAGCATCTTTTACTTTTGATTTACATACCTATACAAATAAACTGAAAGTTTTACGAAGAAATGAATACATATACCGACGCTAGAGAAAATTCTTACTTGGTGGTGATGCTAGATAACATTTATAAACATGTAACTTCGTAGTTTTTTAACCAATAGATAATCAATTATTATTATATCCAGGATACATAACGTTTGTAGAAATTACATTGCTTAAATATAATCTTGGACTGCTTTTTAAAACATAAACAGTAGAGTCAAATCTGACTTTAAATATCATACGCAGAGCACTTTTACTTTTGTGTACAGCATCTGAGGCTAAGCAATAAATAAATACATGGGTCACAACATAAATTTAGGACGATGGTCAAATTTGATTTTCCTTCTTCAGTCCGAATAAACCAGAAGCTTAAAACCATATGGTTGTTAAATTTTAGCACAGGATACATTAAGGGCTAATTTTACTTATAGTTTAGTTGGCACGTGAATTGTCCTGGTATATAGCAGTTGGCTATTTCGTACGGAAAAATGCACACTAAGATTATCCTAAACAATCGTCAATCTAATCATTAAAACCCAATGTAAATACTACAACAAATACATCTACATAAAATCCGTATATCCGTTCTGTGTACATGTTACATATTTTCAACAAATTTTCAAAATTTGTACATGCGTTGATAAGTTTAATGTAGGTAACCGCGGCCAGCTTTCTAGTTTCTGGTTCCAGTGTTGCGAAGATCTTAATAAAAGTAACGAAATAACATTTCCATATAGATAGTGTCATAAGGTAAAATTGTCCTTATCAAAAATTACCAGTATAGGACTTACCTATGATGCCGTCGCTAGGGGAGGAGCATGTAGCCCCAGGTTCTCAAGCTGCGGAGACGAACACACAAAACATAAAGAAATACACTTGCTTAATTGCTCAATTTATTTTAATATTTTACTTAATAGATATCCATTGTAATCTTGAGTAATTATACTATAATTCAATCAATTATTAAAAGACACATAATACTGACAATATTACATTAATATATATATTTACACACATAATAACTTTGACTTAAATTTCTTAAAAACAGTTTCCTTTAAACAATCGATAAAGAATAGTTCTTATAGTTCAATATTTACGAACTCGTTCATATGATCTACTCATACGAACTGGCAGTTAATTATTTTAATAATCGTTAAAGGTGTGCCTTCCGTGCTAATAGTGACAATTGAAAGTTGGTTACCTTTACTCTTTGTGTTACGTGCATATTCGTGCTATTCCAATGATGTAGGAAAACCGTTGCACATCTAACTGCACTCGCTACCATTTTATTGCTCACATTCTATAGACACTTTTCACAAACCCAAGAAACATGATGCTGACTCGTTCGAAAGTTTTAAGTCGACTGAAGTTTTTTAAATATGGCTTTGGGGCGCTTTTTTCTTTCCCCCATTCATTCCCTACCACATCTACCATTCGCTGTTGCTGCAGACGGGGATGACCACTGTTTATATATGCATTTGTTGTGATTGGCTCCCTCTGCAACATTTAGATAGTTCATTATTTAGGTTGGCATTTGTAATTGGGGTGGAAACATGTAATACAAATATTGTGTTACAGATAGAATTGAGCATAATATTATCGTGAAATCTTCTTCACATTTTTAGTTCTTTAATAAATTCATCAAGTTTTTAATAAGTCAAAAGGAGTTTAATTACTTTACTTCATTTATGTTAGACTATGTTTTTATAATCACTGATGTGTGTTAGTGTTCCAACTATCATATTTCCATATTAGACTCTTACGACTACATCTCTTAATGGGATTCTTATAATAGTTTCTGTATAGACAATTGTTTTATCAAGTTGCTAGTTTTCACACAATTATTACTTATATAGCAAGAATTCTTTCTTGTGATAAATTACTGCATAGTAATACGTCGAATAATGAAATTTAACAGCGATGCATGGTTTGGTTTTATGTTATATCCGCCACATGCATATATACGCACAGACTTGCATTCGCATACACACAAGCAGAGACATAAACATATTTGTAAAGCGTTTAAAATATGTTGAGATTATTCTTAAAATGATATTTTCCTTCAAATTCTGGAATTTGAAAAACATTTAGGAAGAAATAGTTCTATCTTTTCCATCGAATAAAAAAGAAAACATTACCAGAGTTGGTAACCAAAATGCAAGAGTAATATATATCGCTTAACTTTATATGTAAATCTTTGCGTATTGATTGCAATATATACTATGATTTTCTGTGTATAAAAAAGCGTTTCCTTTCAGGTTTAATTTGGCAGCGCAAAGATTAAAAGTCCCAGTTGCAGATGTGGTATTCTCAGACTTTCTTAACTTGTTGTTGATTAATGTCTGACATGAAGTTGCAATTTCTTATTGCAATAATCTGTAACGGGGGTCAAAGAGGGGGAAGTCTTGTGCCATTTGTTATCCTTCTTTTAATGACCTTCTTTGGCTACACGCTCGCTGGAGATTGTGCTTGTTTATTTACTTGAAATTTTATCAGAGTAAGAATAAATTGCTGTGACGTAGGAACAGTACAGATTCAAAGTAAAATAGAAATATGTAAAAAAGCTATCACGAGAACGAAATTATTCTATTTTTATGAATGCAAAACACGCAAAATGTTGAAGATTTATGGAAAATAAAATCTTATATTTTCAGTTAGATTGTTTTTCGAGCATGGTTGTAAATATATCTGATTTAATAGAAAATGATGCTAAAGAATGCTACTAGTTAAAATACTTTATATAAGGAATGCTACTTGTTATGCGACGTAGATTTTCAAATAATTTAATTCATTTACTCAAATTATTGTTACAGTCATTTCTCACTACATGGAGTGACATTCATTAAAATATATAGCAATTAGTATTGTATGTTTAACATGTAACTTTGTTAAATATATTTTAAAATTAAGATGCATATTTTTCAATAAGTTTCATTTTGTTTATCAAAAAAAGCATCGAAATAAGTAGTTTAATAAAATATTGTCTCAATTAGGTTCTGTCCCGTGGTCGATATTATATGTGGGCTGCACATTTTAAGCATTCTATGTCACCAGAAAATTTATGAAGGATCCGAAAACGCTTTTCAACTCCTTCATTTTTATTCTCCTCTAGGGAAAAATTGAAAAGCCAGATAGGCCAGGTTATTTTATTTCTGTCCTTCTTCTTTGACGCTATTCAAGTTTCTCATTTTGTTTTGAGTGCCAGTACATATTTTCTGGTAATTACTTGATTTTTCCAACTTTATTAACTTATTATATATATATATATATCAATTAAACATGTGGTGTTCATAGTAACTATTTGCCACTATGTTCAGAAACAAAAATTCGGTTTGGTAAATTTGGATTTCTTGAGCTTGATAACGAATATTCTTTTGAATTAACCTCAAAATTAAACCTATAACTATTCCACATTTTTAGAATGATAACCCCATTTAATCTATATTAGAAAAAATAATTATATTTTTCAATGATAGCTCGCTATTAGTTCTTATTTCATTTGCTCATATTACAAGGTTTAATCCTTTAATTTATTAAAATATTTTTCAGTTGAATTAGCTCTTTGAGATACTGCTGTTTAAAAGGAAATGCATCTCAAATTTATAGAATGTTGAATATATATGTCCTCAGAGTAAGTTGAAAACTACTTAGTTAATATTTTTATGGTTTTCTTTTATATTTTTTGGAAGTTATTGACTAGTTGATTAGTCGCAAAATATCTACATTGAGAATGCCTTAAATTTGAGTTAACTATTTATACCTGTACTATCTCTAAGCACAACTTACTCCCGCAGTTGTCATGATTTTATTTTTAAAGAAAAGCATCTATTTCAAGATTATCTAAATTGTTTTGTCAAAACCAAGAACCTACAAAAATTTAAATTATGGTCATTTACTTATTCCATTTGTCCCCAGTATATTCTTGAAATTTACGTGGAAGCAATTCCTCATTTTATTTTTAGACGAAACTGAACTTTCACAAAGTAGGTATATATTGAATACATTTTGTGTTTATTCATGCAGTTTCTTGTACTATATCATTTAAGAATTGAAAAATTAACAAGAAAGATCCATCATGCATAAAGCATCGATAATGAAACACTTTACAACACAAATGTAATTTTATTTAAACATCTCTAAAATCCGATACATTCAGCGCTGATAAATTTCAAACTATCACAGTACTGCAGTAATTTATTATATTTGAAAACTTAAAACTTCGTAGAATTAAATGAACTTTATTCAAATGACTTCATCGAAATATGAATCGTCTGGCTCTCTATGAATAAGCAATTAGTATTTCATTCATATCACTTATATTCTAGACTCCAGTGCAAAATAGTTTTGCGAGAAAAAATTGCTGCAATTCTTATACAACTTATCTTACAGTTACTTGTTTACATTCTGCATCCATTAAAATTAGGCGTCATTGTGGAAATAATCAAAATTTGATGATCATTTAAACTAAAAAATATTGTAAATGCGTTGGCCCATACTATTGATGCACAGAAAATACGCCAATAAAGCTGTTTTAGGACGGATGCAGCAATAAATATAAATAAATGTAAAAGAACTTTAAAAATCATGATTTTGAGATTTGGGAAAATATTGATGCCATATTTTATTTCGATATGGATCAAGTGATATCTTCATATAATATAGGTGCAATTCTTATTTTCTTATTCCCTTTCTTTAATTCTCATTTAAAAATCCACCGAACATATTTTGCTGAACTTTGTATATATTTTATAGGATACTTTGAATATTTCCTAAAATTTTTGAAGCAATTCATTCATTTTAACTTTGCTTAAAAAATGTTTGAAAAATTAGATCCCATAAATTTCAATGTATTAGAATTTTTCAACCAGGGTTCAATCCAACACTGATTGGGTGATATTATTGATTTACGTTCTCATATTTCCCACAGACTGTCGGAACAACATACTGAAATTTAATTTTGATAAAGTCATTTTTACAGCAGTTACCGTGCATACGGACAGACAGACAAACAGACAGAATGGACAGAGGCATACACTCTTGTCAAATATGTTCGAAAGTGTTAAAAACAGCCTTCGATATAAAATAACGTTGAATGTTCTGCATAAAAATTTGTTTGATAAATGAACTACTTCGTTCAAATAATCGAGATTTTTAAAGCAAGTTCAGATAGTTCATTTTTAATTGCTATAAAACAACCTAAATATAAATCTGATATCGGCAGCACATGACTATTTCTGTGTAATGCATTGGATTTACTTCTTTTACAGTGAAAAAATGATGTATAAGGTCTACGGCACACAGTGTTTTTAATGTTGAATTGTGCATCGGCCGCTTTTTAGGATGACAATATGTAAAACTATGTCAAAGTACTCAATTACATTATTTCACCCAACTCTACATTTACAATTATCAATATTGATAAAAACCGCAAGAAGCAATACAGTCCATATTTTAAGATATCTTAATGATTGTTTCATCAATTGAACGTCATTTTCGATAATTTAGCATCATTTTTGCAATTTGAATGGCATTTTTTTTAAATCTGAAGCGACATTTCGCAAATTTGGCGATATTTCGCGAAATGAGTCTCCAAGTTCACCAAACGGACCGCCCTGCGTTACAGACAAAAAGAAAGTTGATCATTTCTTATATACAAATGACTGTTTAAGAACTGCTAGCCGGCACAATACAAAACTATTACAGAAATTATCTTCTCTTTCAATGGAACAAACTAGATTTCGAAGAATGATGTTAGCGAATTTATGACATGATATTACATATGAAAAATTAACCTATTTAGCAATAGATAATACTTTTATTTTAATTTTTTGTGATTTTTTGATAAATATATTTGAAAACATTCAATATCTGGAGAACAGTTCCTGCTAGCTTTCTAATATTTATGTCAATCGTTTTCTAATGAAAAATTACATAAGATATTATTATGTACTTAATATTATTAAAATTCTAATTTTTCGATATTTGTTTAAAAATTTTATTCAAAAATTTGAGGATCTTAGAAACATTCGATTGTTTTAAAATTAACAGGCTGTCCGTATACGCATATTGTAATTTTTGTTCTAAATTTCGTTCGAATCGCTCCTTTCGTTCGTGAGATATCCTCTTCACAGTCTCACGGAAACACACACACAAACACATATTTTCAGATACACACACACACATATTTTCAGATATACACACACACACACACCCAGACATAACCAATTCGAGTTCAGTGATGTTTGAAATGTGCTCTTCCGTCGAAAACTCGAATTCGAATTTTCGACCCCCCCAGGGACAATACTTCCTTGTACCGTATATTATGTATATAGGGAAAGTAAAAATAGTGGTACGAGTTCAATAGAAAATTTCGAAAAAATATTTTGTCTGGTCACGAAAGAATGATATCATTTATTTACGTCATTACGTGAGAAAAGAGAGTTTCGGAATAAAAACGAAATGGATTACTCTCGAAAAATTTCGATTCGTGTGATAAAACAATACCTGTGATGGAATTTCTTGCGAGTTATAAAGATGTGATGTGAGTTATAAAGAAATCCGTGTGGTTCAGAGCTCCAAGTTTATTCCGGGAATAAGACAAATAATAATCTTATCTTCTAAATGAAAATTTTAAAATAACATTAAATGTACTTTTTGGAAAAAAATCCTTAATAATATTTAAAAAGGTTTAATGCAGAGTTTTGCTTTCCTTATACTTGTATACGTAATACACTGACTTCCAAAAGTTAAGCACACAAAGTAAAATTATCGTTTTTCGAAAGCGTATTTGGAATTGAGTGGCTGAAAATCGCTGAGATGGCAGTATGCAAATATTGTATATCCGCACAGCCTATCACGATTGATTGTGCGGATATATGCTAATTAGTCAGTTGTTGAAGACGCCAGTATTTCTAGGGTCTTCAAAGACTTGATGGATTTGAAGAGATGCATTTCAATGCTGATACGAAGTGTTTATAACTTTTGTAGGATTATTTTGGTGATATTCTTGTTTCTATGACTGAAAAAAGACGATTGACAGATAGTGGGTGCTGGCGTGCTGTCGAACACATTGAAACAGGACCGTCTATCAAAAATGTCGCTATATTATTTGGCGTTAATCATTTGGCAATTTCTCGATTATGGAAACAATTCCAAACAAGTCAAACAATTGTTCGAAGACCAGTGCCCGGTCGTCCAAGGGTGACCATCCTCTCTGATACTCGACATATTGCTATTGTTGCCAAGCGGAGTCTATGAGCGACCTCCACAACTGTTACATCCATGTTTGGAGCGGCACTTGATAAGACAATATCTGCCAGTACTGTGAGCCGAAGGCTCCACGTGAAGGGACTGTACGCCCGAGTACAGCATTTTTGTGTTCCTCTAACCGTCCAAGCCAGAGGAGCAAGAATAAAGTGGTGTCGCCAACATGTCAGTTGGACTGTCTCAGATTGGTGCAATATCCTGTTGACGGACGAGTCCTGATTTGCCCTGAAATCAGATGATAAGCGTGTAAGGGTCTGGAGAGAACGAGGCACACGCAATCAGGCCAAGAACACCATCGAACATCACGTATTCGAGGATGGCAGCGTCATGGTGTGGACAGGAATTTGAATGGGATATCGCACAGAGCTACACATATTTAAAGGCGGTTGTGTGACGGCTGCGCGGTATCGGCATTAAATTCTAGACCCCATTGAAGGACTCTACGGTGCAGCAGTTGGTCCTGATTTCCTCCTCATAGGCATTAATGCCCACCTCTATTGAGCTAAGATCGTTGACGAATACCTGGAAAGTGAGCGCATTTCTCGTATGGAGTGGCCGGCTTAACCCCCCCAAACTCAACACCATTGAAAACCTTTGGGATGCCATCGGGCATGCTGTCTCTGCACGTTTTCCTCCTCCAGCCAATCTCAGAGAGTTGGAAAGTACCCTATTGGAGGAATGGCCATTGCTCGCATCTGCGATGACTGATCACCTCATTGAAAGCATGGAAAACCGTTGTAAGGTATGTGTGAAGGCCCGGGGTGGTCACGTACTATATTATATCACGTACCATATAATGTTGTTTGGTTTGTCTGCCTGTAAACATCATTTGTTAATGACCCAAATGTGACGTCATCATATAACCTAAGAAAAGTAAATATTTTTTTCATCTTTGTACATAATTCTTGTTTTCTGTAATGCATAAACACATTTGCTACCTTGATGTACGATTTTGAGTTAATCAAAGCTTTACATTTTTATTTTTATTGATTTTACAGTCACTGCTTAACTTTAGAAAAGCAGTGTATAATGTAAAAGGAAATTAATGCGATGGAAACAAAAATTTGATTTCGAATTTTCGACAAGAGAGCATGTTTTAAGTATCCTTGAACACGAATTAAGCGTTTTTGATGTTATGTCTATATATATATATATATATATATATATATATATATACAGGTTAATTATAATTGAAGTTGCGATTTTAAAACGCTGTAAAGTAAGAACTACTGGTCAGGATGACCTGAAATTTGACCTGAGTATACGTGAAGCAATGGAATTTTGTTTGGCGAAAAAAATTACTTCAAAAATGTACCAAAAAAATGGGAATGCATGAATACAACATTGAAATTGCTTGACGAAAAACGAAACAATTAGCTACTTGGTCGCGCGTGGAAGCACACTTCGAATCTGGAGATATGCTAATTAAAACTAGACATGCGCACCGCACATTACAGTTGTGATAAAAAGGAGGAGCACATGCAATTCTCATTAAATATATTGTCATGACTCTGTCAGTGAAGGATCGTGCTTTGCTCGTAAAACTTTTCTACCAGAACGGTGACTGTGCGTTAACTGCTCTCAGGAGGTTCGACGAACTTAACTGACTTAAAAGCACGCATTACGCACCACATCTACAGCATCACCTCTGATACACTCCGATCTGTTGTGGAACATGCTGTTTTGCGCTTTCAACTCGAAGCCGAGTACGGTGGACAGCATATTAAACATTTTTTGCGTATTTAGTGTTTGTTTCATGTTTTCATGATGTTTCAATCAAATATTAAATTAAGTGATGGCGATTAAATTATCGTTTTATTTAGTTGACTATTGGTTTTTTCGGCTAACAACACCCCGTGTTTGGAAAATACAGCGCCGTCTATCTGTACATTTTTGAAGTATTGTTTTTTTTCCTTCGCCAAACAAAATTCCATTGCTTCACGTATACTCATGTCACATTTCAGGTCATTCTAACCAGTGGTTCTTACTGTACAGAGTTTTAAAATCGCAACTTTAATTATAATCACCCTGCATATGTGTGTCCGCCGTGAGCCTATGGAAACGATATCTCACAAACGAATGGAGCAATTTGGTGCAAAAACACAATCCGTGAATACTGGAAATCTATTGTTTTTAAACACAATCGAGCATTCCAAAGAACTCCAAATTTTTGGAGGAAATAAAAATAAATAATTACATGATTTTTTATTTAAAAAAATGGACATAAATTTTAGAACGATAGAATGAACCGTTTTCTGGATATTGCATATTTTTTAGAGGAATTAACAAAAACTCATATAACATTTAAAACAAGAAAGATAAATCATGCATAAAGCATTGATTATGAAACACTTTCCAACTTCAATGCAATTTTATTTAAACATCTCTAAAATGCGATACATTCCTCGGTAATATTTTTAAAATTATCATTATACTACAATATTTTATTATATTTGAAAACTTCATCGAAAACAACTGAAATTTATTGAAATGACGTCATCGAAATTTAACACGGCTGGATCTCTCAATAAAAGCAGCATTTCATTTATAACATGTTTCCATTCATTTCATTCATCACAATACTATAATAATTTATTTTATTTAAAAACTTAAAACCATGGATCTACAAGTAATTTAACTCTATGATTAAAACTTCATCGAAAAAATCATTTGCTTCTCTGCGTAAAATCAGTGAATGCTTCATTCATGTCGGCTATATTGCAGACTCCTTGAGTTAAATAATTTTGCATTAAAGAAATGCAGCAATTCTTATACAACCCATTCTACATCTTTTGGTATTTACATTTTCCATATGTGAAAAGTAGGCTTCGTTGTAGAAATAATAAAATTTGAATGATCATTTAAACTCAACTATATTGTAATTGCGTTGCTTCAATATGAAAATGAACAGAATTTACGCAAAAATAAAGTGGTTTTAGGACGGAAACAACACTAAACGTGAATTAAAAATAACATTAAAAATCATGATTTTGAGACAAGATGGAGCCATATATTATTTTGAAGTGGGTCACGTGATCTCTTCATACAATGGTCACGTGATATCTCCATATAAAGTGTGTAAATATTATTTTAATTTTTATTTAAAAAACTACTGAATATATTTTGCTGAATTTTTTTTATATATTTTATGTGATAATTTGAATATTTCATAAAACTTTCGAAGCAGTTTGTGAATTTTAAATCCGCTTAAAAAATGCTTGAAAAATTAGGTCACATAAGATTCAATGTATTTCATTTTTTCAACTCGGGTTCAATCCAAAACTAATTGGGTGATATTATTCATTTATATTCGCATAGGTTCCACAGACAGTCTGAACAACATACTAAAATATCATTTTGATGAAGTCATTTTTACGGCAGTTATCGTGCTAACCTACAGACTGACAGACAGACAGAATGGACAAAGTCATAACCACTTTTCAACTATGTTGTGAAGTGTTAAAAATAAATTAATTATTGAAAAATAGGTACACTTTTAGTATGTAATATTATGCGATATATTTTTGAACTTCATTCTCGTTGATTCAGTTCGTTTCATTTATAAGGGAAAAAACTTTGGGTTATCTTTTTTTGGGCGCCAATAGTCATTTATTTACAATAAGAATAACCTATTTCCCAGTTTATAACACTTAGCGAAATTTTGGAGACAAATCTGAAGGAATATCGGCAACTTTGCGGCATTTTTAAATTATTAAAATGTTGCCATATTGACTAAAATGTAGTCATTTATAAAAATCTCGCTAATGTGAAAAATAACACTAAATCAATGAAACTGACGACTAATTAACTAATATTCAATATCTTGGAAATAAGAATCGACTATACGAATTATCTATTTTACCGTCCGTATGTCTTGGCGAAATTTTAGAGACGAATTTGGTGGCATATCGCCAACTTTGTGACTTTTTTAAATGCTGCCAAATTCCCGAAACTATCCCCAAATTGATAAAAATGTCTCCAAATCGGCAAAAATGACGATAAATCAATGAAAATCGCGACTGATGAAAATTCAGTATTTCGAAAAGAGTATAAGTATAGACTATAAGAATAACACATCTCTGCGTCTATTACGCTTGGCGAAAATTTGGCGAGCTGTTGCGGACTTGATGGCTTTTTTAAATGCTGCCAAAGTAAGAAAAATGTCGTCAGAACGGTATGCCATGTTTTGAAAACTTTGAGTTCCGTCATACGACGGTCATAAATTCTAGTTTTTAGGAAATGGTCTTTTTCAGTTTGTTTGTAACTCTTGGCGATACATTTGGCACACATGAAGAATAATCTAGCGAAATATCCTCAACTTGGCGCAATTTTGCCGCAGAATGACAAAAAAATCTCCAAAATTGGTTAAAACATGTTCTAATACTCCACCTCAAAACAGGTATTGTTAACTTTTAGTTTATGTTGGAAAATGCGTATACTGTATACGTATTTTTGCACCATACAGGAAGTACTGGTGAAGTAGGTTATTAGACACTATTTGTAGAGAAATACTGTCTTACTCGCCGATATTCTACCCAAATGTTAAAAATTGTTTCATTACATATTTTAAACAACTCTCTAACTTTTTATTAACATAGCATAACTTAAAATCCATAGCGAAGCGCTTCAAAGCATAATATGATTACGTTAAGTTACTTTTCTTTTATTCGATGTAGTTTAAAAGTCATCAATTTTTATTCCTGTTTGTAAACAGTTCAAATGCAAGCCAACATTATCAATGATCGTAAATTCTATAACATTATATTAAAATATGGATTTATGTTTTACAAGCTCAGAATATATGGGAATATCACCAGCTGCCATTTTTACGTTTAATATCCTCTGAATTTTACAGAGGCAAGAAAGAATTTTCTTTCATAGACATTAACTTCGTTGCTTAGAAAACGATAATCAATAGCTTGATTGAAAGTTAAAATATTATCGGTTCAACGTTATTTCAAGTAAAAAAACTCAAACCTTAAATTAATTTTGTATTAGATGCATTGAGAAACCAGCTCGTATTTTATCCCTTTTTCAGGTTTCCTCTATTTTATGAGGAGATTATTGGAGTTTCTGGTGTTCCCCAAAATAGAAAAACTAATAATTTTAGGAAAGTTTTCCAAGAAACATTAGTTATGCCTCCTAGAAATATTAGTTCCGACTAGCAAAAAGGAGGGATATGAATGGACTTGTATGCTAGATGTTGTTGTTGTTGTTGTTGAAACCCAGACCGTCCGACCTACCAGAAAGGTGTAAGGTAACTGTTTGGACGGTCGGGAAGTGCCACCCAATTTAGACCGGAACCCAGTGGGGGAGGCATCCACAGGGACCGTACCCTCCTTCCCCTACCACCAACCTCTCGGAAGGACTTTCGGACCCACATGTTTAACGTGATCGTACTCCGCATGAACACGGCGGCAGTTTTGGCAGTGGCTGGAATCGAACCCGGGCCTACCGAGTGCAACTCCAGCGCGCTAACCAATGGGCTACCGCGCCCCTTGTATGCTAGATGTGAATGATTTCAAATTAAAACTTAACGTGACAAATGATTAAGAGATTAGATGTATAAAAATTAGATATCGATATTTGAGCATTCTATTACAAAATGACATATATGTTTTTTTTAATATAAATAGTATGAAGTTAAATAAATTAAAATACAGGTAAGTACTGCTATCAGAGTAAGACATTTAAATCACCAAAATTTATTTCCATAGATTTTCGTTTTATTATTGCATACATTATGGAGATAAAGAGTAAATCTCTAATTCTATGTATTTTATTTTGTCACGTTTTTATAGCAACTGTGCGAAAGGAAAAATATCTGGTGTGCACAACACTTTCTCTGAAGAGTCAATTTACTTTATTTCTTTAATAATTCATCAAATGAAGTGAAATCGGAACAAAATAACACTAAATTTGCACATTTTATTCAATGTTTACTTTCCCTGCAATACATGGTAATGTGTAAGGAAAGTATTGGAATTATACCAAAAATCACAACTCGAGTTTTGTACGGATCTACACGTTTCGAGACCTCTAGAATGCGAAAAACTATTTTTAGCTTGACGTCTGTGTGTGTGTCTGTATGTGCGTCTGTCTGTCTGTCTGTCTGTCTGTCTGTCTGTGCAATGTATGTATCCACTCTAACTAAAAAACTAACGGGCCGAATTTCATAAAATGTGGTATGTAAGTCACTTGGGTGGGACTCTGATGCTGATTAGTTTTCGGTAGGATTCGTAAAATCAGAACCCGCCTTTTTTTACGAAATGGCCAGTAAAAATTTTATGTATCAACTCTAGCTAAAATACTAACTGACCAAATTTCATAAAATTTGGTAGATAAGTTACTTATAGGATGCTCCGGTGCTGATTAGATTTTGGAATGATTCGAAAAAGAATATTCTGCCCTTTTTTGTATGAAATGGCCCTCAAAAATATCATGTATCCACCCTAGCTAAAATACTAATTGACCAAATTTCACAAAATTTGGTCGATAAGTTACTTGTGAGACACTCTGGTGCTGATTTAGATTTTGGTACGATTCGGAAAAGAATAAACAACCTGCTTTTTTTACGAAATGGCCCGCAAAAATCTAAAAACAAAAAAAGACTACGTATGCTCAAATATATCAATTAAATTCTTGTTTTATACGCAATTTTTGACGAGGAAAAAATATAACACACTCTATTATACTTTAGGACTAACCGTTCTCAAGATATTTGAGATTTCTTGCATTTGTTTTACGCCGCTATCGAAAAAATGTCCAATTACCAAATAAAAACAAAAATTGAATTAAAAATGCAAATTTAGTGTTATTTGGTACAATTAAACTCAATCTAGAGAATTATTAAAGAAATAAAGAAAATATGAATTTGAGTCTGCAGGGAAAGTCATGTGCTGCTCACATCATATTTTTGTTTTCATATTGTAACTGGACATTTTTTGAAAGGTGGCCTAACAAAAATGCAAAAAACCTCTAATATCTCGAGACCGTTAAGTCCTAGAATAATGAGTTTGTCTTAATCTTTTTCTCGTCAAAAATTACGTATAAAACAAGCGCTTAATAGTTACGTTTGGTCATACGTAGTATTTTATTTGAGATTTGGGCGATATTTGCGAGCCATTTCGTAAACCAAAACGAGTTTTTCTTTACTGAATCGAATCAAAATCTAATCAACAACAGGGTATCCCTACAAGTGACAAATGTACCAAATTTTGTGAAATTTGATTATTTGTTTTTTAGCTAGAGTGGATACATGAGATTTTTGCGGGCCATTTCGCAAAAAAGGATTCGCAAGATTTTTTTATTTCGAATGGTATCGAAATCTAATCAGTACCAGGGTCACACATAAGTGACTTATCTATAAAATTTTATGAAATGTCTTCCATTAGTTTGCGAGTTAGAGTGCACAGACAGACACACACACAAAGAACTCGAGTTTCGATTTTCGATATGATTTCAGTACTTTCCCTATATATTATCTGTGAGACCAGAAATGGATCTCCCACTTTGGTGAGACAGTTTTATGTACAATATTTATTGTGTCTGAAACGGCAAACAATACGCCGGGTTTTACAGCAATTGAACCTAAAGGTAAGATAAAACCATAAACCAGTAGTGCCAAGAAAGAGGGGCCCGAGCTGGCCCTTACGAGATTATTAAGTAACGACATTGGATAAAAGATTAACCAATGGTGAAGGCGTTTGCTGCCTCACCTGAATGCTGCAAATCAGAAACTAGGGGGAGTAACACCCAAGAGATAAAATAGCCACAACCTGTGACTTAAGAACGACACTTGCAGTTGTAAAAGGAGATACTGGTGCGACATTATGATATAACGACAAGATACTTGTTGAATACGAGTTCGACATGATACTTAGATATAGTAATTCGAGATCCTGACAATAAGAATGATGACTTAGAAAGTATAGCACGGCGATTAGAGATGCAGAGTGTTCCGTAGATGTTCAAAATAATGGCTAGATCTATTGATTTGTGCAGTGCAACCAAGTAAGAGACGGAGCCAAACACCACGAGTTAGGGCCAGTACAAATTACTGATGCATAATGGTCTATGTCAAATCAGAGTTGAAGGTATGTGTTCCTCAAATATCATATCTGGTCCTAACCATATTTTAGGCAATTTAAGTGGTTTCACATGGTCTCTCCGCCAGAATAATTAATAATAAGTATAATTGTTGTAATTGAATAATTCAGCATTTTATGTTGTTAATACATGTTTAATTGTTAATGTTAAATTGGTGTGATCCATTTAGTACTATAATTAATATTCCTTTGCAGAACTCACGCGAAGGGTAAATAGTTGGAGGGTTAATAGCGGCACATAATTCAATGTACTACAATAAATAAATAAGTAACACTATACGAGCAATTTACGACCATGTACATTAAATTTAATTTAACAAAGGTATTAAATAATAATAAGTAGTCTTTATGTTCTTTTTTCACACCACATTACCAATTATAGCTACTTTCTCTATATATTACCAAGTATTGCAGGGAAATTAAAAATATGGTAGTGAAACTTATTATTGGAGTATACTGTGGCTATTCATATCTGAAGGCCCATATTTTACATTTAGAAGCTGTTCGTAAGAAGGGTAGTAAGCATGCGCAGTTTAAAAATGGGCATTTCATCCTGTTACAGTTCGTTTTAATAATTGAAATTACGATTCTGAAAATCTGCGAGCAATTTTACATATGTATGCCGAATTTCATCTTTCTACCTATTGAAGTTTTCGAGTAAAAGGGATAACACAATTCAGGTAAATATTGATGTTGCTTTCATATTTTAGAAGTGGCTCTGCGACAAGGCAGCAATCAGCCGCAGTCTGGAAGATGCCTAATTTTCTAATGACAATTTATTTACTAGAAATAAAAGAAGAATAACATTATGAGAAATACAACTATGGTCTCAAGCAGTAGAGTAGCATAAGATTTTTGACTGGGGAGGCTGAGCGTTTGGCGTTTTAAAGTAGAAAGGGTTTCGCTGTTATCACAAATGAGTGATATGTATATTCAAATTCTCTCATTCCATACGTATTTTATTTTTAATGAGTAAAATAATATAATATAACATAAAAATGAAAACAAAAATGCATGAAATGCACGAGATTTTAAATTATTACCTATGTAAGATAAATACATACAAGATATAGCATTTTAAGTGTTTTCATATTTCTAAATTAGATCAACCTCCAGCCATCATATTAAATATGCAAAAATAAATTAGAAAATTATTAGCAAGTGACAGAAGATATATATCTGTTTTGTAAATATAAATAGCTAGAACTAAAACATTTGAACAATTAAAGCGAGCCCTGAAAATGGATGAAAAATAAATTTTTAACATAACAAGCTTAGTTGAAAGTCATGGTATTCAACAATGTGCTTAAACAATTTTGTATATTAATTAATTACAAATGTAAAGAAAACCTAATATCTTATAGTTACAATATTCTAAATATCTACTGGAAATATTATCAATCGCTTTTGTAAAAAAAAATATATTCTCATGTAGCAGGGGAATAACAAAGCGAAATCCGATTTATTCCTTCTGAAACTCCCAAATACGCAATCGGATGCTTCGCCATCTTGAGGCCGAGATAAAGTATGTTTCATTAACTAGTAAGTTTAATTAATAGTCCTTATTAGTGTATTTCTTAGCCCTTATCTTGTTTAAAGTTAGCCGAGTGTTAAGTTATTCGTGAAAAATGGATCAAATTATTTAAAATTATAAAAAGTTATTATTTTCAGCGAAAATAGCACCGCATTTGACCCAAAATGGTGGAACCATTACCCTTTCCGGAGAAATTTCCTTTCACACTTCTCCACGTCTGCCTACGTCATTGGGAAACGTCACGCCTCACATCCAATCATTGTCGTTTGCAAAGAAGGAAGTAATAGCCACTCCTCATTTAAGGCTAGCTTAAAAACACCCGCTACACGCGTTTATCAGCCACAGACGTGTCGGAAGCTTTCAATACTATGTTATTGGTAATAAAAATCGTAGGCATCCAAAATTAAACATGATATACTTAAAAACCCGCGTTTTAATGCGAAAAAATACTTTGAAACGCGTCACTTTAAATAACTATTATCTAACACATACATATACATTCGCAAAGTTATTTAAAAAAAATAAAAAAAACATTCCTCAGACTACATTTTAAACAGGGGAGGCTTAGTAATTTAATTTCAATGGACGGTACACAACTAGTCTAAAATGATCCCTTGAGCATCATGTAATATCCAATGAAAATCAATATAGACCACGCTCAGATGACTGAGGCAAATAGGCACACACAGATACGGTGGAACCAATGAGAGCCAATGGAGGGAGGAATCAAAATTACCGCCCTGTGGCTTGCATTCAATTGTGGTAGGATTTTCAAAAGCCATTTTGTGCCTTTCGTGTGCGCGTTTCATTCTTTCCTAGTTACTTGTTTAGACATTGCATATAACAACATCCAACGAAATACACTCCAAGAAAAAAAAATCGACGTCCCAAGAAATAATTATCCAAATGAGATAACATTTGGTACGTGTAATGTGGATGTACAGAAAAAGAAATGATTAAAATTTCAGAATAATTGGATGATTTATTGCACTGAAAGATCCACACAAAATGAGCACGTCAATATGGCGTTGGTCCACATCTGGCCTTGATACAAGCTGTTAGCCGACGTGGCATTGATGTATAAAGTTGCAGGATGGTGTTCTGAAGGATGTAGTTCCAAACGGCCTCCTTTTGACGAGCTACATCGTCTACATTCTGGGATGGTCGCAAGCAACCCCCCATCTCAGCCCAAATGTGAGCAATAGGCGAGAGATCTGGAGATCTGGCTGGCCAAGGAAGTCTGTCGTAAACTATGGTATTGCTATTTGCGATTGTCGCAGACAATCAATAGATAGGCGTGCCGTGTGTGGCAAGGCATTATCTTGCTGAAAAGTTAGCCCGAGGTGCAGCAAAAGGAATATCAATACAACGGGTCATAGAATGTCGGCAACTTACACCTGTGTTGTGATAGTGACACGGAGGACTATCAAAGGGGTCCGGCTATCAAACGAAATGGCACCCCAGTCCATAACTCTCTGTTGTCGGCCGTTGGGCATGTGACAGTAAGAGCAGGAAACGGACGATGTTCGGGCTGTCTCCAGATACCTTTGCGCTGGTCTTCGAGACTCCGTTCAAAACAGGACTCATCACTGAAGACAATTCGTTCCCAATCCCAAAAATCCCACGTTGATTGGGCCCGACGCCATTCCAATCGCTGCTGACGATGCATCCAACCCCATGCAGTCCAACCGCAAGCCCTCTTTCAAACTCCTTTATATGTTCTTAGAGGCCGCGAATTTGCCGGCGAGGCATTATTACAGTCAAGGTACGTAAACTCAATCGAAATCCACTGCACATTTTGTTCCTGAAATCGAGGTTCGCTTCTTACGTAAACTATCATGGTGATCAGTTTCAATACGCTGTAGTTCCGAATATTCATTCATTGACTGTGATTATCATTGGCATATTTGGTCTCTCTCTCTCTCCCTCGACAGTTGTTGACATATACAGTTTCATTACTATCGGATTATTTTGCGTTGTGCGTTGATATTTTTGTCTTAATGTGTATAACGGGGAAATAAAATATTTCAAACCTTTTCAGCTAATAGTGCGCTACGGAACAAAAATAAGAGAATATAAAGTTTACTTCCTTCACAACAAAATAATGAAGTATAAGATCCAGAGCACAATATTCTGGACATGCAATTAACAATATGTAAATTGGAATGGGTCATTTTTGGTTACTTGCAAGTCCAAACAGAATGACTTACACACACTCTAGTATAAAATTTTAATTAAAAAACAATTGACAAGAAAGATATTTGGCGTTAAAATACAGAACTATTACAAAATTATTTTCTTTTGTAAATGGAACAAACTGAACCTGCCAGAATGGTGTTAACATATTTGTTGCATAATATTGTATGTGGAAATGGAACATATATGATGCTACTTACTACTTTAACTATATGTACTTTTTTATAATATTTCTTTTGAAAAAAGTGCTATAACTCAAGAACGGTTAATGAACGTTTTAAAACTGGTATCATTCCTTTGCTAATAACCAATTGCACCGGAAATGATTATTTACCGTTATTGAAGATTCAGATTCTTTTATGATATTTTTCAAAAATTAATTCTAAAATAAGGTGGTATTTCGAATATTTGATTGTGCTTGAAATCAATAGGGTTTTAGTATTCACCAACTGTAATATTATTACTAAATTTCGTTTGTAATTATCCATTCGTTCGTGAGATATAGCATCCACAGACTCACACACACTCTGTTTAACGGCCATTCAGGCATCATTTCAGAAACGTTTGATTCAAGTTCAAGGGTACTTGATTTGTCCTCTTCCATCAAAAACTAATACTCAAATTAACTATATTTACAGACCAATGACAAGAAATAGTAGTAATATCTGATATATATACTCTATAACAAAAAAAAATCGACGCACCAAGATGAAGTTGTCCGACAGTAATGAAATTTCGTATGCAATGACATTTTGAGCGAACAAGCTAATGAATAAAACTTGGTGTCCAATGAATAAGTAGTGGGAGCTCCAGCGCATCGGAACTGTGCATTCAGCAGGTGTATATAAGGAAGGATTCTGAATCTGTGGTCAAAATTTCTGTAACATTTGGACTGAGAATATCTTACGTGGAATGTAACAATTTGAAGACGATCGAACAAGATAATGCCCGACCGCACACGGCACGTGTTGCTATGAATTGTCTTCAAGCTTGCCCAACACTTCTTTGGCCATCTAGTTCTCCTGACCTCTCTCCCATGGAGTACATTTTAGACGTTATGGGAAGGCGATTGCAACCATCCCGGAATGTTGACGATTTATCCCGATAGTTGGAGACAATTTGGCAAGACATTCCGCAGGATACCATCCGTGAACTTTGTCAGTCTATGCCACGCCGGGTGACATCTGGTGGTGATAGAGGTGGACAGCACGCCGGGTGACAGAGGTGGACCAAAGCCTTATTGACTTCCTCCCTTTGTATAAGGTCAAACTCTAAATCAATATATGTATGTTCTTCACATCCAACAATTTTTATCACAAACGGACAACTCCATCTTGATGCGTCGATTACTTTTATAGAGTGTATTTACACAAACCTTCATTTGACAGTCGTAAGATCTTGTGAAATAATATGTGAAATAAAATGTATGTCAAACTATTGTGAATCAGCTTAAAATACAAAAGGTAAAAGTCATAAAAGCGATATTTAAAAATACATCAAAAGCTTTATTAAACTTTATGTACACTCCTGGAAACCACATTTCAAGATTGAAAGAAATAATTTATTTTTCCATTACATTTTTTCGAAATTTCATGCACTAATGCGATTTCATTTTTTACGACAAATGTTAAATAACCTAAACGCAAGGATGGACCATTAATGTGAGGAAAAGCGATTGTATCGTAATCTTATAATGTCTTGCACTTTCCACATTTCCATCGAAATTAAATTTATTCCTAGACTTTTTTCAGTAAAGAGTGCATATGTTTTAACATATTTTCTGCTAGTATAATTTTTACGATAGATTAGGAAAAAAACCGTGAAAAATATGATGTGAACAGCACATAAATTTCTCTTCCGACAAAAATGTTATATTTTACTATCCCTAGAATGTACATATAAAACAGACTTATAAAACTTTTGTGAATCAGACATGCAGATGGTCTAGATTTAAACATATTACAAGAAATATATATATACGAGTATATATATACTCTCCAATCATTTTTTCACACTAATATAAAAATCCCATTTTTACCGACATCAGTGATTTTACAGAATCCACTTACATTTAAAAACTAAGGATGACAATATCTAAATATTACGTTCCTTTTTTTACGTTAACCCTTTTTACGTCCTTTTTTTACAATTAGCGTATAATTCTACAACAATAAAAAAAATCTCTCTGCAGCATATGACTCTCAATAGATTATGTAATGCATTAAGTTCTTTCACAGTGGAAAAATGATATACAGGGTGTATACAAATTGTTTTGACAAAATAAGAGGGGTGATACTACCCATCAGGACGAACAATATTTGTTATGGAACCTAGAATCGTATTCCACTCTGAGTGTCAAAAAAGAGCAACTTTGAGACACATCCAACAAGCACAAGTCGCCACTTCGGACGGCAAATCTGTCGGAGAAGTAACACATCTCCAGAACATCACCCATCACCGTCACTTCTAGTCATCCGACACTTCTTAAATGCCACATATCCCGGACGGTGGATTGGACGTAGTGGACCTGTGGCTTGGCCTCAACGCTCACAGGACCTCAACCCACTGGATTTCTTCTTCGGGCACATGAAATCATTGGTGCATTGATGTACGAGACGTTTGTGGACTCCGTAGAAAATGCCGTCACGAGAATCGTTGTTGCAGCGGACAGGATAAACAAAACACCGGGTCCCTTCAAAGGGGTGCACCAATCGTTCATTCACCATTGTGAATTGTGCAACGGTATCGTTGGCCGTCACTTTGAGCATCTACTTTGAGTCCTTCTCTGGCCTAAATAAATAAGATTGTTCAACTTATGATTACGCATTAATTCTCCTTATTTTCACTGTTGAAAGTTCAACTTTAACTTTACGCTTTTCTGACACTTAGAGTGGAATGCGACCCTAGGTTCCATTGTAAATACTGTTCATCTTGATGGATACTATCATCCCTCTTATTTTGTCAAAACAGTCTGTATACACCCTGTAAAAGATCCACGGCGCAGTGCTTATAACGTTGAATTGTATGTACATTTAGAGCTTTTTCGGATGGCAACATGTAAAGGTAGTACTAAATTAATGTATATGTAATTAATTATATACATATAATGTATATGTATTTATTTATATATAATGTATATGTATTTATGTATATATAATGTATATGTAATTATTTATATATAATTTTTATGCTGTTTCGAGGTCACGCAGATAGCTTTTTCTGGAAGTCAATCTTCTGGAATGGTCAAAATATGCATGACTCTAGAGTGAGAGAGTTGGAGTCTCGAAAATTAGAGTCAGGAATTATTCTAAAAATAAGGTGCCGATATCGTCCCACGACAGCCATAAACATACTTTCCTTATACAGACAGTTTAAAGAAAGTCAGTTCATGGCTACCAATCATAAAATGTTATTATGGACAGCACACGCTTTTAAATACTAAATACAATAACTTTACTTCTTTTATATGGAGGAAATGATAAGATCCACGACAAAATGTTTTTATCGTTGAAATACATATGGCGATTATCCGGGTTACAACATATAACATTCTGGAAGTACGCAATTAACTCATATTTCATGCAAATCTAACATGACAATTATCAATATTGATAGCATCCTCAATAGGTAATATAGTTCATATATTAATATATTTTATAATTTAATTCATCAATTTGCTTTCATTTTTACAATTATGCGAAATTTTCGTCAATCTGAGGGTTGTTGTTGTTGAGACCCAGACCGTCCGACCTACTAGAAAGGTGTTGAAGACCCAGACCGTCCGACTCATCCTGAGGACTTGAACATCTATTTGGACGGCCGGTACTAGAAAGGTGTAATGTAACCGTTTGGACGGCGGGGAGTGCCACCCAGTTTAGATCGGAACGCAGTGCAGGAATCATCCACAGGGACCGTACCCTCTTTCCCCTACCACCAACCATCTCTGAAGAACTTACGAACCTACATGTTTAACGTGATCGTACTCCGCATGAACACAGCGGCAGTTGTGGCAGCGTGCAAATCCAGCGCGCAAACCACCGGGCTACCGCGCCCGAAATGTGCCAACAGCACGGGGTGTTCCCAGGTGGTCACCCACCCAAGTACTAACCGCGCCCGATGCTGCTTGACTTCGGTGATCTAACGAGAACCGGTGATTTCAGCACGGTAGGGCCGTTGTCCTGTCAATCTGGGAGTGAACTATTGCCGAGTTGGCGATATTTTGCTTGATTATTCGACAAGTTCTTTAAATGTATCGCCAAACGTTACAGGCAAACGAAGAGAAGAACGTTTCTTATATACTAGAAGGTATACCAGTGTATGACAGAAATTTTGCAAAACTTTACCTCCCATTAAAGTCATATTTTATCAATTTGGCAACATTATTATCCCTTTTGCGATATTTTCGTCAATTTGTCAACTTCTAAAAAGGTTGCCAAGTTGGCGAAATACCACCAAATTCGTCGCACATTTTTATCCAAGTGTTATGGATAGACGGACGGAGCAATGGGATACACTCATAGTTAGATTCTAATCTTCTTTCCAAGTTCTTAAGCTTTCATCAATTAATCGACATTTTCATTAATTTAACGTCTTTTTTATCAGTTTGGCAGTCTTTTTTATAAATTTGGCGATATTTTCGTAAATTTTGTAACATTTCAAAAACTCGCCAAGTTGGCTGCATTCCGGCAAGTTCGTCGGTAAAATTTCACCAAACATTACGAACGGAGAAATAGATTCATCTTATTGTAGATTTTTACTTTATTTCCAAGATATTGAATTTAATTGATTAATCGTCATTTCCATTGATTCATTATCATTTTTATTAATTTGGCGTTATTTTCGCCAAGTTAGCAAAATTAAAATATGTCGCCAAGTGTGCGATATTCCAACAAATAAGTCGAAAATATTTATCCAAGCGTTACAGATGGAGAAATAGGTTCTTATAGTAGATATAACTATTGACAAATTGTATGGCGTCGAGTTACAAAAATGTTACCCAAAGTTGTTCCTCTCTTGAATGAAACGAACTAGCCAAACGAAAAGCTTGAAAATCGTTTGAAAGTGAATTAAAATTTAATCTCTGAGTTTGATGAGAGATTTTTTGCGTTAATTAGTCACTTTCTGAAAACATGAATTGTTTGAAACATGATTTAAAGGGGAAATCTATCTCCATGGTTCATGGTTTATTTAAAACAAGCTTTTACGGAACAATGAGAAGTATAGAGAAATCAAAATCGTTATTTAATTTCGCAGTTTGTGTTATAAGACATGACATATTTAACATGTTATAAGATTCTATCTTATATCATGTTACTCAGAAACGCAATTAAATTAAATCTGTCTGTCAATTTTAATAATTATTTTTTCGATTTGAATAATAAATAAATGGATATAAAAATATATTTTAGAAAAGAACGATTTGATTTTTCTTATAGCATTTTTGACTGGATAATATCAATTACGGTCTTCAGGTTTAAAAATTATTATTATTTATATTTTCGGGGATTATTGATTCAAGGATTATTGATATTTTCAAGTTATTATGCAATTATTTTATTATGACAAAAATTGTTTAAACTCATATATTGTATGTTGTACGAATCTTCTACAAATACACGTGTATATCTTTTAATCTACGAGAATATAAGTAGTACAGGTATATTGACATATGTTTTGATATATATTGGCATATATTGGAATCAATTACGACCTTCTGGTATAAAGAGTACGGATATTATTGATGTTTTCAATTTATTACTTCATATCTTTTATTTTGGCAAATATTTTTGAGACGCATATTGTAATACGGGAAATCTTCTACTAACACATTGGCATATTTTCTGATCTGCGACAATATAATTAGTACGGGGTTGCATATATTCATTCAATTCCTATTTTTCTTCTGTAAATTTGCTTACAAAAGGGGGCAGGATGTTTTATTCTTCAGATCTGATCGTGAAGATAATTTTGCATAGTGAGAACATATATTCTTAAACTTCTCTTTAGGAGCAATAAATTTAATATTTTAACAGAATTTGCACATGATTGCGAACTTTAAGTTTCTTTAAATTATACACTCCGTACGAATAACGGGTGTGCTGTTAGTGGTTAATAAATTTTAACATTTTAGGAGGATATATCATGTTGCTCGGCATCGCAATTAAATTAAATGTGTTTGTTAATGTTTTTATTATTTTTTTTTCGATTTAAATAATAAATAAATGGATAAATGGATATAAAAGTATATCTTATGAATGGACGGTTTGATTTTTCTTTTAATTATATTAATTGCTGACTGCGTACATCAATTTCATTTATTTTGGCAAAGAATTTTCAAGCTTATATCGCATTTAGCTACTAAACTCATATATTGTGTTTAGCCAATAAATTCATATAGCCGATTGTTGAAACAGAAAAAGAGTAGAGCGGGTATATCTTGTAATACAATTGTAGTGTTTTCACTTAGTATATTGAAACGGGATAAGAATGTTTCATTCAGATCTGCAAATTCAAAGCTACGAATTTGGAGGGATATCGCTAATTTGACAACTTTTCTTAAACTTTGTCAAATTGACGGAAATGTCGCCAAATTGATATAAACGACACACAAACAGCTGCCATAATACTTCGGGTTGGTCGTGTGGCTTGGGTCTTCTACATATCAATGAAATTTTTTTTTGTTTTGTTAGAAGAGAGTACTGAAATGATGTTTGGTTAGCATTTCTCTGTCAGACCAACCATCCTACTTAGTAATACATTTAGCGAATATTTAAAATGTCACCAAATTGATAAAAATGTTTTCAAATCTATAAAAATATCTTGAAATTGATAAAATTGCGCTACATAAATGATATTAATTGTTTTTTGTTAGGGGATAGTATTGTGATGATATTTCGTCAATTTGTCGCAAAGTGGAACTGTCAGTTCTACAGACCCACTTGGCGATAAATTTGGCGATTTTTTAAAATGTCGCTAATTTGACGAAACTGTCGCCAAATCTTCCATTGAAATATAACTATTTAGACGATATTTTTTCTACCAATTTATTTGAAGCAAATGATATCATGTCGCTTAGCAACGGATTTAAATCCAATGTGTTAATGTGTTTATGCGGCAGACGATTTTTATTAAATCCTTTCCGATTTGAATAATGAAGATATGTATATAAAATAAATTTCATTGCCATTTCATTTTGGACTGGATAATATCAATTATACTCTTCAGGTTTAAACATTATTATTATTGATATTTTCCGGAATTATTGATTCAGGGATTATTGATATTTTTAAGTTATTACGCCATTGTTTTATTGCTGACACACGCATATTTAAAATATTGCTGACACACGCATATTGTACGTTGTACGAGTAATCTTCTAGGAATGCACGGGTATATCTTCTAACCTACGAGAATATAAGTAGTACAGGTATATTGGCATATATTTTGACATATATTGGCATATATATTGGAATCAAGTACAGTCTTCTGGTATGAAGATTAAGGGGATTAATTATATATACAATTTATTACGTCGTCTGTTGTATTTTACCAAAAAACATTTGTGACTCATATTGCAAAACGGGTAATCTTCTACTAATAATCGGACATTATAAGTAGTACGTGTATATATTCCTATATAATTTTAGCACTTTAATTTTGACATATATTGGAATAAATGACTGTCTTCAGATTTAAAGATTATGGGTTTATTGGTATTTTCAATTTATACATGTAATCTACTAATACAGGTTATATTTTCTAATATTCGCGTATATAATTAGTACGGGTCCCATACAATTTTAACGCTTTTATTTTGCATATATTGATTCAATTCCATATTTTGTTTATATTTGCTTACATAAGGGGTCCAAGATGTTTTATTCTTCAGATATGTCCATGAAGATAATTTTATATAGCGAGAACAGAGATTCTTAAACTTCTTTTTAGGAGCATTATATTAAATATTTTAACAGAATATTTTGATTAAACATGTCATTTAGTATACTATAAGAATTTGGGCATGATTATGAATTTCAAGTTTCTTTATATTATATACTCCGTACGAAGAACGGGTATGCTGCTAGTAATGCAATAAATTTACTACTTTCGCAGTAAAAAAATAATGTATATATCCACGGTACTGTGCTTTTATCGCTGAATTGTACATTTGGCGATTTTACGGAGAACAACATGTAAAACTATTTCAAAACATCCAATTAACTTATATTTTGCACAACTATAAATAAACAGTTATCAATATTGATAGCATCCTCAACAAGCAATAGAGTCCATATATGAAGCATTTTAATATTTAATTCATCAATTAGGCATCATGTTTATGAATGTAGTCATTGAATGTCATTTCTGCAATTTTGACGATATTTTTGCAATCTGGGGCGAAATATCGCCAAGTTGGCGATACTTTGCTAAATTATTCGAGAAGTTCGTCAAATGCTTCACCAAATTCTACAGAAAACCAGAGTGAAGAGCATTTCTTATATACTAAACTTATGTTTGTCATATAACGGAAATCAGAATTTGCGAAACATTACTGCCATATGGCATCATTTATGTCAAATTGGCGACAGTTTTGTCACTTTGGCAACTTCAAAATAGTCGCTAAAATAGCGACGTACCACTAAATTTATCGCCAAGCGTTACAGACGGACGGACGGAGAAAAGGGTTATTCTTATAGTCTACTCTTATGTTCTTTCCAAGATATTGAACTTTCATCAATTAGTCTTGATTTTCATTGATGTAACGTCATTTTTATCAATTTGGCTATATTTCGTTTATTTGGCAACATTTAAAAAGTTACCAAGTTAGCAACATTCTGTCACAGTATCGCCAAGCGTCATGGACGAGACATAAGTTATTTTTATAGCAGATAAATGACTATTGGCTTCCAAATACAAAAGTATTACCCAAAGTATTTTTATCATGAGTGGAATGAGTTAGATCCACGAAAATGATGTCACCAAATTTATCGCATGATATTACTTCTGAAAAATGAACATAATTTACAATAGGTAATATATATATTTTTTTATTTTATATGATTTTTTGATATTTTTTTTAATGTGCAATATCTCGAGCACAGTTCTTAGTATCGTTCTAACATTTATGTCAATCGCTTTCTAATGAAAAATAACTTCAGAAAGGACTATTTACGTAACTTTATTAAAGGTTTTGATTTTTTGATTATTTTTTCAACATTTTGCTCGAAAATTAAGGGAATTCTGAACATTCGATTGCGTGTAAAAACAATAAGCTTCCAGTATCCACGAATTGTAATTTGTGTATCAAATTTCGTTCGAATCGCTCCACTCGTTCGTGATATATCGTTCCCCCCCAACCCCCTCTCCACACACACACACATCACCTCAAAAATGTTTGATTCGTGTTCAGAGATGCTTTAAACCAGCTCTCCCGTTGAAAACTCGAATTCGAATTTTTCACCCCGTCACAATACTTTCCCTATACATTATACTATGTATATAAGGAAAGTAATATAGAACGTCTATAAACTTAGACTTTACAACTACGCTAATTGATCTACATTCTAATTTTGATCTTTATAATAACTGGCAGCCAATAAGAATGTTTTTGCCCATCATAGATCTACGAGTATGATGATAATAAATTTATCGCATAATATTACATATGAAAAGTGAACCGATTTCACAATAGTTAATATTTCTTTTATATTTTATGTGATTTTTTGATAAATTTATTTGAAAAATATGCAATATGTCAAAAACTGTTCATGCTAGCTTTTAACACATAAGTTTAACACATACATGCACACATTGACGTAACCTCAAAAAATCTTATTCGTATTCAGATATGCTTAAAACTTTCTCTTCCGTCGAAAACTCGAATTCAAATTTTCGACACCGTCACAATACTTTCCTTATACATTATACTACGTATATAAGGAAAGTAAAAAAATCACCGCTGAATGTATCCCATTTGAGAGATGTTTAAATAAAATTGCATACCAGTTGGAATGTCTTTTATAATCAATGCTTTGTGCATGATTGATCATTCTTGTTTTAAATTGAATGCTTTAAATTTTAACTAGATATATAATTTCGCAGAACTGACTAATTTTCCTTTTATTTTATATACTCAAAACGCATATAAAATTGCATATTTATTTTATACATTTTAAATTTTATTTACTTTTGTTCACTTTAATCTACTTATCCAATGTCAAATGTTATGAAATAATGGTTAATTCTCCTTAGGTGATAAATATTCTGAGTTCTGTAGAAGTTATATCACTCTGTACATCGAATATTTTGTGCAAAAGTTCTCCAGAATAACAAAAAGTACACTGAAATTAGATTTTACAATAGTCTGAAAAAGTCTATAGTGTAGAACAAATTTTGATAAAAACGGTCCCAGGTGCACTTTCTGAAAAATTCAAAGTTTTGGGTTCAGCGAATGTAGTTTAGCCATTAAAGGTTTCAATCCAATAGGAGAAATCCGATTTCTATTCAAGTTGTTGGCATTGGATTTTTCTTTTTAATCTACTGCATTGGGTTTACCCTTTGGTTTTCAGTTTGTTTCAGCGATTATAATATATTTTTGTACATTAAATTCATTTTAAACTATTTGATACGATTATTACAATCAGCAGAAACTGAATTGATAGGAAGACCCTCCCCCCCCCACTCTCCTCATATTTTTAATTACATTTTCGGAAAAATAAGAAATTTTAATAATTTATCTTAGGAAACGAATGACACCAACATTTCAAAGTTAACATGAGCCTTTCTTGGGATATATCACATTTTCAAGTAAATTTATTCAAAAATTACATAAAGATAAAATAAGTGGCAAATATTCTTAAATATGTTGATTTTGGTTTTTCGATAATTTTGTTGAAATATTGCCAACTTCATGACTTTTTTTTTAAATACTGCCAAATTGGCAATAATGACGCTGATTTAACCAAAATGAATAAAAAATTGAATAATTCGATAACTTCTAATGATTAAAATCAAATTGTGTAGTATATGAACTATATTGCTGAGCAAATTCCAGCAATAATGATAATTGCCATGTTAGATGTTAGCGACATATAAGTCAATTTGGAACTTCGAAAAAATTGTACTTGTTGTCATCCCGAGAAGCGTCAAATATAAATGTGCATTTCAACGTTAAAACATTGCCGGATTTTGCAGTACATCATCGTTTTGTTATGGTAAAAATAAATTGATGGCATTATGTTGTGAAAGTTATATTCTGTTCCCATCACATTTTTAAAAATAATATATACACACTTTTATATTCAGAATCACAATATTCATAAATATTAAAATTGTGTTAGCAGTTTATGTAGAACTTTATATTCCATGCACTACATAAAAAGACATTGTAAAACATAAAAGGCACGATATTTTTAAATTGTTTTGCATATAACAATGGCTTGCATTGTTTAAAACATGCAAAACGGACTATGATCTCCTATCTTTTTAAAGGTATTATCATAAAAGACTTATCTTCCAAGTGAAGTGCTCAAAGAAGTCACGTACATCACTCAAGGGAGTAGATATTAAATGTTACTAAAAGTGTCCCGCCATTAATATTAAGTGGGAATTGATATATTTTTATGAGTGAGACAGCATTAAATCATTTTACTAAATAAAGATCTGTTATGTCAGGCTCCACTAGACTTTCTCATATGTTCATATTTCACGAAGTTTAGTTCTGCATGTCTCATGATCAATTTCAGAAATTAAAAAAATATATATCATTTTATAGGTTTCCATTTGTATTATTATTTTAAAAACATTTAAAAATGTCCTCAAAACTCGTCACCTAATATTATTGCGATTGTTAAAGAAAAACACTGATTCAACCTGATGAAGAAGTGATCAAAACTCCCTCAAAATAATTATCACCACCTAGTTTCCTTGTGGTTGTTTAAGAAATACTCTGTTTTAATCTGATGAAGAGGGACCAAAACCCCCTCCAGACAATTACCGTCACCGAGTTTTCACAGCGTTTGTTTAAATAAAGACACTGCTTTGACCTGATGAAGAAGGATCAAACATCCTTGAAATAATTGTCATTACCTATTTTTCATACGTTTATGTAAGAAAGACACTGCTTTAACCTGATAAAGAGGAATCAAATCTTCAAAACAATTGTCGTCATCAAATTTTCTTAACAGTTATTTAAGAAACACACTATTTAGGCTTGATGAAGAGGGATCAAAACTCCCTCGAAACAATTATCGTCACCTTGTTTTCTCATTCCTGCTATCTTTAAGGAAGTTTGGAAAGTGTTATCACAAGCAGCATTCTTATTACAATACAAAAAGTGTTCATTTTTTCAAGTTGATAACAGCAGGCATATCAAATAAATAAATAGTATGCATTTTAGATGTTGATATACAGGGTGCTACAAAAGTATCGGAATACAAAAAAACTCTGTAAATAGTAATTCTATAGTTATAAATGTTACATAATAAGGACTATACGCTAATCGATGAAAGTAAATGCTGAGCATCTGATGTTAGCTGACATAGAAAAATAATGTTCTTTAATGTTGATTTTAGGTCCTTATAATAAATTACGTTGTTTCCATATAAAAGTCACGCTCAAAGACTTTAATTGCGTTATGTACCGTTAAAATTGAGTAAGATATATTTTTTTAAAACCAAAATTCCCCTGTTATTATCCCTTTTATTTCATTGTTCCATACACACTGCAGCCATAAATTCCCACTTTCGTTTAAGACATCAAATTTTGCATCAAAATTTAAAGAATTTTCAGTAGAATTGTAATGTTTCTTTAAAAAAATAAAAAAAATAAAATGATAAGTTTAATTTATTTTGCACATATCTTAGAGTATGTATTTCTGCAGTGTAGTGAGTAATATAGATGTTGTGATTTTTTGTATGTATCAATCTATCTTAAACTTTCAGTAACTCAATTGGTTTCGTTCAGGGTGACTTTTATAGGGTAATACATTTCTAATTTAATGGCCTGAACTCAATATTTAGTAAAATAATTTTGTTACTCTCCTACTATAATACTAGGGATCGGAAATCACTTTCGGCGATTAAAGCATAAGCCTTTGAGTACGTATTCATGTAGTATTTATAATAATAATAATAATAGTGGCCTAACTTTAACATCACTATTTACAGATTTATTTTCCTTTTCCGAGACTTTTGGGACATCTTGTATATTACTTTAATAATTTTAAAAGCCTTTGCGTAATTACAATTATTAATTCTCTTTATTACCTGTATTCATATTTTTCAAGGAAATATCCTAATTTTACATATAATGTAATGCTATAAAACGTTAACTTTCTAATAATTCAATTTCATCTGATGCAAAATACTAAAATTTTCTCATAGTTTTTTACACAATATATCCACACGTAAAAATTAGTGGCAATCGCTAAATACAACCTTGAGCTATCATATCACACACACACACACACACACACACACACACAAATACACACACATTCACACGGATTTACACGCATGCTTGAACCTATTCACGAACACATAAAACCACATACATAAACACACACGGACAGGTCTTGAAAAGTGTTTGAAATGTATTTAAATAAGTGGAATTCAAATGTTGTTTGAAATGTAATTCGATATAACATTCAATTTATTTTTTTAATTTCAAACAATTGTACTCAACTGACTGTAGCGCCTTTTTACGTAGGATATTTTAATTTCTTAATTGTGGCCTAATTAAACTATAGTTCTTAAGTATTACATAAGTTAAAATGCTTTAAAGGAAAAGTGCACCTTTGACATGTAAGAAATGCCTGAAATGTGACATGTAAGAAATGTCTGAAACCTAAATTCAGAATTTCTTTCGTAAATCGACTACTTGAAAGAAATGGATATAGTTTTCAGTCTTACTGAAATTTTAGTACAGTCAGTAGGTATGGAAAAAGGGGCTTGCCTTGCAAAAGGTGGAGTAGAAGATTTTATATTTTGTATTTGTATGTATTGCTGCCAACATGAAAAAACAAAGTTATCCAACATGGCCGATCTCGGGAGAAATTTTGGCAGCCAAAATACTATGAAATTTTACGACTTTTTTTTATTTTTTCGAAATATCTCAGAAACGATCGACTTTTGCGATTATTTCTCAATATAAAATTTAAAGATAATTAAATTTCCTACAATTTTCACAATTACAATTTTTTATAACATGAATAGTAAGTGCGCTACAGATTTTTGAAAGTTGACATTTTTTTCTGAATTTGATGAAACTCAAAATAAAAATTGGTTTTATTTTACTTATTGGTTTTATTTCTATTTACTTCTCCTCCAAATGCATAACACTTATTTTGCTTATATTGCTGATGCGTAAAATATTGGATGCATGAAAAGGTGTCGGAGGATGGGGAGGGAGAGGGGAAACGTCGCCAGTTGGGGGTGGTCTTGAAGAATGGTGGCTGCTTCACAGCTGAAAGCGAGATAAGCCATATTACTCACAACCTGCATCAATAATGCCTGTCTAATGGGTATTGCTGCAAAAATTTAGACAAACCTTGTGTGTGCTCGAATGTAAGGGACCCACAGCAAAATTATGGGTTCAATATTTTCGTATGATAACACTCCTCAAACAGTTCACCGAGGCTGAGCGTACAGGCAACTGGAAGCTTCATCTTGACTCCATTCAAAAAGCACTACCTTTTTCCATGCAGCTGGCCATTTCTTATATGCCAAAAGTGCGCATCTCTACCTTCAAGACATGTTGAAACTAGAACAATTAATTGGACCCAACTGAATTTCACGACTTCTCCACTAAAGGGAAGTTCACCATAAGACGCTCCAATAAGTACTGGTGTGGAATTTCGTCTGACCACACCATTGAACAGACACTTATGAGGAATATGAAAGCCTGTGGAGGGGTCACATGTGGGAGAGGATTTTCAGACGGTGTTTTGGCAAAATGGACTTTGGCAATGATATTCATGCAAAATGTTTGTGATGAAATTGAACAATTCTGTGATGTACATTATGAAACATCAGAGCAGCATGTGGACATGCGAAGTTCTCGTATCGACAGAGACAGAAGTGACTCAATTAGACTGCAAGAGTTGCTTTCTCAACATCCCCCCTTTTCAGACATTGATGCCATAATGTCATTAAGCAGTGGTATTGTTGGAGGAGCAGATGTAAACTGTCATTTGGCTCAAGAGGTTGGCATGGAAAGGGTTATGAAAATGGTCGCTCATGGAAATTTTAAAATTGTGACCTTCAAGAGGAAAGACAAGGTTGTAACCCTTGCATCGGTTGTCAGCAGTATTAAAACATGAACCCTCAAAGTAATTGCTATTGATCCGTTGACACTTATCCAGAGATTGCGTCTTTTGAAACAGTCTGATGAAGACTTAAAAATGTTTTTTACTTATGAACTTGCACCCTACCCGATATAACTTTTCTCCGAAGAAGGCATACGGAAAGGTACAAAGTCTTCATTATACATGGCTTTCACCCCAGTTGATTGCAAAGAAATTGCAGGGAAGAAACAGTTTGCTGTTATAGATGGAGGATACCTCCTACACACAGTTATTTGGCTTCAAAATGTTTCCTTTGCTACCATAACTAAGCATTATTCTTTATTTCTTAAGAGACATTATGGATCGCGAGTTGTGGTTGTATTCGACGGGTATCCTGCACGTACTGGCACCAAAAGATCTGAGCATTTGCGGCTTATGAGGATGCACCATTCCCCTGAAGTAATCTTTGAAACCAATACGATCAACCAAGTCTTCCAAGAAAAATTTTTGGCAAATAATCAAAACAAGAGTCGTCTTATCGAACTTCTGAAAGCCAATTTTGAAGAGTGTGATATTGAAGTCAAGCATGCTCAAGAGGACGCTGACTTACTGATCGTCAACACTGCCATTTCGAAGGCAAAATAACTTGAAAATGTGATCGTAGTTGGGGAGGATATCGATCTGCTAGTTCTGATGACAGGGTTAGGCCAGTCATTCAGCAACTTATTCTTTCTTAAGCCTAGGAGAGGAAATGCTGGCAATGTGTTATTTTCAACTATATCATTTAAGTTCGACCCAGGCAATATCCTGTTCATCCATGCATTTAGTGGATGTGATTCCACATCAGCCATCTTTAGTCAAGGCAAAATTAAATTGTGCAAGTGAAGAAAGTCACTAAAACATTCATGGATCCACTCAGCAGACACGATGACATAGCTGCAGCTGGAGAAGAAATTCTGAAAACATTATACACAGGCGACATCCATTCTGATCAATCCTTGAACACTTTGCGATTTAATCTGTTTTCAAAATCAGTCTCCAACGGAAAAAATAAATCTCGCACGACTACCACCTACGTACGATGCTGCACGCTACCATTCCTACAGTTTGCTACTACCAAGTTCAAAGCTGGTTAGGCAATGGCACCAACCCGGAGGAATGGGGTTGGGTGTGCAGCATGGAAGGTCTATTGCCTGTTGCCACAAAAAGAAATTCAGCATCTGAGAATCTACTGAGGAGTGTGTCTTGCGCTTGCAAGAAAGAGTGTAGTGGACCCTGCTCTTGTCGCAAGGCAGGTTTGAAATGCTCCAGCAAGCACTGCTGTGACATGGGGTGTGACAATGTCGTACCAATTTCATCTTTGGATGATACTGAAGAGGAAAATGACTTACTCCACCAGCTCTTGGAACCACTGCAACACGTGGATGAACAACTTGAAGATGACAATTTCCTTCCACCTCCGACGGTTGCTGAACCCGATGAAGAACACACATCTTCAAAACGTCTTCGAAGAAGATAAATATATATGTTTTCAGTTTTACTTATTAATTTCCTTTCTTTAATTGTTTCAAACCTGTATGAATCTTTTTGTAATTTGTATATAAATGTTAAATTTCTGCAATTTGTGTTTTTGAAGATAATTACTTGTTTTTGTACTTCAAACAAGTTTGGCCATTTGTGGAGATTATTTAAGTTTAATTTGGTACATTGGTAATATTATTCATTATGTTAATGTATTATACCTAGAAAATTAGTTGAATTACAACACACACGTCCTGAATATTTGCTTATTAATGCTTTATTATTATTTCGCTTATTATCAACCCCATTTTTATTCATTCACATTCAAATATCGTTTCTGTGTAGGTTTCTGTGTAACATCAGAATAAAATGTATTGTGAAGTATAATATATGTTGCAGTTGTACAATATGAACATGTGCTGTTATTGGGGTCTGATCGAGTCATCTGCGAAATGTGAGGGGGAGAATTGTGACTGCGGGGTCAGGTGGGCAAGGGGTGTTAATGCGCTTTTTTACTAAGTAGAGAAAAAATGTCAGAATTTAAGAAGCTGTAGTGCGCTTACTATTCGTGCTATAAAATAGTTGTAATAGTAAAAATTGTAGGAAATTTAATTATCTTTATATTTTATATTGAGAAAGAATCGCAAAAGTCGATCGTTTCTGAGATATTTTGAAAAAACCAAAAAAAGTCATAAAATTTCGTGGTTTTTCGGCCGCCAAAAGTTCTCCCGGGGTCGGCCATGTTGGATAACTTGGTTTTTTCATGTTGGCATCAATACTATATACAAATGCAAAAAAAAAATTTCTACTCCACCTTTTGCAAGGTACAATGTATCTACTGACCGGACTATTTATATATAGTGAATTAAAGGAGCATCTTTGGCAAGGTTAAATAGTAATTTTTATATACTTGAAATCTAATAATAAAAGTGGTGGTTAATGAATTTAAAATGAGTCAAAGATCCAGCTCAGTTTTTATTATCTGATATCATACGCAAACTCAGAACTCAATACTTATCTTTGTAAGTAATAATACAATGAAGCATTTGAAACTGTGTGAGTGTATAACTTAATCTCAATATTACTATTTCGTAAGATTTTGGTATTGCAGTGTATGTATAAAATAATGCTGTTTTTAAATAAAAGTACATACTGCGTATCAACGCAATACTGTTTAACGAAACTCTAACTTTTACATTTTATATTATAATCTAAGATAAACATTACACCAGTTAGCTTGTAAGTCTCAGTCTGAGTATTTAAATGGACGCCATCGATTTCAGCTTTGCAAATGGAAATCTGTTAACCCCAGAATCATCGGTCTTTAATTTTTCATCAATGAATAAATCTTTAAAAATGCTTCATTTATCATAGACTAAATAAATGGGTTTCAAAAGATCGGAAGGAAAAAATAAATGCAATGAACAAAAAAATAATAACATCGTGAATTTTATTTCGGATTTTACGAAATGTATTATTTAAAAAAAAGATTGTTCGTTTTAAAATATGTTTCATGCAAACGATTTTGTATTTTACTGTTTAAAACTGAATGCAATAAGGGGATTTTATTATGTTCTAAGTTGTAATTATTACATGAATTTCGATGGAGAAGCTTTCACATAGTGGCCATTGGTGTGTACTCATCATTTTTGATGAGTACACCCCAATGGACACTATGTGAACAGAAATAAAATGTGAATTAACTCCATCGTTTTTGATGGAGTTAATTCACATTTTAATTCTGTTTTGCACACGTATTTCTTACAGTCGTATATACTTTCGGAAAAAACGGAAGTCACATAAATTAAACGGAAATAAACATTTTAGTTTATCTCCAACTCCCTCTAAAATTCAATGCAAAATACATGTTAAACATTATCTAAATTTTCTCTATAGTCAGTCCTGAGAAATGTGTGTATCAAGTAAATTTTTGGAGAGGAACTAGAAGTGGGAAAGCTGCAGAAAATTCCCTAACCTCCTCCAAAATTTGATATTAAATCCACATCTGTTATCATATAAGCTATATCTATAGCCAATCATGAGATATAAATATTTTAAAAAGCATTATTTTAGCCCGAAGAGGAAATCCTTAGTAAACTCTCCAATCCGCTCCGGTATTTGATTCTGAATTCATATCAATCATCTAAGCTATATGTATATAGAAAATCGTGAAAAATCGATATTTTTAGTAAATTCTTAAAATCGGAAGTGTGAAAACAAACCTAAAGTGCACATTTTTATTGAACCTTCTATCTCCTCCTGAAGTTGATGATAAACCCAAATCAGTCATCATCTGAGCACTATCTAGAACAGATACTGAGAATAACGTATTTCAAAGAAAATGTTTTCCCAAAACTGTAATACAGTAACATTTTCGCCTCCAAATATTCGCCACCATTTTATATCAATATCTAAATGTGTCGTGTAGGCTGAATAAACAGAGTAAATTATTCTAAAAATATTCTAGGATTGTGGTTAGTATATCTTAAAAGTACTAAAGTGGAAATTTTGCTCACAATTCAGCAATCAGCATGCGTGTACTCGTTCTCCTCCTATTATAACTCTTCAGCATCGAAAAACAGATAACTACATGGAGAGTGGAAATAAATTTACTCTGAACCGCATACGTACGAATGCCTCAAGTTATGTAACACAGTAATTTTAAATTTCAAGCTTGTCAAACATATGCGATTGCCCATGCCAAGTTCATCCTCACAGAAACCATCGATTGCAGGCTTTTAAAAAGTTGAAAATACGCCCCCAGTGTTGAGACCCAGACCGTCCGACCTACCAGAAAGGTGTAAGGTAACCGTTTGGACGGCCGGCAAGTGCCACCCAATTTAGACCGGAACCCAGTGGGGGAGGCATCCACAGGGACCGTACCCTCCTTCCCCTACCACCAACCTCTCGGAAGGACTTACGGACCCACATGTTTAACGTGATCGTACTCCGCGTGAACACGGCGGCAGTTTTGGCAGTGGCTGGAATCGAACCCGGGCCTACCGAATGCAACTCCAGCGCGCTAACCAATGGGCTACCGCGCCCACGCCTCCAGTGTAAATATTTTCACCCATGTACAGGTTTAACGTTATTTAGCACTCTTCAGCACAAAATAGCGGTTAACTACACCATCACAGAGGAGAAACTTAGTAAAAAAATATATTATTTCCATGAATTGTTTCTTGTAAATTATTGTATTGAATTTGATACAAGAATATATCTGAAAATATTTTGGAAATATTCAAGATACAATTCAGGAAATATTTCGCTTAGAAGTTGAATTTGAATTTTTTTTTTATTATTTATTTAATATTTCACTCTGTATAATTAGTGGCAAAATTTGTGCCATATTAATGTATTTACCAAAATCGTTCGGAAGCATTTATTTATCGGGATCTACTATTGATAGAGCTTTCCCTAGAGGATAACTGATACGAATTAAATTTCAGAGGCGGTAAGGGAATTAACTAAAAAATTTCCCCTCCTGGTTATTTTCCAATTTCCAACACACACGTTTTAATTTTACTTGAAATATATCCTTCTCATAATTTGTGATATGCATTTAGCATCAAATTTAAAAGAGATATATATGGTGGTTTGCAAATAATTTTCAATTCCGGTTCCTTTCCCACTTTCGGTTCAATTTTTCTTGAAATGTATGTTACACAGGACTGATTATAGATAGAGCTTAGAGGATAACTGATAGGGATTTAGCATCAAAAGGTAAAATAAGTTTTCATATTTATTTATTCAAAATAATGCAAGCTGTGGGATAGTGTCCCAGTAACAGATAAAATACAATATGAAATACAATACAAAATACACAGATTAAAATATGATAGAATACATTAAAATGCAAATTATTGAGAGCAAGCGATTTTTAAAAGCAGTTGCAACAGAATAAATACATTGAAATATAAAATATGTACAACAAATGATTTTTAAAAGCAATTTCTTATGAATAAAAACAGTAAGATTATCGGGAAAGCTATTGTATAGTTTAAAAAATTATTCATCGCACAATAACAACCAATATTAGTATTAAAATTCCTTTCAGCAAATGAACTCGTGCTTCTGGTAGATTGCTGGGAAACATGAAACCTGATCCCACCTAAGACAGCGGAAGAATCAATTCCGCTAGTGAACAGATGATATCTGAAGAATGAAAATAAAATACAAAACCCCTTCTATTCTGAAAGTTTTTAACATTAAACATATCGCGAAGAAAAGTAGCAGATAAGGTATAGCAAGAAATACGAGTTTTCTTATAATATAGATATCTCAAGAATTTATTTTGAATAATTTCAATCGTATTTGCACTAGCAGCATGAAAAGGCCTCTATACCACAGATGTGTACTCAAGCCTATACCTGACCAAGGCATTAGAGAGAACAATGATGGTATCTTTAGTAAAATCCTAAGAAATTATCTTTATATAATCGAGTTTCCTATAGGATCTAGCACTTACTACAAATATAAAAAAATTGAGGATAATAGGAGAAATCAGACGTATAAATAACGCCAAGATTAGTAACAGAGAACTTTCTAACCAAAACAGAGTTGATAATACAGTAAGAAAATAAAATAGGCACATTTCTACGAGTAAAAGACACATCACTACATTTAATATAATTCAGATGAAGACGGTTAATGCTACACCAATTAAAAAGGACATGCGACTCAGACTGAGCATTGATATAAGAATTAGCATCGAAAATCGGTAAGAAAATTTTAAAATCATCAGCATAAAATAGGCAATTTTTAAAACAATCAGCAAAACCATTAATAAAAATGTAAATGACAAGGCACCAAAATAGAGCCTTGGGCCACCCCAGAAGTAGCCGAAAAATCCTTACTCAATCAAGAACAAAATTAACATATGAAAACCTTATGAACTTTCTAACCAAAATATAGTTGTCAATACAGTAAGAAAATAAAATAGCCACATTCCTACGAGTAAAAGACACAACACTGCATTTAACAACATTCAGATGAAGACGGTCATTGCTACACCAATTAGAAAGAACATGCAACTCAGACTGAACATTGATACAAGAACTAGCATCGAAAGTCGGTAAGAAAATTTTCAAATTATCAGCATAAAATAGGCAATTTTTAAAACAATCAGCAAAATCATTAATACAATATAAATAACAAGGGACCAAGAATAGAGCCATGGGCCACCCCAGTAGCCGAAAAACCCTTACTCAAGCATGAACAAAATTAACATATGAAAACCTTGAAGTTAAATTGGATTTTAATAGCATAAACAAATTAGAACATGTCGTACGGCGTGCACGACATTTTGTAATTTCAATTACGGATGCCAACCAAAATAATGAACTATCTAAATGTTGCAGAGGGAGCCAATGACAACACAGGCATACATAAACAGTGGTCATCCCCGTCTGCATCAACAACGAATGGTAGATGTGATAGGGAAACAATGGGGGAAAGAAAAAAGCGCCCCAAAGCCGTATTCCAAAAAGTTCAGTCGACTTCGAATTTTCGAACGAGCGAACATCATGTTTCTTAGTTTTGTGAAAAAAGTATATCGAATGTGAGCGATAAAATGGAAGCTTGTTGCAGTTATGAGATGTGCAACAATTTTGTACATCCTTGAAATGGCACGAATACGTACTTAACACAAAGAGTAGAGGTAAATCAACTTCCCATTGTCATTAATTAGCACGGAAGGCACACTTTTATCGATTATTCAAATAATGAACATTCAGTTCGTAAGAATAGATTATATTAACGAGTTCTTAGTTATTGAACTAAAAGAACTATTTTGAGTATCGATTGCTTAAAAGAAAGTGTTTTAAAAATATATGTCAATGTTATTATGTGTGTAAATATGTATTAATGAAATATTGTCAGTGTTATATGTCTTATAATAATAGATTTAATAATAGTATCAATAATCAAGATACAATGGATACCTATAACTTAAAATATTAAAATAAATTGATCAATTAAGTCAAGTGTATTTATTTATATTTTGTGTGTTCGTCTCTCCAGTTTGAGAACCTGGGGCTTACATGCTCCACCCCTAGCGACGGCATCATAGGTAAGTCCTATAGTGGTAATTTTGATAAGGACAATTTTACCTTATGACATGATGTCGCCGCGTGAATTGGTTCCGTATGTGGTCAAGCTCGGAGAGAATTATGATTTTAATAAGAGAAAGTAAAAATATAAGTAAAAGACAAAATTAAATTTAATAATGAGTTTGAATATAATATTGCATTTAATAATGAATTGAATAATGAATTTAATAATGAGATGTAACTCAGCATACTGATATGAATATGCATGAAAATGATAATTTAAATATGTATTATATTATTGTGTATATATGTGTGTATTAGCATAGATATTTAGTATATAGTCAGAAGTGTATAACAGTGTATCAAATCATGGCGCCGAATAAGAGTAGGCAATCAAATAAAAGATCGAGGCAAGATCCTCCGATTAACAATATACAGCTGGAGGTAAATATAAATGACAGAATAACAGATAATTCGGCTGTAACAAATAACGCGGTTCATGTACTGATGCCCACAAATCAAGCACAGCAAAATACATCGTTGCCAATTATGCAAATGTTGCCATCATTTGATGGACAAAAGGAAAACAATGTGAATTTCTTTACAATACAGTTTAATGAAATAGCGGATTTAACATCATGGTCCGAACAAGAGAAAATTATAAATGTCAAATCTAGATTAAGGGGAAAGGCACAACAATTTTTGGCAGAAAATATTGCTCTACAAAAAGAAAAATCGTATGAAAAATTCATGGAATTGTTAAAAAACAAATTTGAAAAAAAACAATCCTTAGTTCAAAAACATAACAATTTTAATAGTCTAAAAAATTTGCCAAATATGACAATTAAGGAGCTTGCACAAGAAATCGAAAACAAGGCGATAATATTTAAGAAGTAGATGAAACAATTGACGCAAATGTACAAAAAATTATAGAGAAAATTAAACTTACCAAATTTTTACAAATAGTCAGAGAGGATTTAAGAACAAAAGTAAAAAAAAATTACCCGAAAACCTTTAATGAAGCAGTGAGAATAGCTGAGGTAATAGAATCCGCATTGGAGGAAGAAAATGATTGTGTAAATAATATTGAAGTAGAAAATAAAATAATTGAGAATACGGAAATAAATCATGTAAAAACTGAAAATACTGCAGAAAAGCCGCCACAGAAATTTTGTATAGCGTGCGGTCGTAACAATCATTGGATGTCCGAATGCTTTACGCTTCAAAAAGTACAAAATAATTTTAAAAGGGCATTCACGAATGAAAACAGCAGTCAAGAAACCACCAATTATCAACAAAGACCCACTAATCAAAATAATTATGCACATTATAGTAGATCAAATTTCAGAAGAGGTAACTACATAAATAACCGGGGAATACGGCGTCGAGCAGGAAATAACAACAGACAATTTCTAAATAATAATAGAAGACCATATCAAAATAATAGGCCACAATATGAAAGCAATAATAGACAATATCAGAAGAATGGAAATTTAAACTAAGAAAGGGACCTCGAAATAAAAGACAAATAGAAAGTTATAAGGCATCAAATAAGGATTCGAGATCCCATAAAATTGCAAGCAAAATTAATAAGGATGCACAAAATTTAAATGAACATTTACTTAATTCAACGTATGGACAGAGTGACGCACTGCCAATGATCAACATAAATTTAGAGAACATAAAAACAGTGGCTCTCGTAGACAGTGGCGCAAGTGCCAGTTTATTATCAGATCAAATATTTCATAAAATCAAAAATAAAATCAAAATTAACTCTTTATCTAGACAAGTTAAAATCTAAACTATGACTAAAGAAAACATTCAATTCTCAAAATGTATAAGCTTCAGCTTCAAAATTGAAAACAAGAGATGTAAAAATTCATTTTTTATAACTAAACAATTAAACAACACCCCCTATGAAATTATCTTAGGATTTGACTTTCTCAGAAATCATCATGCCATAATTGACACAAATAAATTAACATTAAATTTTTTTAAAAAATCCATATCTATCCCATTTTAAACAAAAATCAGAAAAAAGCACAGGAACCAGAAAATAATCATACAAGAGTGGGGCACATTCAATGCTTAAATGCAAGCATATCACATAAAATTAAATTACTTCCCCAAGAAACAAAATCAATAAAATTAAAATTAAGTGAAAACGATTTTGAAGATAAGGATGTATTGTTAAATATTACAAATTCAATGAAAGATTTACACGCTGAGTATTCTTTACATTATGTAAATAATAGGAAAGTTATTTCTACTCTGATAACAAATAAAACATAAGAAGAGATTCAACTAAACAAGAATATGATGATTGGAACTGTAACACCGCAATTTCAAATTTTTGAAGAAAAACATAATAATGATATAATTTTACAGGTCAACAATATAGAGTTTAAATAACCCACAAAAAATGGACGTTTCAGCTTTACGAAACGCGGAATTAACACCGCAAGATTTAAACTAGATCATTTACAAGACAATGAAAAACATATATTGCTTAAATTACTTTTACAAAATTATGATGTATTTTCAAAATCATATAAAACGCTGAAAATGACGGTGGAAATAGTACCGGAATTTAATTTACTACACCAGTATCCAATACAATGTAAACCTTATCCCTTGCCAAAAATGTTAAAACCTGTACTCAAGAGTGAAATAAAACAATTGTGTGAAGCAGGAATAATTGAAAAGTCTAGCAGTAACTATGCTTTCCCATGTTTATTAATTAAGAAAAAAATAATTTTAATAGTAATGATGCCAATAACGTACAAAAGTATCGTTTAGCCGTAGATTATAGATTATTAAATCAGATTACCGAATTACTGCCCATAAATATTGGTAAAATTAGCGACATTCTGCACAACATCGCAGGCCACAAATTGTATACGGTTATTGACTTGAAATCCGCGTTTTTTCAGATTAAAATCAAACCTGAGGATAGTTTGCGATAGAATATCGTCACAAATGACGGGTGTTACAGACATAATAGCATGCCTTTTGGTGCAAAAAACTCATCAGCGTATTTTTCATTATTAATGATGAAATGCTTAGGAGACTTAAAAGATCAGAAAATTGAATTTTATTTAGATGATATTGTAATTGCCGCAAATTCATTCGAGAAAATGTTGGAGAGATTAAAAACGGTATTTTCGAGATTAGGTAAATTTGGGATAACTATCGATCCTTCAAAATTACAAATGTGTAAAGAGAATATTAAATTTCTAGGATTTAAGATAAGTAAGGAAGGCATAACACCTTCAGATGATAATGCACAAGAAATAACGAATTTCCCTGTGCCAACGACAGTAAAAAAAGTAAAATCATTTTTAGGTTTATGTAATTACTTCAGGCAGATCATACCAAATTTTTCTGAACTAAGCAATCCATTAATTGAGTTAACAAAGAAAGATAAGAAATTTATATGGACGGAGAAATGCGAAGAAGCGTTTGTAAAATTACAAGACGCGATTTTATCGAAACTGTTTTAAAAATATAAGTCAATGTTATTATGTGTGTAAATATGTATTAATGAAATATTGTCAGTGTTATATGTCCTTTAATAATGGATTTAATAATAGTATCATTACTCAAGATACAATGGATATCTATAACTTAAAACATTAAAATAAATTGATCAATTAAGTCAAGTGTATTTATTTATATTTTGTGTGTTCGTCTCTCCAGTTTGAGAACCTGGGGCTTACATGCTCCACCCCTAGCGACGGCATCATAGGTAAGTCCTATAGTGGTAATTTTGATAAGGACAATTTTACCTTATGACATGATGTCGCCGTGAATTGGTGCCGTATGTGGTCAAGCTCGGAGAGAATTATGATTTTAATAAGAGAAAGTAAAAATATAAGTAAAAGACAAAATTAAATTTAATAATGAGTTTGAATATAATATTGAATTCAATAATGAATTGAATAATGAATTTAATAATGAGATGTAACTCAGTTTAATGATAGGAATATGCATGAAAATGATAATTTAAATATGTATTATATTATTGTGTATATATGTATGTATTAGCATAAATATTTAGTATATAGTAAGAAGTGTATAACAGTGTATCAAATCATGGCGCCGAATAAGAGTAGGCAATCAAATAAAAGAGCCAGGCAAAATTCTCCGATTAACAATAATATACAGCAGGAGGTATAAATAAATGACAGAATAACAGATAAATCGGCTTTATTAAATATACTTCTGTCGAGATTAGGTAAATTTGGGTTAACTATCGATCCTTCAAAATTACAAATGTGTAAAGAGAATATTAAAGTTCTAGGATTTAAGATAAGTAAGGAAGGCATAACACCTTCAGATGATAATGTACAGAAAATAACCAATTTCTCTGTGCCAACGACAGTAAAAAAAGTAAAATCATTTTTAGGTTTATGTAATTACTTCAGGCAGATCATACCAAATTTTTCTGAACTATGCAATCCATTAATTGAGTTAACAAAGAAAGATAAGAAATTTATATGGACGGAGAAATGCGAAGAAGCGTTTGTGAAATTACAAAACGCGATTTTATCGAAACCGGTAGTCAGGGCAGCCGATATGTCAAAACCGTTTTTTTTATCGACGGACTGTTCAAAAGTAGCCGCGTCAGGAATTTTACTTCAATCAGTGAATGGAAATTTTCATCCTATCGAGTATTATAGCAGGAAACTTTCAGACAGTGAAAAGAAATATCCGAGCATGAAGCTGGAATTGCTAGCAATTCACGACGCTATAATACATTTCAAAGATTTTTTTTATGGTACGCACTTTACAATTTTTACAGATTCTAAAGCATTAACGCATTATATTCATTTAGAAAATCAAAATTCTGATTTAATCGCAAGATGGTTATTAAATTTACAACAATATTCTTTCGATATCAAATATATAAAAGGACAAGATAATCCCAGTGATTTTATGTAACGTCAAATTTTTTCTGAACAAACTAAGACTAAATTAATAAATAAAATCATTGCTAATGATAGCACTATAACAATAGCCAAAATTTTAGAAGAACAAGCAAAAGATAGAGAGATAAAGAAAATTATTAACGAACTGAATGCAAAATCTAAACAGTCAAAATATGTAAATAAATACTATGGAGATGTAAATACGGGATTAATTATGATAAAGACTGCTAGATATATCAGAAATCCTATGCAAAAGGACAGAATTCTAATACCTCACAGTCTGAAATTCGCAGGTATTGAGTTAGCTCATACACCACATTTTGGAGTAGAAAAAACCTATCAAATTCTGAATAGAAAATATTACTGGAAAGGGGCATACAATGATGCAAAGAATTTTTGCGCATCATGTGATGCATGTTTATGTTACAAAAATAAGGCTATAAGACCTATGGCATTAACATGTGTGCCACGTCCATGTAAACAAAATCACACGGTGGCATTAGACATTGTAGGGAAGCTACCGAGAAGTAACGGACAGCACGAGTACATCATAACGATGATAGACCATTACTCGAGATTCCTGGAGGCAGTACCCGTGAGAAATATTACAACTGCGAGTGTTTTACAGGTCCTAACTAATTATATAGCTCAAAATGGAGTCCCAATGTGGCTGCTAATAGATAATGCGAGGCAATTTAAAAGTGAAGAATTTAAAAAATTCGCAGAGCAACACGGTATAAAATTAAAATATACTTCAATTTACAAACCCAGCTCAAATGCAATTTTAGAAAAAAGCCACTTGGCCATAAAAAATTCTTTAGCAGCAATGTCAAATCAAACGTTTAATTTGGCATAAAGTATTGCCATATGTAAAGTTATTTCATAATGCTACACCCAGCGCAAATATAGACCACAGTCCCGCTATCTTGTTTCTCACAAGAGATTTGAAATTACCCGGAGAAAATAATCTGGAAATAGCGGACCCTGATGACAGTTCGATTTTAACTCAAACTGAATATGACAATGAGGTCAGTGAAGCACTTACTTTAGCTCAAAAAATTAATAAGTTTACGAAACACAAGCAAATTCAAGCGCAACGTCGCCAAGAAAGAGTTTTTAAAAGAGTGAGAGAACATAAATTATTAAAAGGGCAAATTGTATATTTAAAAAATTTAAGACCCACCACAGCATTAAAAAAAAAAATTCAAGGACCATTTCGCATTGTAAGGGTGATCCGTAACAATAATTACGCTATCACGCCTATGTGCGATCCAAATAAAAATGGATAGTTGTTCACGCGAATAAATTATGTAAAGCAGAACCGGGTAAAAAGTATTTACAAAATAAGGAAACACGGCGAACTGTTGACAGAAATCAATCGCATGCAAACAAAGATGATATTGGCAAGAAGAATCAAAATAATGTGAGGCCCAGAAAATATAATTTGAGAATTCGCTAAAAAAGTTGTATGAGAATAGTGGTAATGAATGTATTAAAAATGTAATTATAAAAATGTAATAATTAAATAAAGGAATATTTTTAAATTTGAGGATACAACAAAAATAAAAAATAAATAACTACAAATTTATGTGAAACATAGTCATAATAGAACAATAAATATCAGAAAAAAAATGTATAGGTGGTAATTAACACATACAATACCCCTCAATGTTCTAAAATAAAATAAACTAAGGTGTGTTGTAAGAGAGAGAGAGAGAGAGAGATAAATAAATTTCACTTACTTGTAATTTGTTTTGCTTGGAAACAAATATGGAATAAAAGAGTAATGGCCATCAAAACAGGTAGTTATTCCAATGATAAAGATGTGTGGGATGGAATTCTTCACGATGTCTTTTCTTTTTTTTTTCCTTTTTTCTTGTGCGAGTTTTGAAAAAATAGTATAACATAATTCATAAAATGCAAAATAAACTGGATGGAACATGGCAAAAGCAAGTATATAATATACAAAGTCATAAAATTATTAATTAATAGTTTATAAAAAGCTGATAGATTACAAGCAAAATCATAAATAAATAAATAAATAAAATTTTGAAGTCAAAATAAACAGTCACAGCTGATGTAAAAAATAATAGTAAACTAATAAATATATATTGCATAAATAGTGTATACAGACCTTTTACAAAAACACGCAATCTAAAAAACAAAATAAAAGTTAATTACATAAATGAATTAATATAACTTGAATAAGTAAAATTAGTTTCCCATCCGTCACAGTCAGTGTAAGAAGTCCATATTTGGGTAGTGTACGGCGAAAGCTTGTCCCCTTCAAAATAAATATCCAGGCTAAAAATAAACATCAGGAGAAAATCTCCCCTGCATAGTACGAGAATAATACGAAAAATGTCTATTGTAAGCATACAATCAATGTTTCAAAATTTAAAATTATAATTGCAGGCAATTATAGTTATTTAAAAATAAAATACATTTGGAAAAGACATTAAATTGTATGTAAATGATAAATGATTTAGTATTATTAAGAAACTATTGCAGTAATTAAACATCACAGTAAATAAAAAGAAATAACAAATAAAATTAAATTTGAAAGAATGATATGTAAATAAATAAATATGTAATGTTATGCTGAAATGGGAACATAAAGTCAGTTAAATCAATAACATAACATTAAAGCATAGTATATTCATAATACTACATGTAAATAAATATATCACGCGTGTTGCAGCAAGGGATAAATAAATCCAATGAATTAAGAGTATATGAAATCATAATCATAATTAGTCAACAGTCAGATCTGTGTTAAGGTCATAGGATAAATATATATATATATATGTATCAAATTAAATAGAATTAATAACTGCATAACTAGAATAAATATAAATAATAATACAAAAAAAATGAAAGAAAAGAGTGTAATAAAATTCCTTAAAAGATACAGCCGAAACTACCACGTCAATGTAGAGCGTACGCTATCGGACAGTCTAAAAGTCCGCGCTTTGTAGATAGGATACCGCCAAAGTTGCACGATAACGATTAAATCTTTAGCGATACATGCAAAAGGCAGTTAAATCCCTTTTTACGTAAGTTTGCGCTCTGCAAACAATGTAGCCACCCATTCAGGGTCGCCGTCCAGGTCAAGAGATACGCAGTTGCCGTGGAAACGCGTGAGGGGAACAGAGGAAATCGTCTTTTTGGTCAAGCGAATTTTTTCTTTTTTTTTCTTTTCTCCCCTTCCTCCCGCTCTCACTTTGGTTTCACACGAAAGGGCAGCGGAAGAGGAAATTTAAAGAGCGAATGCTCATGTTTTGGAGAGGCATGATATGTCGGCGTAGCGAAAATAGTATATATTTGATATTTTAAATGCCGATAGATAAATTTGGTGTTAAAATAGCCATGATTTATACACGCAAAACAGTATATAACATGTTAATTATAGTAACAAATAAGAAATATATACAGCTGAAGAATTGTTTGAAAAAAGACGTCTGTAAAAAATATATAAATATATATATAAGAAAGTAAGCTAATGAATTGTGTATAATATAAGAAACAGTGAAAATGATATCACAAAAGTATGACTATAATACAGACCATTATGCAGTATTACAATAAATATGTTTCCAAGATCTATAGTGTGCCTTCCAGGTGACAATAATGTGTATTCCGTGCTGGTGATATAATTTCAGGTGACAATAATGTGTATTCCGTGCTGGTGATATAATTCCAGGTGACAATAATGTGTATTCCGTGCTGGTGATATAATTCTAGGTGACAATAATGTGTATTCCGGGCTGATGATATAATTCCAATGTGACAATAGTGTATTTTACGTGATGGTGATATACTTTTAATGTTACAATATTGTGTTTTCCTTGATGGTGATATTCATTTATGTAGCAGATGTGTGTGCAATGCTTCAGATCAAGATTTCCTCAATGCACGCAATGTGTACATATGTTTTCAATGCTTCAGGACACTACTGCATTTTGAATTTAATCTCATGCAGAGGGGGATAATGCCGTACGGCGTGCACGACATTTTGTAATTTCAATTACGGATGCCAACCAAAATAATGAACTATCTAAATGCTGCAGAGGGAGCCAATGACAACACAGGCATACATAAACAGTTGTCATCCCCGTCTGCATCAACAACGAATGGTAGATGTGATAGGGAAACAATGGGGGAAAGAAAAAAGCGCCCCAAAGCCGTATTCCAAAAAGTTCCGTCGACTTCGAATTTTCGAACGAGCGAACATCATGTTTCTTGGTTTTGTGAAAAAAGTATATCGAATGTGAGCGATAAAATGGAAGCTTGTTGCAGTTATGAGATGTGCAACAATTTTGTACATCCTTGAGATGGCACGAATACGTACTTAACACAAAGAGTAGAGGTAAATCAACTTTCCATTGTCACTAATTAGCGCGGAAGGCACACTTTTATCGATTATTCAAATAATGAACAATCAGTTCGTAAGAATAGATTATATTAACGAGTTCTTAGTTATTGAACTAAAAGAACTATTTTGAGTATCGATTGCTTAAAAGAAACTGTTTTAAAAATATATGTCAATGTTATTATGTGTGTAAATATGTATTCATGAAATATTGTCAGTGTTATATGTCTTATAATAATAGATTTAATAATAGTATCATTAATCAAGATACAATGGATATCTATAACTTAAAATATTAAAATAAATTGATTAATTAAGTCAAGTGTATCTATTTATATTTTGTGTGTTCGTCTCTCCAGTTTGAGAACCTGGGGCTTATATGCTCCACCCCTAGCGACGGCGTCATAGGTAAGTTCTATAGTGGTAATTTTGATAAGGACAATTTTACCTTATGACAGAACACAACCCTACACCCTTTAATTCATGAATCAAAATACCGTGATTAACCGAATCAAACCCTTCCGTAAAATCAGTGTAAACAATATCCAATTGAAACCATCGAATTAATTACGTCAATCACAAACGAACTAAAGCAAAGGAGATTAAAAACAGTATACCTACCATTCATAAAACCATGTTGATTACTAGAAATAAAAGACCGATCTTGGCTGTAGATATACATTATGCAAAATAAATTCAAAAACTTTAGCAAATGGAGAAATATCAAAAATGGACCTGTGATTTTCAATACGATATTATCACGATTTTTGAAAATAGGAATAATTCAATATATCTTCCACTCGTCTGAAAAAGAAATTACAACTGATGGATAAGTAAAAAATAATAAGTAAAGGGTACACAAGATATATAGAACACGTTTTAATAATAAACACAGGAATATCATCAAAATCTAACGAGCCAGAACCGTTTAGTCTATTAATACCATCCAAAACATCTTTCACAGTTACATGATTAACATTAACTAAATCCGAAATCACACTCATATGATAATTGACACAGACAGTATCAGCATCGAAGGTGTACTGGCAATAAAATCAAAACTAAAAAACTCAGCAAAACTCTTAGCTTAATAGTTTAAATATAGCTTAAGTAGTTTTGTCGGTTGAATACATTGTATTATTTAAATTCATAGTATTGGACGAAATCTTACTTTTAATCTTACTGAAGGGCAAAAAAAGCTTAAGATTACTTTTCAGAGATGATTCAATACATCTAGCATACGATTTATATTCACGATTAATGTCAGTCTTGATCTTAGCCCTATGGCATTTATACTGTAGAAGGTCATAGGTCAAATCGCAGTGTCTATGATATTTTCGAAACTTGTCCTTCAGAGTTATATTGAGGTTAGTTCCACGACTAAACCATGGTGGGCAGTTACTATTTTTAACAAAAGTTTTAGAAATGCAAACTTCAATCATTTGATAAAGATGAAGATAAAACCATTAAGAACATAGTCAATATTTAAAAAATAATTTTAAAAATTCCAATTAAAATCACTTAACTTTTTATATAAAAGTTCAAAATCAGCATTTTTAAAATCATAACGTATACAATTAGAATGGAACTTCATATTAAACTTTACTCTGTGTATCTTAGTATTGATAAGAGTAATAATGATTGAAGGATGGTGAACATCCTCCGTAAGTAAAATATCATCAATACCTGATCGTTAAATACTTAACACACTTTTATTATAGTTTGACATAACCAAATCTAAAACTCAGTCATTATTATTACTAACGGTATTCAATTGATTCAACTCATACAGGTTTAAAAAACTTAGAAGTAACATTTCAATATTAATGTAATTAACCCATTTAACATGACAAATGGTCAAACAATAACAGGTACATTAAAGTCACCTATAACAACAATGCCATAATTGAAAAAAATCATAATTAGCGTCGAACAGATTGAAAACTCATCATACATAATAAAATTGGAAGTAGATCTGATACACAGAGAAACAAGTATTTACCAAAAGCAAGATCAATTTTCAACCAAGCCGATTCCCTTTTATTTTCACAAAGGGATAACTCATTAAACAAAACGTTAAAATTGAGTTCTATCAACACGCCCCTACCACGAAGTTCTTGATGATCCATATCAGTGATATTTCTCCATGTAATAGTATATACAGCCATCAAAATGTTTCGCACTACTTATATTTCCGTATAGCCATGTCTCGGTTAAACATATTATATCATAATTTTAGGCTAATGCCGATAATTCTAGTTTGTTTGTTTTGTCTGCAGACCCCTAACATTCTGATAATATTTTTTTATGGTACGATTTACAACAAACACATCCACCTGATCGAAGACTTGTCAGGTAGTCACTTCCCAGCCTTATACTCATGGCCACACATTTCATCCTCTTAAAAAAATCTGCTTATCAATAAATTTACCAAAAAAATTGGCTTTCAAACATCCTTCGGACCAAAGATCACACTTCAACAACTTTCAGTTACCTTACACCTTTCTGGTAGGTAGGACGGTCTGGGTCTCAACAACAGCAACAATACTTCAACAACTTTGTCATGTCCTGTTCCTGGACCTCAATATGAAACGAAGAGTAAGTGTTAAATTTAGTAACTAGTCGAGTACATATACAATTATCAATAAGACAGTTCTTTAAATGAATTCCAATATCAGCAGCTCTCGAGAGAAATACTGCTTCCATTCTGGGCCGTTTTTGAGTCGCCACTAACGTAGAGACTTTAGATTAACTGTTTACAATAGTTTTTGATTTCGGTTTTGCAATACATCCCTTTAAGTATTCGTTATCGATTTTGTAAAACCAGATCCCACAGTATTTATGATCAAAGCACTGACTGATTTTATGCATTTGAGCACTACTAACTCCATTTTGTAAACTTGGCCACTGTTTAGCATTTCTATAGTTCTGTTAAATACCATCATTCACAGTTTCCCTCAAACCTTCACTGTTGCTATTTTTCAGATTTAATTCTCCACCTCGGTTAATAACATTCAGATCCATACAACATTCAACGAAATGATCATTTACCTCCGTCCTTATGATTCCAATTATACCGTTATTGTCTGAATATACTATTTTTCGATGCTGACCATTCTCCTAAGAATGCCAGTGCAATTATCTTGAACGTTTCTACTTAAAAATCCCACTAAAGCTACATTTTTATCCGAAAAGTCCGTTCTGCCATCACAACTGCAATTGTTCTCTGTAGATTTATCCCAATCACTTAAATGCTTGTAAAAAATGTCAACGTATTACCTCTATTGAGAGCAAAACTGGCCATATCCTGTTCAGAGGCCGATTTTCTATCACAAACCGAAATAAACAATTCGGTCATGTTGTTAACACACTCGGAAAATACATTACGTTACACGGACCCCACTTCTCCGGAAGTCGAACCACTAAAGTCCGCCATGAAAAAAACCACGAACAATCCGCTATATTATTCTTATCTATTCGTTAATATTTAAAATATGGTTTACTCCTAGTATAAGACACAGTAAAAACACAATTAGCAATTATAAAAACTCTTTAAAAATTTAAAACTATAAAAACTTGATGCTAGAACGCAGAACCGACCGACCTTCTTATTAGAACTCTAATGGCAACTGTTCATGCCGGGCATATCGTCCGGACCATTAAGTGGATTCATTAACGATTTCTACTTCGAGTTCTGGTGATGTCAAAAAATCTGGAGATGTCAAAATTTGAACTGATTAAAAATATTACATTTTTCTTGCAATATTCCACTTTAAAAGTTCCTCTAAACATCCATTTATCAGGGGAGTCTGTCTGCACATAAAGCTTAAATGATGACTGGTGTCGTGACGAGATTTCTTAATCTCGCGTCATTTGTGCAAAAATCAAAATTTATGCATTATATTTCAATATATTTTAAACTTCATTTTAACCCTGTTTAATTATCCCTCTTATCTTTTAAATACAAATTATATTCTACAATTATGCTGTGCTAAAAGAATATCTTTTACGCCATTTTCATATTAATTTGTAAAGCGCATTCAGAGAGAGAGAAGTATTTTCTGACAGTTAAAGTTCAGGGTCATTTATTTCGCCTGCATATGAGCAGAGGTCTGATCTAAAGGCTTTGCATTCCGTATGTTAATATTTGTGCAAGGCATGCACTTTTCATACAATGTTTCTGCTGAGAAACATCTGGATATCTTTTCGGGACCTCTGAGCGAGGCTTAGCTTTGAAACGATTTTCTATTGGATGATTTCAGTAAATAGCTTTCCACCAGGACCGCGTTGGATTAGCAAGTCGGATTTGGAAAATCCGGTATAAAAGCAGCGTCTGGGAAAATTCCGGGTTCTGGCTCTCCTCTGATATGATTTCGGAAGCTCTTAGCCGTTCGAGCTCTTAAAGACTTACTGTCGGCTGGTTAGACCTCGTGCTGAACAGTCGCTCTGCAAGACCTCTCTCGCCATTTTGTCGAAGTTACCTTCTTTTCTTTTTTTTTTTTTGATCTGCTTTTCCTGACTTCACTATGGAGTCTGGAACTTCATTGACACCACCCGAGCGGAAGATGCCTGATGACCTCGCTGCCATGATTTTCCGTTTTCCTGATTGAGATTTTCCTAAAATTCCACCTGAATCGCCCGGACATCACCAGCAAAAGGAGGACCAAGTTCTGATCTTCCATTTCCTGATGCACGAGTGGAAACAGATCCTCTCCGGAGACCCCGACAGGAGCGTCATGACTCTAAAGGGTATGTGTTTTAAATTCATTAACTTTTTTGAGCTGAACACCCATGCTAGTGAGGAAATCCCCTTCTTTGAGGAAATTAATGATTTTGTGAGAATTGGTAAACTTAATACTCAGCAGCAACTCCTAACTAACTCTATTTACTCAGGCAATCTTAATCTAACTTTAATAAATGTTAACAACCGGTTGGGGCCTAACCCACAACCCTCAAGTATTAATGAAACTTCTCTAAATACTAATAGCTCATGGGATGATCCCCATTGCTCTAATCTTAATCTGAACTCTGCCTTAATCAATAATGCACCTAATGCAATCTGTGAAAACTCTCAATCTCAAACTGATAATTCAAATATATTAAACTCAAATCAATTTGAAATCTCTAATAATGTGAACTCAAATGTAACCTCTATCATAATGTCTGATAGTATTGTTCCCACAGAGGAACCCCAGGACCTGGAAGGGTTTATCCAACCTCCCCCTAAAAAGACCTGCCGTAAGGCCACCATAGTATCTTCTTCCAAAACTACTGCGACTCGCAACGCTTTCGACGCCCTTCAAAACTCAAACTACCAGGATTATGAGCAACCTGCAATAGCCAATAGAAATCCATCCTACATGGTCACTTCCCCGGCCCCTGAAAATGCCCCCTTAACTTCAAATGAATCTGAAAACGCTGACCCCTCAACTAATCTCATCCCTCACCCTGAGCCATTCTACATTAACTGCCCTAATAATTGTAGGGATTTAATCAAAAACCTAAATTCAAAAACCTTAAACCCCGTAAAGGCCCAGCTAGCGGGCGAATTTATCAAAGTCTATCCCAACTCCATAGATGACTTCCGAATAGTTCAAAAACACCTCATTGAAAATAACATGGAATTTCACTCCATTAACATCAAAGCCGAAAGGCCAATCAAAATTCTCATTAAAGGTCTTCCCCCCAACTCCCAAATTGAGGAAATTGTTTCAGAATTAAACTCCCTTGGTTTTAATATTCATCGCATCTCCCAATTAAAGGATCTCCGTACAAAAGCCCCTTTGCCAATATTTCTGACCCTACTAAATCCCACTAAGGGATGGGAAAAAATCCGGGAAATTGACACCTTGTTAGATATGACTATTCGAATCACTAATTTTCAATCCAGGTCCATCAAAATGTGCTTCCGGTGCCAAAGGTATAATCATAGTAGCGACTGCTGCAGACTACCTCCCCGTTGCGTGAAATGCGGAGACGGACATCTTTCTCGAGACTGCCAAAAACCCATTACAACCCCCCCCCCCAAATGGGCTAACTATCTTGGACCACATACCGCAAACTACAGGCAATGCCCTTCAAACCCATACAACAAAAATAACGACCTTTACATCTCAGGACCCACTGTCCCCCCCCCCCACTTCAAAATTCCACATCTCTCAGCCAAAGGACTTCCCTCCCATCAGGACCTCACCCCAAATTGCTACTCACTCACTGCCTAGTCAAAAAACGCAAAATCAAACTCCGAATTCTGAAATCATCCCCCTCCCCTCTCTTTCCAAAACGTTCGCCGAAGTTGCATCACCCGCAATAAACCAGACCACCGTAAATACGACTCCTCAAAATTCACAAACTTCAAACCCTGCCCCAAACGCTCCCCGTAAAACTCCTCTCACAGACCCAAATAACCTGCCCCTGGCAAATCTGTCCATCCTCTCGTATATTACCGCAACCGTGGCACCTGCCCTCGCTCCAATTCGCGCCGTAAATCAAAATCAAAATCAAAACCAAACAAACTCAAATAAGTCAAATCTCTCTTCCCAGTTCTGCGACATTCTTAACCTCTTCAACGAAATTAAAACCATATTCCAAAGTTTCAACGTTAACATGGATAAAATCAAAAAAATTTTTGCCTTAGTCCAAACTAGTTGTAGGGAAGCTGAAAACCCCATAAACAAAATTTTTGCCATTCTCACCGCGTTTGAAGAAATTTTCTGCTCAGATTCTAATAACCAACATGAATAGTCAACATTTCTCGCTCCGTATCCTCTTTTGGAACGCCAACGGCCTTGCAGGCAAAATCCCAGAACTCCGTGATCTTATAAACTCCAACCCTTACGAAATTATCTTAATACAGGAAATCCGTCCCGGCCCCCCCACCCTAAACATTCCAAACTACAAAAAATATTCTGCCCTCAGAGACCAAAATTCTACCTCCCACTCCATCTATGGTGGAGTAGCTGTATACATCAAAAGCAACATCCATCACTTCGAGCTTTCTACTATAAATTCCAATTACATTGAAAATAAACTTATAAAAATCACCCTCCCAAACCAACCGCCCCTGGTCATCGGCTCTATCTATGTAAAGCACAGTCGTTCGGTTGATATCATCCCAGACCTCAAAAATATTTTCAACACTGACCACAGAATGATTTTAGCTGGTGATTTCAACGCCCATCATCCTTCGTGGAACTGCAGGCGCAGAACCCTTTATGGGACCCAAATTCACAACTTCGTCGCAGCCAATAACATTCATGTTGCTGTCCCCTCCAATCCCACGCACTTCTCCTTTTCGGCCGCTCCCTCTACTATAGACTTCGCCCTCCTCAAAAACATTCATTACCCGTACACCACTGACACCCTGGACCAACTTAGCTCTGACCACCTCCCTGTCCTCCTTACTCTTCAATTAAACACCCTTCTCCCCATTTCTAACCTGCCCACCACCACAAATTGGAAAAACTTTAAGAAAACCCTCAAAAATACTACCCTCCTAAATCCAAAAATTAATAACTCTTCGGACATTGACCGCGCGGTCAGCAACGTTACCCTAGAAATTCAACGCGCCCTGGCCAACGCTACCACCACCTGCCCTGCCCCCCGTTATAATTCCCTCCCCCCTATATTAGTAACCTAATCAAAATTAGAAATAACACCCGTAAGCTATGGCAATCCTCCCGTAACCCCCAAATTAAGATCACCTAAACTCTCTTAATAGTAAAATTAGATCCGACATTAAACAGTTTAAACAAATTAGCTGGAGGCGTTTTATTGAATCTCTCTCCCCTGAAGACAAAACTCTCTGGAAGGAAATTAAACGTATTAGGAAACCTTATGCTCAGCTTCCCCCCTGCGCTCCTCTTCAGGCATGGCCTTTTCAAACCTCCAAAAAGCGGACACCCTCGCGGATTCGTATCAAAATCAATTTAAACCCAATAATGCTGTAAACAACTCTCATTTTCATTCCCATGTTAATCAACAGGTAACAAACTTCCTTAGCACCCCACACCCTGACCCCATCATCCTCACCACCCCATCCGAACTTCAGGACATTATTAAGAACTTCAAAAATAAAAAAAACCCTGGTCTAGACAAAATCACAAATAAAGCATTAAAATTTATCCCCCTTAACATCCTTTTCTACCTTGTCCACATTGTAAATGCCATCCTTACCCTTCGACATTTCCCTGACCAATGGAAAACCGCGGTCATCATACCCATCTTTAAACATGGCGGCGACTCCTCAAACCCTTCGTCCTACCGTCCCATTTCAATGCTTTCCTCCCTCAGCAAACTGGCTGAACGCGTCATCCATAATAGACTCTTTAAATTCATTGATTCCAATAACATCATCATACCCGAACAATTCGGCTTCCGCCCCTCCCATTCAACAACCCACCAGCTGCTGCGTGTTGTGGAATTTGTCTCTGACGCTTTTCACAACAAACAGTCAGCTGGCGCTATTATGCTTGACGTAGAAAAAGCCTTTGATCGTACATGGCACAACGGACTAATCTTTAAACTAATTCAAATAAATGCCCCCCCCCCACCTTATTCAAATTTTAAGCTCTTACCTCCAAAATCGAAACTTCCACGTACGAATTCTTAATACCCTCTCTTCAAATAAATCCATTAAAGCCGGCGTACCCCAGGGTTCTATCCTTGCCCCCCTTCTGTTCAATATTTTCGTCAATGACACCCCCCGTGCGCCCCAGTCCTCCCTCTGCATGTATGCTGATGACACCTGTATTATTTCTGCCCACAAAAATCTTAATTACCTGCACTCCCACCTTCAAAAGCATATCTCCCTGTTAGAATCTTTTTATAATAAATGGAAAATCAAAATTAACCCTTTAAAATCTCAAGCTATCTTCTTCTCCCACAAAAGGTTCCCCCCTAACCCCATCAACATCTGCGATCAGCCAGTTTGCTTCGGCCGTACAGCAACCTACCTCGGCGTCCGATTGGACAGCCGCCTTACTTGGCAAAATCACATCGACCATGTCGCGAAAAAAGCTAAAAAACTTGCCGGCGCATTAAATCACCTCCTGTATTCTAAACACCTTGATATTAATAATAAAATCCTCCTTCTAAAATCCATCATCCTCCCCCTCCTCCTCTATGCCTGCCCGATCTGGGGTTTTGCCTGCAAAACCAATCTAAATAAAATCCAAATTGAGCAAAATCGCATACTTCGCACGATCAGAAGAGCACCGCGTTACCTTAGGAATGACGTGATAAGAAAAGATTATAATATTCCCACTATCAAATCCTACATCATTAAATTCTCAAAAAAATTTTTCAATAACATCCCCACCATAAGAAACGAAACTTTATTTAACACTAGCAGCATACCCGTTCTTCGTACGGAGTATATAATATAAAGAAACTTGAAATTCATAATCATGCCCAAATTCTTATAGTATACTAAATGCCATGTTTAATCAAAATATTCTGTTAAAATATTTAATATAATGTTCCTAAAAAGAAGTTTAAGAATATCTGTTCTCGCTATATAAAATTATCTTCATGGACATATCTGAAGAATAAAACATCTTGGACCCCTTATGTAAGCAAATATAAAAAAAAATATGGAATTGAATCAATATATGCAAAATAAAAGCGTTAAAATTGTATGGGACCCGTACTAATTATATACGCGAATATTAGAAAATATACCTTTATTAGTAGATTACATGTATAAATTGAAAATACCAATAAACCCGTAATCTTTAAATCTGAAGACAGTCATTTATTCCAATATATGTCAAAATTAAAGTGCTAAAATTATATGGGAAGATATACACGTACTACTTATAATGTCCGATTATTAGAAGATTACCCGTTTTGCAATATGAGTCACAAATGTTTTTTGGTAAAAAACAACAGACGACGTAATAAATTGAATATATAATTAATCCCCTTAATCTTCATACCAGAAGACTGTACTTGATTCCAATATATATGCCAATATATGTCAAAATATATGCCAATATACCTGTACTACTTATATTCTCGTAGGTTAGAAGATATACCCGTGCATTCCTAGAAGATTACTCGTACAACGTACAATATGCGTGTGTCAGCAATTTTTGCCGCAATAAAACAATGGCGTAATAACTTAAAAATATCAATAATCCCTGAATCAATAATTCCGGAAAATATCAATAATAATAATGTTTAAACCTGAAGAGTATAATTGATATTATCCAGTCCAAAATGAAATGGCAATGAAATTTATTTTATATACATATCTTCATTATTCAAATCGGAAAGGATTTAATAAAAATCGTCTGCCGTATAAACACATTGGATTTAAATCCGTTGCTAAGCGACATGATATCATTTGCTTCAAATAAATTGGTAGAAAAAATATCGTCTAAATAGTTATATTTCTATGGAACATTTGGCGACAGTTTCGTCAAATTAGCGACATTTTAAAAAATCGCCAAATTTATCGCCAAGTGGGACTGTAGAACTGACAGTTCCACTTTGCGACAAATTGACGAAATATCATCACAATACTATCCCCTAACAAAAAACAATTAATATCATTTATGTAGCGCAATTTTATCAATTTCAAGATATTTTTATAGATTTGAAAACATTTTTATCAATTTGGTGACATTTTAAAAATTCGCTAAATATATTACTAAGTAGGATGGTTGATCTGACAGAGAAATGCTAACCAAACATCATTTCAGTACTCTTCTAACAAAACAAAAAAAATTTCATTGATATGTAGAAGACCCAAGCCACACGACCTACCCGAAGGTTTATGGCAGCTGTTTGTGTGTCGTTTATATCAATTTGGCGGCATTTCCGTCAATTTGGCAAAGTTTAAGAAAAGTTGTCAAATTAGCGATATCCCTCCAAATTCGTAGCTTTGAATTTGCAGATCTGAATGAAACATTCTTATCCCGTTTCAATATACTAAATGAAAACACTACAATTGTATTAGAAGATATACCCGCTCTACTCTTTTTCTGTTTCAACAATCGGCTATATGAATTTATTGGCTAAACACAATATATGAGTTTAGTAGCTAAATACGATATAAGCTTGAAAACTCTTTGCCAAAATAAATGCAATTGATGTACGCAGTCAGCAATTAATATAATTAAAAGAAAAATCAAACCGTCCATTCATAAGATATACTTTTATATCCATTTATCCATTTATTTATTATTTAAATCGAAAAAAAATAATAAAAACATTAACAAACACATTTAATTTAATTGCGATGCCGAGCAACATGATATATCCTCCTAAAATGTTAAAATTTATTAACCACTTATAGCACACCCGTTATTCGTACGGAGTGTATAATTTAAAGAAACTTAAAGTTCGCAATCATGTGCAAATTCTGTTAAAATATTAAATTTATTGCTCCTAAAGAGAAGTTTAAGAATATATGTTCTCACTATGCAAAATTATCTTCACGATCAGATCTGAAGAATAAAACATCCTGCCCCCTTTTGTAAGCAAATTTACAGAAGAAAAAATAGGAATTGAATGAATATATGCAACCCCGTACTAATTATATTGTCGCAGATCAGAAAATATGCCAATGTGTTAGTAGAAGATTACCCGTATTACAATATGCGTCTCAAAAATATTTGCCAAAATAAAAGAGATGACGTAATAAATTGAAAACATCAATAATATCCGTACTCTTTATACCAGAAGGTCGTAATTGATTCCAATATATGCCAATATATATCAAAACATATGTCAATATACCTGTACTACTTATATTCTCGTAGATTAAAAGATATACACGTGTATTTGTAGAAGATTCGTACAACATACAATATATGAGTTTAAACAATTTTTGTCATAATAAAATAATTGCATAATAACTTGAAAATATCAATAATCCTTGAATCAATAATCCCCGAAAATATAAATAATAATAATTTTTAAACCTGAAGACCGTAATTGATATTATCCAGTCAAAAATGCTATAAGAAAAATCAAATCGTTCTTTTCTAAAATATATTTTCATATCCATTTATTTATTATTCAAATCGAAAAAATAATTATTAAAATTAACAGACAGATTTAATTTAATTGCGTTTCTGAGTAACATGATATAAGATAGAATCTTATAACATGTTAAATATGTCATGTCTTATAACATAAACTGCGAAATTAAATAACGATTTTGATTTCTCTATACTTCTCATTGTTCCGTAAAAGCGTGTTTTAAATAAACCATGAACCATGGAGATAGATTTCCCCTTTAAATCATGTTTCAAACAATTCATGTTTTCAGAAAGTGACTAATTAACGCAAAAAATCTCCCATCAAACTCAGAGATTAAATTTTAATTCACTTTCAAACGATTTTCAAGCTTTTCGTTTGGATAAACCACGGAGTTAGGGAGTAGAACTCCTAGGAAAAAGTTCCGTTTTTCATTAATATCTCGACAACCCCAGGTCTTAGAAACTCGAAACTTGGACAAAATTTATGGGGGGATATTTCAAGGCTATTCACCAAATTTCATTAAATTCGGTTCAGCCGTTTTCCGTGATGATGAGACAAACGAAAATTTCGTTGTTTACTAATATCTCGAGAACCACTAGTCGTAGAAACTCAAAACACGGATATAATTTTAAGTGGGGCTATTTCTGGGCTACCCACAAAATTTCATCAAATTCGGTTCAGCCGTTCTCCCGTGATGGTGTGACAAACAGACAGACAGACAGACAGACAGACAGATTTTCATTTTTATTTATATAGATTACAGATTACGACCCGCGTAGGCAGCGAAAGCGAGCCGTCCTTTACGAACCCCCCATAGGCTTTTTAACTTTATATCCTTCCACGTCCTACCTTTTAAATGTTAAATTCTGCTTAAACTTTAATATTTTTCTTTGTTATCTTGAAACTTTTAAATCTTAATATCTTAACCTGTTTAACTTTTAATTGGTAAATTTTTTTGCTGCTTGCTTCCTGCATTCTCTACCTCCCCTTTTTGTGCCAAATCACAAACGTAGATGGCAGCACCTTTCACTTTGCTCCTTTGCTCTATTTTCAAATCTGTTCAGCTCAATTAATGTTAAGAGTATGACACATCACTTTCACATCGGAGGTTAAAGTCTCTGACTAGGCACTCCTCTTCGTTAACCACATTGTTGCGGATGGATTCCGGGTTCTCATTCCTGTCTGGTTGCTGACATCGCTAGGTCATCCCGGACTGCATTTTTGGTGTTGCCCTTCTCGGAGTGCGGTATTCGATGAAACTTCGATCCTGGCCTCTTTGGGCATAGGAAGGAGTTGCCGACATCGCCATCGCCGACGGACATCGAGGAAGATCCATCAACCGCTGGTCAGGAGTTTGGTTACGTCACCTACACCTCTTTCATTACCACGACAACTTCGACGACTGCAAACTGATGTTGACCCAAGGTCTATCTGCCGGGTCTGACCGCTGACGACTGGAGGAGCAGTATGATGCCGAGTCCTGTCCGGGCCTATGCCGCCTACGGTATACGGTGTGCCGGAATTGCATAAGTACGGATTCTCCGAGGACAACCGTGGGGCATTCCGTGACAGCATTTGAGTTTCACTTTGATCCCGTGTCGAGTTGGCGGCTGTTGTGCTGAAACGTATTCAGCTTAAATTGTTTATTTTAGATTCAAATCTTAATTACGTTATTAAAATTAAGAAAGTACTTTATCCAAATACCTGTGTGGTTATTTAGAGTAATCTTCATCTCTTGAAATTGTACCTTAATGTGTTTTCAGGTGATGTCGCCTTACAAGGTAAAAGTTGATACAATTTGTATTTGGTATTTTGCGTGTTGCAGGTCATTCAGGAATTTATTCCTGGACGAGAGTCTTTCGAAATTGAACCTGGGTTGAATTAAGATATATCACGGTTTGCATCTTAATATCGTCATACATATTTATCCTTTTATTTTTGTAACACATTATATATGTATGTCTGATTGTCCGCGGCCACTTGACACCTTTTCTTTGTGACACTGGTATGGATTTAGCATTAACTTTTTGAGGGGGTAGGTGGGGTATTTCTAATAATTATCGCTTTCGATTTTGGAAAAGTTGCTCCCAATTTTTCCGACAATTCACATGACTGCTCCAAATCAGTGTGCTACAGATCATAAAAATGATTACTAAATGGCGTGTTTATATACTCCTAAGTATATAAACACGCCAATTCCGCTATATGAAGGTTCTTAAATAAATGTCTTTATATATATATATATATATATATATATATATATATATATATATATATATATATATACAGCTATTTACATCTATGTTTTATATTTTAATATTAATGAATAATCTAAATACTGTACAACACATAAATACTGGCATATGCTTTTAAAGTGATTGTTAAATATTTTCAATAAATTACCGTGAAGCATTAATGGAGTACTACTTCCCTTTATCATTTGCTTAAACGACGGTTTTGTTCTCAAACTGTCTGTTAATCATTTCTGCTTCTATACGATTTGATATCAAGTAATTATTACCCCTGATGGTATTCGAAGTTAGAAATTTGACGCTAAAATTCCTCGGCCATGCAATAAGTGATGTATAGAACCGAAGATGCACTTATCTTAATAATTGATTGATAAAGTAGCTGTGACTAGAAATTTATCCAGCAAGTGAAGTAAACATTACAAGAAATGCTTTCTAGATGTTTTCTCATATAAAATTATAACAGAAAGCTAAATTATTTAAGTGGTAGTTATTATAAAATCCATTTTCTGTATAATGACATTTTAAAATTCATTTTAATATAAAAACAGGTTTCGAAACCACCTTAACGCATTTTGATTATTTCAGAGAAACGCTCATCTATTTGTGTAAGTATTGTAATGAAAATTAACAAAACCATTTTTCGTAGTTTTATTTTTTATTCAAATTTTACAACAATTTTGAAATCTCGATGCCATGATTCAAATGGTTACAATTATAACTTGTTACCATTCACTTTAAAGGACTTGAAAAATATTTAGATTGCTACCATATTCGATAATGTAGCCCTCGAGGGAGCTTCGAAAACTCAGGTCAACCGACTCATTCGAAAACATAGAGCGGCTTAATGGTTGGCCGGACCGTCGGAGGGGGGGGGGGGGCGTGTAAATTGTCCCCCAAGGGGGCAAATAGTGTCACGAAAAAAATTGTGTCGCCGATATTTTTTACAAAAATGTTTGAAATTACTGAGCCTCGTAATCAGTGAACCATAAATAAACCATTGTATGCACGATTTTATCAAATTTTGTCCTATGCTGTTATGTTAAAACTAGAAAGATCAATCGTGCATACAGCATTGCCTATTAAACACTTTCCAACTTCAATGCAATTTTATATAAACATCTCTAAAATGCCATACATTCCACGGTAATATTCTTAAAATTAGCACAATACTACATTAATTTATTATATTTGAAAACTTAAATTTCATCTAAAAAATGAACTTCATTCAAATGACGGCATTGAATTATAAATTACCTGGATTAAACATCTCTAAAATGCGATTCATTCTCCGGTAATATTTTTTAAATTATCACAATACTACAATATTTTATAATATTTGAAAACTTCATCGAAAACAAATGAAATTTATTCAAATTACGTCATAGAAATATAACACGCGTGGTTCTCTCTATAAAAGCAGCATTTCATTCATTGACTTTTTTCATTCATTTCATCCATAATAATACTATAATGATTTATTTTATTTAAAAACTTAAAACCATGGAGGTACAAGTAATTTAACTCTATGCTCAAAATTTCATCGAAGAAATAGTCTGGATCTCAGTGTAAAATCAATGAATGTTTCATTCATATCGGCTGTATTGAAGACTCCATGAGCTAAATAATTTTCCGTTAAAGAAATGCAGCAATTCTTATACAACTCATTCTACATATTTTGGTGTTTATATTCTCCATAAGTGAAAATTTGGCTTCGTTGTAGAAATAATCAAAATTTGATGATCATTTAAACTCAAATATATTGTACTTGCATTGCTTTAGTGCGAAAATGTACAGAATTTAAGCAAAACTAAAGCTGTTTTAGGACGGACACAAAACTATGAATCAAAAAGAGCTTTTAAAATGACGATTTTGACACAAGAGAGATGCCATATTTTATTTTGAAGTGGATCACGTGATCTCTTCAACTCTGACCATAGGTGACGTCACTTATGGTCAGAGAAAAGCGCTATGGGGGGTCTGTTTTATATGGCTCCTCAGAGGCCTAATGACATGTCTACGGGAGGAAAGGGGAAAAGGCAAGGTCAATAAGATAACGTAAGAGAATAAAATATAGTCCATTTCGCGTATATTACTATATTAATATTATATATTGCTCTCCTTCACTTCACTTCCTTCCTACTCTCTCTCTCTCTCTCTCTGTATATATATATATATATATATATATACATATATATATATATATATATATATATATATATATATATATATATATATATATATATATATATATATATATGTATATATATATATCTGTATATATATATATATATATATATATATACATATATATATATATATATATATATATATATATATATATATATATATATATATATATATATATATATATATATATATATATATATATATATATATATATATATATATATATATATATATATATATATATATATATATATATATATATATATATATATATATATATATATATATATATATATATATATATATATATATATATATATATATATATATATATATATATATATATATATATATATATATATATATATATATATATATATATATATATATATATATATATATATATATATATATATTATAGAAAACTTAAAATTTCATCGAAAAAAATGAACTTCATTCAAATGAGGGCATTGAAATATAAATTACCTGGATTAAACATCTCTAAAATGCGATACATTCCTCGGTAATGTTTTTAAAATTATCATAATACTACAATATTTTATAATATTTGAAAACTTCATCGAAAACAAATGCAATTTATTCAAATTACGTCATAGAAATATAACACGCTTGGTTCTCTCTTTAAAAGCAGCATTTCATTCATTAACTGTTTTTATTCATTTCATTCATCATAATACTATAATGATTTATTTTATTTAAAAACTTAAATCCATGGAGGTACAAGTAATTTATCTCTATGCTCAAAATTTCTTCGAAGAAATAGTTTGGATCTCAGTGTAAACTCAATGAATGTTTCATTCATATCGGCTATATTGAAGACTCCATGAGCTAAATAAATATGCCTCCTCAGAGGCCTAATGACAAGTCTACGGGAGTAAAGGGAAAAAGGCAAGATCAATAAGATAACTTAAGTGAATAGAATATAGTCCATTTCGCGTATATTACTATATTAATATAATATATTACTCGCCTTCACTTCACTTCCTTCCTACTCTCTCTCTCTCTCTCTCTCCATATATATATATATATATATATATATATAGAGAGAGAGAGAGAGAGAGAGAGAGAGAGAGAGAGAGAGAAAATTTAAAAATTTCAAATTCTGAAAAGTTGAAGTCAGAGCACAGAACCTAACGATCTTCATATTAGTTCTCTAGTTGCAACTGTTCATGCCAGGCATATCGTCTAGACCATTAAGTGGATTCATTAAGGCTTTCCGCTTCCAGTTCTGGGGATGTCAAAATTTGAACTGAAGATATTACATTGAAATATTAAATTTTTTTTGCAACATTCAGACTTAAAAGTTCATTTAAACATCCATATAAATGATGACTGGTAAGGATTTAGCATAAACTTTTTGAGGGGTTGGGGGGGGGGGGGTTCTAAGAATTTTCGCTTTCGGTTCTAGAAAAGCTACTTCCAATTGTTCCGACAATTCGCATGACTGTATAAAATAAGTGTGCTACAGATTATAAAAATGTTTAATAAATGAAGTATATGCACACTCCAATTCCGCTACATGAAGGTTCTTTAATAAATGTCTTAATATATATATTTCAGCTATTTACATCTATGTTTTATATTTTAATATCAATGCATAATATAAATACTTTACACCACACAAATACCAGCATATGCTTTTAAAGTGATTGTTAAATAGTTTCAATAAATTACCTCAAAGCATTAATGGAGTACTACTTATCTTTATCATTTGCTTAAACGTCGCTTTTGTTCTCAAACTGTCTGTTAATCATTTCTGCGTCCGTACGATTTGATATTAAGTAATTATTTCCCCTGATGGTATTCGAAGTTAGGAATTTGCAGCTAAGATTCCTCGGCCATGCGATAACTGATGTATATAACCGAAGATGCACTTGTCTTAATAATTGATTGATAAAGTAGCTGTGACTAAAGATTTATCCAGCAAGTGAAGTGAACATTACAAGAAATGCATTCTAGATGTTTTCGCATATAAAATTTTAACAGAAAGCTAAATTATTTAAGTGGTAGTTATTATAAAAACCATTTTCTGTATAATTAAATTTTAAAATTCATTTTAATATAAAAAACGCATTTCGAAACCACCCTAACGCATTTTTAATGCTTCAGAGAAACGCTCATCTGATTGTGTTATTGTAATGAAAATTAACTAAATCATTTTTAGTAGTTTTATTTTTTTATTGACATTTTGCAACAGCAATTTTGAAAACTCAATGTCATATGTGAAATGGTTACAATTATAGCTTGTTATCATTCACTTTAAAAGGCTTGAAAAGTATTTCGATTGCTACCACACTTGATAATGTACCCCTCGGGGCGTATAACATGTCTCCCAAGAGGGGCGTATAACTTATAAGAGGGGCGCAAAATTTCAATAAAGTGCGTAAAATTTCTATTTGCAAGAAAAGGTGATGAAAACTAAAAAGTTTTTGTTGTTACTGATGACCTTTTGTTTCGGCGGAGCCGACTCAGGATCAATGACGCATCAAGCAGGAAAGAAGGATGAAAGACACAAGACGAGTGAACAAAGTTTACAAGAACGCATCACTGCCGAAGGTCGGAGGGGGTGCGACTTCACATTTAGACGAGTACCTAGAAGGTAGAAGAAGACTGACTTTATCCTCGAGAAACATCCATGCCTTATTCGGGATTCGAACCCGAGCCCACAAGACAGCAAACGAAGACGCTATCCACTTCACCGCCTGGGGAGGCTAAAAACTAAACTAGTGTAACTAGTTAGTTTATATTGTGTTTTTATAGCGATACTTCATTCCTAATCTTCACCCTGAAAAATTGTCGATTCATTTAAGACACACCAAGCTCTTAGAAGAAATAAATAACATAGGCAAATAGTTTTCGGAAATTGATGAATGTGAACTTTCTGAAAGTGAAGATATAATATTTGAAAATGATAATGATCTATTAGACACTGAGAACATTTTCAGGAAAGAATCAGGTCCAAGGGGATATTCAAAACATAATATTATAAATGGTAAAGTGAAGACTGCATTTTCATTGATAATTGACCATCATATTGTGATACATATAAGAACATGCACAATGAAAGAAACAAATCAAGCGTTAGGAACCGAATGGAGGCTATTACCTTAAAGTTACTTTGGCTCATATTTCCTTACTGAAATCAATATTACCAGCATTCAAGTAGAAAAAAATAAAGTCTTTATCTAAAAACCGGAAATTTGACCAGTTACGGTACTATAAGGTATATATTGAGTGTCGGTATGTTCAGTGTTAAGAACTTGGAAATAACACTTTCAATAGTTTTAAAACTTTTCAGTTGCATGTCTTTCCAGTCACGGATTAACTCCAGAATAAGTGACTATTTTGAATTTTAACAGATTATCCCTTGTTATACTAATAAAAAATCTGATGTGGGCAGCACATGACTTTCCTTGTATCATGCAATGAATTTATAACTTTTACAGTAAAAAAAAAATATTATTTTTATAGTAGTTATTTGTATTCTTTCCAAGATATTGAATTTTCGTCAATGAGTGGTCATTTTCCATGTCGTCATTGATTTAGCGTCATTTTTATCCATTTGGCGAGTTTTTCGTTAAATTAGCAACATTTAAAAAAGTCGCCACCAAATGCGTCGCTAAAATCCCACCAAGCGTTGTGGACGAAGAAATAAGTTATTCTTACAGCAGATAAATGACTATTGGGGTTCAAATACAAAGTATTATTTAAAGTATCTTTTTTCATGAATGGAACGAGCTAGATCCACGAGAATGATGTCACCAAATTTATCGCATGGTATTACATATGAAAAGTAAACATGTTTCTCAATAGGAAATATTTTATTTTATTTTATATGACTTTTTGAAAAATTTTTTGAAAAATATGCAATATCTCGTGAACGGTTCATGTTAGCATTCTAAAATTTATGTTAATCGTTTTCAGATGAAAAATTACATTATGTCTATTTACGTAACTTTGTTAGCGGTTTTTATTTTTTGACGATTCTTTCAAAATTAACTCGAAATTCAATTTACTCGAAAATTTAGAGGGGTTCTGAACATTCGATTGCGTTTAAAAACAATAGGCTTCCAGTATTCACGGATTGTGATTTTTGTACCAAATGTCAATCGAATCGCTCATTTCGTTCGTGAGATGTCGTCTCCACAGACTCACTGACACTCACACATAGAGACACACACGCACACACACACACACACACACACAGACATCACCTTAAAAATGTTTGATTCGTGATCAGGGATGCTTGAAACGTGCTTTCCCGTCGAAAACTCGAATTCGAATTTTCGACCCCGTCACAATACTTTCCTTATACATTATGTATATAAGGGAAATAATAATATACAAATACGTTAAACATTCATCTACAGAAACGTAATTATTTACTATCAACTACAAGGAGAAAACCAACAAATAGCGAATTAAGGGTAAGATAGCTTCTGCAAATAAATTAGTCACTTGCATCAAGAATAAAAAACAATCAGTTAAATAACAACTAAATAAGTGGTTGCAGAAAATATTTAAAAAATATTAGAAGCAAAAAAAGGAAATTATAAATGAAGAAAAGCAACCTTATTCATAGACAAAATAAGCTAAATTCATCAAAAATAAGAGTAAAGGAGCAGAAATAAAACGTGGTAATTAACTGTTATCAGAAACTAAAATTCAGATGAGGGAATTGTCAATTAAATAATGCATTTATTTCCAGAAAACAATCAAGTGAAAGTTATATAAAAAAAAACAGAGGAACAATAGAGCCACAAGCGGTTGCATAAGAAGTAAATAAGTGGATACGAAAAATATTAAAAACAGTATAACAGGGAATAAGTGGTAATTATAAATGAAGTGAAACAACAGGACTCAAAAACAAAATTAGCTAAATTTATCAAGAATAAGAGAAAAAAGCATAAGTAAATCGAGGTAATTAACTGATACAATAAACAAAAATTACATGGGAGGAATCATGCATTAAGCATCACATTTCAATGGCAAAGAAATTAGGGGAAAATAAGGTCAGGAAACAATTGAGAAATAATAGCGTCATCTTTAAAAAGGTTTAATTCAAAAATTGTATTAGGTTACAAATGCTCTCAGTATTATTTAATTTAATGTTCATGCTGGTACTACCAATATATTTTATTGTCGTTAATTTAATATCCTAGTTTGAGAAAGTTTTTGTATATATTTTAAAATGTTTGAATCATAAATACATAATTTAACCATTTGCAGTGCTGTAATTATTGACGACTTATGCTTGATTGAAACCAAATTAAAAAAATCTGATGTGGGCAGCACATGGCCTTTCCCTGCAGATTCATATTCACGTTCTCTTTATTTATTCAATATTTCATAATATTGAGTTTAATTGCACAAAATAACACCCATAATTATTTAAAATTACACTGAATTTGCACTTTTAATTCAATTTTCGTGTTCATTTGGTAACTCGAGTTATTTTCAAAGGTGGCGAGGCGAAAATGCGTAAAAACTAAAATATATCGACAACGGGTAGACCTGGAGTAATGGGGGCTCGTCTTATTCTTCTCACCGTCAAGAATTACGTAAAAAGCGAGCATGTAATTGATATATTTGATCATACGTACCCTTTTTTTCCTTCATTTTAGATTTTAGCGAGTTTTTCTGTCCATTTGGCAGAAAAGGCAGGTTTTTTTTTTTTTTTTTTCTTTTTTTTTTTTTTTTTATCTTAAAAAAATATAATCAGCAGCAGGGTAACCAATGTGTGACTTACCCATAAAATTGCATGAAATTTGGTCAATTGGCTTTTAAACTAGAGTGGATACAAACTCTGCACAGACAGACACCAGGACTCACAGACACACAGCCATGCGCACACACAGACGTCACGCTAAAAATTATTTTTTCGGATTCTAGAGCTCTCAAAACGTGTAGATCCGTCGAAAACTTGAGTTGCGATTTTCGACACTATTCCAATTATATTCTTATACATTGCCATACATTAATGGCAAAGTAATATATCATTATAACGATTTTACAGCGTTTTAATTTTTTAATAACACACGATCTAAATAAAATTGAAGAGAACCGGTTATTACGATACAATATAATGCACATTCAAACATGCCTATCAATTTAATGTGGTTTTATTTTCTGCAATAAAAGAATTCATATTATCTTTTTTTTTCTACATAAATTACTTAAACACTCTATCGGTTAAGAATTGTCAGGCAAATTCTTATTTTCTTGATATTTTAAGCTGCAATATATTTCCATACCATATAATTATGACACATACTATTTTACTTTGATAACGATTAGAAAGAATTTTGAAGTTACTTTTACTCGTACATTCCTATATGAAGCAAAAAATCACATTTATATTTGTTTTGGTGATTCAACTCTAAGAAGGATGCGGCTAGAATATTTGAATTTATTGGCGGAAAATGTTGCATTTTATCGTATTTGGGAGAAAAAAATATTCCTTGAAACATTTATTTCTCAGGATTTGCTATACATAAATAGAGTTAAGGTGATCACTGATTTGAATGTAGCATCACATTCTGTAGGAGGTTGGATGATTAATTAAAAATGTTTCCTTTCGGTCCATAAGATGTATTTAAAACATTCTCAAGATTGGCTTTAGATAGAGCTTAGATAATGGCTAATATGGATTTATCATTAAATTCTTGAGGGAGAAAATGGTTTCACTAAGAATTCCCACTTTCGGTTCTGGAGATATCACTTCCAGTAAAAAAAAATACATCTTCCTTATAACATCTATTTTACACAATCTGCTATAGATACAGCTTAGATGATGACTGTTTAACATAGAATTCCGTAGGGGAGTAGTTGGTTCACTAAGGATGTTAACTTCCAGTTTATTTTTCAACTTACAGTTAGGAAAGGTTTTGAATCAAGTATGCTATAGATATAGATTAGGTGGCAAGTGGTGATTTATTTAGCAATTAATTCCGGAGAAAGTTGGGGGGGATTACACTAAAAATTTCCGATTGTGCTTTTTTCACTTTCTGTTCAATATATTTAACTTAAAACAATAATTTCTCTGGATTGGCTATAAATTCAGCTTCGATGATGACTAATAATGATTCAACAACGAATTCTAATGGATATAGTGGGTTTACTGAGTATTTTCATTTACAGTTTTTTGGAGATATCACTTCCGGTTTTTCCGACAATTCGTATAGTTGAACGAAATATATATGTGAAAGAGAATTAAAGTGCTGAATAATTCCGTGAAAAATAATTTATACACATGTTTTTATATTATTGTATACAGATTTACTCTAATAAATTATGTGCATGTCTACTGAAGATTTAGATACTACATCACTCCATCACTCAATAAGTCTCTGGTCTAACTAAGAAAAACAATTTTTTTTTAGAAATTTGACTTTATTCATCAACATTATCTTCTTTAAGAGTGATACATTCATTCCAACGCTCCTCTAACTTTTCGATACCTCTTTTGTAGAACGATTTATCTTTGCTCTCAAAATAGGTCTCAGTTTCGGCAATCACTTCCTCATTTGAGTCAAATTTTTTAATCGAAATCGATCTTTTTGATTCAGGTGTGTAGTAATGGATCCATGTTTCATCCATTGTCACATACCGATGCAATAAATCCTTCTATCTCGCTTGAACAGCTCCAAACAGCGCTCTGAATCCTCAACGCGTTGTTGTTTTTGGTTCGGTGTGAGCAAGCTCGGCACCCACTTTGAAAGCTACTTAGGCATGCTCAAAATTTCGTGTACAATTGTAAACACACTACCTTCTGATATCTTTAAGGTGTCGAAAGCCCAATAATAAACATCCTGCTATTTTTTTTTATTTTAGAGTATTCGAAACGTGTAAATCCGTCAAAAACTCAAGATTGATTTTCGATACCATTCCAATACTTTCCGGAAATAGTGGCATACATTGTAAGGAAAGTAATAAAGATATATATTTTCCGATTCTATATTCAAGTTATTCTCTTTATATATTTAGTAAATATACATTTAGGTTCATTTTTTTTAAGTTACACCAGATCGGCTATAAATTTGACTTATCTGGTATGTTTATACAAATAGCATCCATTGCATAATTTAGATTATCAATACCCCCCTTTCAATATAGGGTATCATTATTGTTCTGGTAATTATCATTGTTTCATTTCGTAGATGTTTTTATGGGAATTTCAAATTTTAAGTCATTCAAATTTATTATGGGAATCACTAAAAAATCTATCTACTTCCAGTTCCTAAAATAATATATCTACACACAACATTTGGGATTAATAGATGTATTCCTTCTTTAATTATCATGTTTTCTACTATAGACGCATAAAACATACACATATACACTCACGCACACGCAAACACTCACACAAATACATACACTCACATACAGAAAGACATACACACAAGCACACGCACACAGTTACACAGACACACTAATGAATATATTTGCTAAAGTGTTAGAAAATGTAGTCTAAAAACGTACATTTTCGTCAAAATCTGGAAACAAAAAAAAATTTGAATCTCAGCAGTAGGATAAAGCAAATATCTGAAGGTTTTTAAATCAAAAGTTGCATTTACAGTAACTTATTTACAATCAGACACTGATCCAATAACAATATAACTACAACCAGTTATAGACGACTTGCTAGCGATCAAAATATAAGGAAATCACATTTATTCTATTATGCTTCTAATCGAGTTAATCCTTGTTAACACAACTTCTGGCAAAATACCGAAAATTACTGTTATTATGCTGGACTTTAATGCACTTCCAGAGCAATAACAAGAATTTTTATTATCTTTCTACATAAAAGCCTAGGAAGTTATATCCGAGCAATTATGGAGTGAGAGGCAGATTGATGCTTCCTTGGTATAGGGAGGGTGCTATATATATATAAGGATACTTATCTAATTATTGGGAAACTGCTTATATCGTTCTGATAGTCGTTAATATGATGTATTTCTGCTATGATATTTCTATCAAAAGTATACGATCATATTTATTTGTTTATGGACTGGACTGTATTCCAGTGACTTTATTAAATAAACGACTAAGAAGCTGTGTTGGTTAAGAAATATCAAGAAAACGGTTATTTTGTAATGTAGGAAGCATGGATTTAGCTTGATAATTATCACATTATTACTTTCCTTATATGCATAATATATAAGGAAAGTCTTGTGACAGGGTCGAAAATTCGAATTCGAGTTTTCGACGGGAGAGCACGTTTCAAGCATCCCTGATCGCGAATTGAACATTTTTGAAGTGATGTTTAAGTGTGTGCGTGTGTGTGTGTGAAAATATGTGTGTGTGTGTGAAAGTATGTGTGTGTGTATGTGTGTGTGAAAGTATGTGTGTGTGTGTGTGTGTCTGAAAGTATGTGTGTGTGTGTGTGTGTGTGTGTGAGTGTGTGTGTGTGTGTGTCAAAGTATGTGTGTGTGTGTGTCAGTGAGTCTGTGGAGACTATAACAGACGAACGAATGGACGGATTCGAACGAAATTTGGTACAAAAATTATACTCCGTGAATACTGGAAGCTTATTATTTTTGTACGCAATCGAATGTTCAGAACCCCCTAAATTTTCGAGTGAAATCCTGAAAAAATCATCAAGAAATCGAAATCTCTAATAAAGTTACGCAAATTGACATTTCTTATGTAATTTTTCATTAGAAAACGATTGACATAAATTTTAGAACGCTAGCATGAACCGTCTTCGGGATATTGCACATTATTCAAAAGAATTATCAAAAAATCATATGAAATAAAAAACTTTTTTATATGTTGCTAAATTAACGAAAAACTCGCCAAATGAATAAAAATGACGACTAATTGATGAAAATTCAATATCTTGAAACGAATATAAATATCTACTATAAAAAGAATCTTATTTTTTTACTGTAAAAGTAGTAAATTCATTGCATTATATATGGAAAGTCATGTGCTGTCCACATCAGATTTTTTTAAAACAAATTAATATAATCTGGTTGCGGTTAGACAGAAATGTAAGCGAATTTTATTGTATATTTCTATATAAATCAAAAGAATTTATAGAGGTAAATCTGAGTGATAAGTCATAGTTCAAAAATTGTACAGAATTGTAAAGAAATCAATATTCATATTTTTTTTTAAATTTTAATGATATTTAAGATATCGCCTAGCAGTATTAAAAATTGCAATCATTATAAGTTATCGTAAAATGTTCTAATTTGATTATAGTTTTATCTCTTCAAAACTGGTATTTTATCCTTATACGATAATTACGCTTTATCTCTTTACCTGTTGGAGATAAGTGGACAATGTAAATTACAAAAATGTTGAAAGTAAGGTAGGAAATAAGACTGTTAATGAAATAGTGCTGCCATTAATTTTCAAAAAGTTACACTTTTTAAATTTTTATATGACCCCTTTAGACAAATTTGATCAATCAGAATTTTTTTATTTTAAATGCAACAAGATCATTAAAAAACGCATATCTGTATCTTTAGAATTAATTGAATTATGATAAAGGAATGCCGAAAATCACAACTCGAGTTTTCGACGGATCTACACGTTTCGAGACCTCTAGAAAACGAAAAAACTATTTTTAGCGTGACGTCTCTGTGTGTGTCTGTGTGTCTGTCTGTGTGTCTGTGTGTCTGTCTGTGTGTCTGTGTGTCTGTCTGTGTGTCTGTCTGTGCAGATTTTGTATCCACTCTAACTAAAAAACTAATGGACCGAATTTCACAAAATTTGGTAGGTAAGTCACTTGTGGGCGGGGCTGGTGCTGATTAGTTTTGGGTACGATTCGGAATAAAAGAACCCGCCTTTTTTTTGCGAAATGGCCCGCAAAAGCTTGTATCCACTCTAGCTGGAAAACTAATGGACCAAATTTCACAAAATTTGGTAGATATGTCGCTAGTAGGCCACCCTGGTGCTGATTAGATTTTGGTATAATTCGAAAAAAAATAACCTGCCTTTTTTTGCGAAATGGCCCGCAAAAATCATCAAAATCTAAACTTAAGATTTACGTATGCTCAAATATAGCCATTAAATGCTTGTTTAATACGTAATTTTTAGCGAAGAAAAGAATAAGACCAACCCCATTACACTAGGACTAGCCGTTCTCGAGATATTTTAGTTTTTCGTACTTTCCCTACGCCACCTTTGAAAATAAGTCCGGTTATCGAATGAGAACGAAAATTGTATTAAAAGTGAAATAAATTTAATTAGCGAAATTAAATTTAATTAGTGAAATAAATTTAATAAATTCAAAAGCTTGTATCCACTCTAACTGAAAAACTAATGGACCGAATTTCACAAAATTCGGTAGATGAGTCACTTGTGGGTGACCTTGGTGCTGATTAGATTTTGGTACGATTCGGAAATAAATAACCTGCCTTTTTTTGTAGAATGGCCCGCAAAAAACGTCAAAATCTAAACTAAAGAACTACGTATTCTCAAATATATCCATTAAATGCTGATTTAATACGTAATTTCTAACGACGAAAAGAATAAGACCAAACCCATTACACTAGGACTAGCCGTTCTCGAGATATTTTAGTTTTTCGTACTTTCCCTACGCCACCTTTGAAAATTAGCCCGGTTACAGAATGAGAACGAAAATTGAATTATAAGTGCAACAAATTAAATTAAAATAAAGAGAACGTTAATATAAGTCTGCAGGGAAAGTCATGTGCTGCTCACATCAGATTTTTACTTTCCCTGCAATACATGGTAATGTATAGGGAAAGTATTGGAATCGTGCCGAAAATCGCAACTCGAGTTTTCGACGGATCTACACGTTTCGAGACCTCTAGAATACGAAAAAACCATTTTTAGCGTGACGTCTGTGTGTGTGTGTCTGTGTGTCTGTGTGTCTGTGTGTCTGTATGTCTGTCTGTCTGTGTGTCTGTCTGTGCAGATTTTGTATCCACTCTAACTAAAAAACTAATGGACCGAATTTCACTAACTTTTGTAGGTAAGTCACATGTGGGCGGGGCTAGTGCTGATTAGTTTTGGGTGCGAGTCGGAATAAAAGAACCCGCCTATTTTTGCGAAATGGCCCGCAAAAGCTTGTATCCACTCTAGCTGGAAAACTAATGGACCAAATTTCACAAAATTTGGTAGATATGTCGCTAGTAGGCCACCCTGGTGCTGATTAGATTTTGGTATAATTCGAAAAAAAATAACCTGCCTTTTTTTGCGAAATGGCCCGCAAAAATCATCAAAATCTAAACTTAAGATTTACGTATGCTCAAATATAGCCATTAAATGCTTGTTTAATACGAAATTTTTAGCGAAGAAAAGAATAAGACCAACCCCATTACACTAGGACTAGCCGTTCTCGAGATATTTTAGTTTTTCGTACTTTCCCTACGCCACCTTTGAAAATAAGTCCGGTTATCGAATGAGAACGAAAATTGTATTAAAAGTGAAATAAATTTAATTAGCGAAATTAAATTTAATTAGTGAAATAAATTTAATAAATTCAAAAGCTTGTATCCACTCTAACTGAAAAACTAATGGACCGAATTTCACAAAATTCGGTAGATGAGTCACTTGTGGGTGACCTTGGTGCTGATTAGATTTTGGTACGATTCGGAAATAAATAACCTGCCTTTTTTTGTAGAATGGCCCGCAAAAAACGTCCAAATCTAAACTAAAGAACTACGTATTCTCAAATATATCCATTAAATGCTGATTTAATACGTAATTTCTAACGACGAAAAGAATAAGACCAACCCCATTACACTAGGACTAGCCGTTCTCGAGATATTTTAGTTTTTCGTACTTTCCCTACGCCACCTTTGAAAATAAGTCCGGTTATCGAATGAGAACGAAAATTGTATTAAAAGTGAAATAAATTTAATTAAAATAAGGAGAACGTTAATATAAGTCTGCAGGGAAAGTCATGTGCTGCCCACATCAGATTTTTACTTTCCCTGCAATACATGGTAATGTATAGGAAAAGTATTGGAATCATGCCGAAAATCACAACTCGGGTTTTCGACGGATCTACACGTTTCGAGACCTCTAGAATACGAAAAAACCATTTTTAGCGTGACGTCTGTGTGTGTGTCTGTGTGTCTGCCTGTGTGTCTGTCTGTGTGTCTGTCTGTGTGTCTGTGTGTCTGTCTGTGCAGATTTTGGTATCCACTCTAACTAAAAAACTAATGGACCGAATTTCACAAAATTTTGTAGGTAAGCCACTTGTGGCCGGGGCTGGTGCTGATTAGTTTTGGGTACGATTCGGAATAAAAGAACCCGCCTTTTTTTGCGAAATGGCCCGCAAAAGCTTGTATCCACTCTAACTGAAAAACTGATGGACCGAATTTCACAAAATTCGATAGATGAGTCACTTGTGGGTTACTTTGGTGCTGATTAGATTTTGGTACGATTCGCAAAAAAATGACCTGCCTTTTTTTGCAAAATGGCCCGCAAAAATCGTCCAAATCTAAACTAAAGAACTGGGTATACTGAAATATATCCATTAAATGCTGATTTAATACGTAATTTTTAACGACGAAAAGAATAAGACCAACCCCATTACACTAGGACTAGCCGTTCTTGAGATATTTTAGTTTTTTCGTATTTTCTCTACGCCACCTTTGAAAATAAGCCCGGTTGCCGAATGAGAACGAAAATTGAATTAAAAGTAAATTTAATTTAGTTTAAATAAAGAGACTGCGAATAAAGTCTGTAGGGAAAGTCATGTGCTGCCCACATCAGATTTTTACTTTCCCTGCAATACATGGTAATGTACAGGGAAAGTATTGGAATCGTGCCGAAAATCGCAACTTGAGTTTTCGACGGATCTACACGTTTCGAGACCTCTAGAATACGAAAAAACCATTTTTAGCGTGACGTCTGTGTGTCTGTCTGTGTGTCTGTGTGTCTGTGTGTCTGTCTGTCTGTGTGTCTGTCTGTGCAGATTTTGTATCCACTCTAACTAAAAAACTAATGGACCGAATTTCACTAAATTTTGTAAGTAAGTCACTTGCGGGCGGGGCTAGTGCTGATTAGTTTTGGGTGCGAGTCGGAATAAAAAAACCCGCCTTTTTTTGCGAAATGGCCCGCAAAAGCTTGTATCCACTCTAGCTGGAAAACTAATGGACCAAATTTCACAAAATTTGGTAGATATGTCGCTTGTAGGCCACCCTGGTGCTGATTAGATTTTGGTATAATTCGAAAAAAAATAACCTGCCTTTTTTTGCAAAATGGCCCGCAAAAATCATCAAAATCTAAACTTAAGATTTACGTATGCTCAAATATAGCCATTAAATTCTTGTTTAATACGTAATTTTTAGCGAAGAAAAGAATAAGACCAACCCCATTACACTAGGACTAGCCGTTCTCGAGATATTTTAGTTTTTCTTATTTTTCCTACATCGTTTTTGAAAATAAGTCCAGTTTTCAAATGAGAACGATAATTGAATTAAAAATGAATTAAATTTAATTTAAATAAATAGAACGTGAATATAAGTCTGCAGGGAAAGTCATGTGCTACCCACATCAGATTTTTACTTTCCCTGCAATACATGGTAATGTATAGGAAAAGTATTGGAATCATGCCGAAAATCGCAACTCGAGTTTTCGACGGATCTACACGTTTCGAGACCTCTAGAATACGAAAAAACCATTTTTAGCGTGACGTCTGTGTGTGTGTCTGTCTGTCTGTGTGTCTGTGTGTCTGTGTGTCTGTCTGTCTGTGCAGATTTTGTATCCACTCTAACTAAAAAACTAATGGACCGAATTTCACTAAATTTTGTAAGTAAGTCACTTGCGGGCGGGGCTAGTGCTGATTAGTTTTGGGTGCGAGTCGGAATAAAAAAACCCGCCTTTTTTTGCGAAATGGCCCGGAAAAGCTTGTATCCACTCTAGCTGAAAAACTGATGGACCGAATTTCACAAAATTCGGTAGATGAGTCACGTATAGGTCATCCTGGTGCTGATTAGATTTTTGAACGATTCAGAAAAAAATAACCTGCCTTTTTTTGCAGAATGGCCCGCAAAAATCGTTCAAATCTAAATTAAAGAATTGGGTATACTCAAATATATCCATTAAATGCTAATTTAATACGTAATTTTTAACGACGAAAAGAATAAGACCAACCCCACTACACTAGGACTAGCCGTTCTCGAGATATTTTAGTTTTTCGTACTTTCCATACGCCACCTTTGAAAATAAGCCCGGTTACCGAATGAGAACGGAAATTGAATTAAAAGTGAAATAAATTTAATTAAAATATAGAGAGCATTAATATAAGTCTGCAGGGAAAGTCATGTGCTGCCCACATCAGATTTTTAACTTTCCCTGCAATACATGGTAATGTATAGGGAAAGTATTGGAATCATGCCGAAAATCACAACTCGAGTTTTCAACGGACCTACACGTTTCGAAACCTCTAGAATACGAAAAAACCATTTTTAACGTGACGTCTGTGTATTTGTCTGTCTGTCTGTGTGTCTGTCTGTACAATGTATTTATCCACTCTAACTCAAAAACTAATCGACCGAATTTCATAAAATTTGGTAGTCAAGTCACTTGGGTATGACCCTGGTGCTGATTAGTTTTTGGTACGATTCGTAGAAACAGGAATCGCCTTTTTTTACGAAATGGCCAGTAAAATTTTCATGTATCCACTCTAGTTAAAATACCAATTGACCAAACTTCACAAAATTTTGTAGATAAGTTACTTGTACGATACTCTGGTGCTGATTAGATTTAGGTATTAATCGGAAAAGAACAACCTTTTTTTACGAAATGGCCTTCAAAAATCGCAAAATCTAAAAAAACTACGTATGTTCAAATATATCAATTAAATTCTTGTTTTATACGTAATTTTTGATGAGGAAAATAATAAGAACAACTCTATTACCCTAGGACTAACCATTCTCGAGATAGTGATTTTTCGCATTTAATTATGTCACTTTTAGAAAACTGTCTAATTACCAAATATAAACAGAAATTGAATTAAAAATGCAAATTTAGTGTTATTTTGTGCAATTAAACTCAATTTAATGAATTATTAAAGAAAAATAAATATGAATTTGAGTTTGCAGGAAAAGTCATGTGCTGCCCACATCAAATTTTTAAATGTAGTTTTTAAGATATTTTACTTTTTTGCACTTCTGAAGTGAACTTTTTTTCCCGTATCGACACGTCTAGCGATTTCTCTGTCTCGTATAGGAGGAGCACTATAAATGGATACTAATACGATGTTCCTCTTGTAGTTGTTAATAGGATGTTGCTCAGATATTACTAGCAAAATTACACAATCCAATTTTTCATTTTCTCTACATATATATTGTATAATATACATGGAAATAAAGTATTGTGACGTGATCAAAAATTCGAATTCGAAATGATAATGTAAAAGTACGTTTCAAGCAGCCCTGAACTCAAATCGAACATTTCTGAAGTCTGTGTGTGTGCGTGTTAGCGTGTGTGCATCTATGAGTCTGGGTATACGATATCTCACGGACGAATGAAGCATTTTAAATCAAAACTGGTAAGATTATTACAGTGAATACTGAATCCATATTGATTTCGAACACGATCAAACATTCAAAATGCCCTCAAAATTTCGAGTAAAATTTTGAGAAAAAAATATCAGGTGATTCAATTATACTACATAAATAATCATTTTATATGCAATTTTTCATTAGAAAACGAAAGACTGAAAGTTTAGAACGCTAGCCTGAGCTGTTCCAAATGCATTTCTAAAAAAAAATACATAATATTGAAAAGTAGGATATATCACCTAAGAAGTTCACTTTCAAAAAGTCCACTTTCCAATATTTTCTGACTTATTTGACGAAATATCGCTAATCTGACACTTTTTAAAAATGGTGCCAATTTGACGAAAACGTCGCCAAATCGATAAAAATGACGACAAATGAACTACAATTGGCACAAAATTGAGAACTAACTATTAAAAATTGAGAATTAATTATTAGAATTTTTTAACATATGGGCTTTATTGTTTAGCGGATGCAAACAATATAGTTCTAATTACCAATTTAGATTTGCAGGAAATTTGTGAAAATATAACCTAATGTGTTACTGGTATTTCGAAATAGTTCTGCATGTTGTAATTAAAAAATGAGCCAAATGTTGATGTACAATTTAATATTAAAACCGGTCTGCATTTCGATCATCATTGCTTCAAAAAGAAAGAAATGAAATCACTGCATCAGATGTAAGGAAAGTCATATGCAGCCCAATATGAGATATTTTGTTTATGAATAGTATTCGAGAATTTTGCTTGTCTAAATCATCGACTAGAAATCTCTAGTAGTAATGAAGTTGTCGTGAAAAAATAACTTGTTGAACGGTCAGGTGAATCAAAATATCGTGAAATAAATATTTATTTTACTTAAAAAAACCTATTTTGTGTAGTGATAATTTTATACACTGCTATGTTTTGCTAGAATAATCCTCCAAATTTATCTCTAAAAGTGAGAGTCATCTTAATCTGAAAAGCAAATAATTGGTCAGTGACTACAATATTTAGCTTTAAAATTATAGTAAATATTTAGCTGGGATTTAAAGATTATAACATACATTAACAAATAATACTTTAAACAAAACAACTCATTTTATCTTTTATGAGGGATGATTAGGAGGAGATGTGAGACCAATCAATATTTACCGAAATATCAAAAAGATGTGCTCTCGACCCATTTCTTATACAGTATATGGTTGTTGCGTACCTTGTGTGCATTTTAACTGCATTAGAGATCACTGGCTTTGACCAGGGGTACTTGCCGATAGGAAGCTAATTTATACAACTCCCCATGATCTGCCATTGATTCTTAAAACATTACTATAGAATTTTCCATTTTATTCCTCATCATATCGATCATTATTTCTTTTTCTGCTCACCGTCCTCATATTCTAAAGCTCCCTTTAAATCTGATTGTGCTTTCTTTCGTTAGGTAATTTTAATATTTTTTTACCTTGATTCGGGGAAAAAACACCTTCTTTGTATTTGATTGGCCTTGGTTTGAATGCTGGCTTAGGGCCAGTCCTGATTGGACTCCTTCTTCGGATCAGACCTAGAAGCATGGATTACATCCATCAGTGACTATCCAACATGTAGATGTCATTGTAAATTTATTATTTTATAGTCCGTAAAGATCGATCAATTGACATGTTAAACCTGCTGACTATTCGTCTGAATCCTTTTTTCAGCTTGCTTCACTCCATGGCATGTTCTTTTAAATATATAATTCCTTATTTTGCCTCACATTGGTGTCAGAAAAATTGTTACTTTCACAGTATAAAAATGATCATAATTGCATTTTAATACAGATTCATATAATCCAATATAGGTGAGAAAGAAATGTAAGGGGTTTTTACTGTTTATTTCTACACAAGTCATTTTCATCGACGTAACAATCCTGCGAATTGCTTGTGGTCACTAAATATGACACCTATATACTTAGCAAAGTCCTGAATATCAAAAACCACCTGAAATTCCATCATAAAAATGACGCACATTTTTTAGTTCTGTTAACATGGGAATTGAGGTATGTAAAGCAATATTTTATGTCCGATCACTGTATGTCTCTTTACTTTCAAAGTTTTCAAATATTTTAAGATAAAAATAAATTATTTAATGTACTTTTTTATTTTGCTTCATGGAATAGCCAACAAATGATTTCTGTATTTGAAACGTAATAAGGTGATCATAGTTACGACAATGAAATAAAAAAATAATCATTGATAAAATACAATTCCCGGCTAATGTTTTCGCATATTAACGGAAAATCTAACAAACGAAACTTTGGAAAATTTTGAATAAATGGCCAGGAGCATTTTTTAAAATTATTTTTCAGATCATCTTCCAAAATATGTCTCTGGTTCTCTGAAAATAAACACCTTTACGTTAAGCAACACTTGGTTTCCTCTATCACTTGCGGCGATCACTTACGGCGATCACTTACGGCGATCATCTAATACTCATATCCTATTCCATGTTGTTTTTCCATTATTGGTTTAGGACTCTGTGGATTGGACCAATTGGGCATTAGCAATTAACTTTATTTTTCTTACATACAGCATTGCATTATCCGTAGACTATGTGCCATTGACTTTATAAGTTGTAAATTGTCAGACATAATATTGTTAAACATCCGTGACAACAAGATTAGTTATATTGTTTCTATTTTTCCTATTTTATTTCCCTACATATTTCATTGTCGGTTTTATGGCGTGGAATTGTCAATTTTTTTCTCCTCAGCACCTGCTTCGTTATATTTTCCTTTTTTTGATAAATATGACTTTGAATGATATAGAGTTGTTATTCATTAAAAACTACACGCTTTTAACTAACTTTAAAATTGCGTCATGTTTCAAATTGCGTCATTACAGACAGCTGTTTATGTGTATAATAAGACTAATATCACTTATATATATCTGAAATTGATTTTAATTAAATGTAATTTTATGAAAAGGACTTGTTATGAAACTGAACCATTTAAATTTAATTTACGGCGAAAACGACAGTTGGATTCTTCAGTGAAAATCATTCATTAAAAATATAGGTTTCTTTTAAAAGTAAAAATAGTATTCGTAGATTAACTATGCTTTAATGCCACAGATCCTATAAGATATATCAACTACAATTAGAAGTTTTCAAATGTTAATAACTTCCGATCAAATATGAAGAAGTACTTTGGTCTCTTGCAATTGTGTTAAGAATTGTTAACACTATTTCTTACACTGAAGAACTATTATTATATGCAATTATTATTATATGAACTATTATTATATGCTATTATTATATCAATGCACTTTTATCGCAATAACAATAACCATTATTGCTTTTCTACAGTATAGCGTTGGACTTTGCAACAAGTTGTAAATCAGCTGACAAAATATTGTTAAACCTCAACTGATCAAGATTGGTTATATTTTCCCTATTTTTCCTTTTTTTTGTGCCCCACATTTTTATTGTCAGAATTATGGCGCAGAATTGTCCTTGTTTTTTTTAGCACCTGTTTCACTATATTTTCTTTTTGATAAACATGCCTTTGAACGAGATATAGTTGTTATTCATTTAAAATACACGTTTTTAATAAACCTTAAAATTGTGTCATGTTTCAAATTGCGTCATTAAAGACAGCTGCTTATGCATATAATTAAACTAATCTTACTTAGATATATCTGAAATTGATTTTAATTAAATGTATTAAAGAACTTGTTATGAACCTGAACCATTTAATTTTAATTTGCTGCGAAAACGACAGCTGAACTCTTCAATGAAAGTAAATCAATACAAATACACGTTTCTTTTAAAGTTAAAAGCAGCATTTGTAGCTTATATATGCGTTAATGCCGCAGATTCTATAAAGATATATCAACTACCAATAAGAACTCGTTAAATGTTGATGACTTGCTTTCGATCAAATATGAAGAGGTGCATTTACTCTTGCAATTGTGTTAAGAATTGTTAACGCTATTCCTTGCAACACATTGAAGTACTATTATTACATTGGACATCAATGCACTTTTAACGCAATAACAATGACTATTATTACTTTTCTACAATATAGTCTAAGAAGCAATAAAAGCCAAGGAATTCGAGTAATTATGGAATGCAAGTGAAATTATTGTTTCTTTGGTATCAGAATTGCTATAAATATTGATGCTTACTATTATTACTGTTATTGGTGATTATTGATGATTACTACAATTATTGGTAATTTCTCAGATTACTTAGATCGATGATTACAATGACACAACTTATATTGTACCTACAATATAGTTTATATGAGGTATTATTGTCTGTGTAAAATAAGCTGACGCGTTATATATTCAAAACGCTGCTATTTTTATGATATCTATCAAAAACATTCCTATCAAACACATTTGAATGATATGAAGGTAGGTGGCTCCAAAAAAGCCCAGCACATCGACCAGAGTCTATTGTACTACCTCAAAAGAGAATGATCTCTAAGAAAAGAGACCAGTAGCCGATGCGAAAATAAGCTGGCACTTCACAGGTATGTCGTTCAGCTCCCAGGGTTCAATCACATGACGACCAATGTGTTTGAATCTGTGATCAGAGTAAACCTTACATTCCCAGAGAATGTGAGCAGCAGTTTCTTCGCTGTAATTGCAGCCTCTGCAAAGCGAATCTTTAGTGACACCCATAATGTTAAGGTGTCTCTTGAGGGTGCAGTGCCCAGTAAGGAGCCCAACAGCCCTCCTGATGCCAGTTCTGCTGAGCCTGAAAATTTCTTTTTGACGTGTACTAGGGCAATTGCAGTTGAGAATTTTCGCTTGTCTTTATCCCTTAGTATAACGCCAGTTCTTACATTGAAGCTTCCTGAAGATGTCATAGACAGTTCTTCTAACAAGATCATTGGGGATACCCAAGGCCGGCTCAGGGCCCACAAAAGGAGTACTTGAGCCTTTCCTAGCAAGTGCATCTGCCAACTCATTGTCAGGAATGCCCGAATGACCAGGCACCCAATAAAGAATGACATTGTTATTGCTAGCAAATTCACAGAGTGCATTGTAGCATTCCCAAATAAGGGAAGCAGTCATAGTGAACTTTCCAAGAGCCATAAGAGCAGCCTGACTGTCCGAACAGATGAAATTCTGGTTATTCTTATACTTCCTGTCATAGCAAATTCTACAACACATGAGGATGGCAAAGACTTCGGCCTAAAAGACAGTAGCAAAACTGCCAAGCGAATAAGACAGCTCAGTACCATCATCAGGACAGCACACACCAGCACCAGTGCTTGTGCCAATCTTCGAGCCATCCGTGTACCATATAATACAGTTCCGTTTATTGTAGGTGGGAGTCCTCTTCCAGTCGTCCCGCGAGGGGAGCTGAATTTCATATGGCTTGTCAAACGTGTATTTGACATGAATGCCATCAGGTGGCATACAGAAATAAGGATGACTAGCAACATTACTATTAAGTGTACCCCAAGATAGATACCTTGAGTAATATTTCCAGTATTTCAGATATTTAAGTCTGTTCATGCAGATAAGTACCTCTGCTTCAATACGCATGTAGAACGGATGCAAACCGAGTAAAAGTTCAAGAGTTGCAGTAGGAGCAGTTTTGATGCATCCAGATATTGCAATGCACACCATCCTTTGAAGCTTAACTAGTTCTAGATTAGCTGTTTCACATCCAATTCTGGATCACCAAACAATGGATCAATAGGAAATGATAGGACATATTACCATCGAGTAAATCCAATGGATAGCCTTAGGATTTAAGCCCCAGATTTTCCCAATGGCATTCCTACAAGACCAGAAGATTCTTCTGCCTTTAGTCGTGCAATAATCCAAATGTCTCTTCCAGTTGAGTCCCTTGTCAAAGTTAATTCCCAAGAATTTAACCTCCTTGGAGCAGATAAGCTTCTGCCCAAAGAAGCGAATGTCCCCAAGATTAAGTATGCGTTTTCTAGTAAACGCAACCAAAGCAGTCTTATGCGGATTAACAGTAAGACCTGCATTTTACACCATGTCTCAACCCTCCTAAGAGCAGTAGACATCATGTCACAGACAATGTTGCCAAATTTGCCCCTGGCAATGATTACAACATCGTCTGCATAACCAACGCAGGAAACGCCAGAAACGTTGATACTCTCCAAAAGAGAGTTCACAACTATACACCAAAGAATTGGAGAACGCACACCTTGTGGACAGCCCACAAGTGCATACACAGTCATACTATCACCAAGTAAAGATGCACATATATACCTATTAGATAACAGGTTCTTGATCCAGTAAGAGATCGTGATTTCAACACCTTTTCTATCAAGAGCATCAAGGATGGTGTCGATGGGCACCTTCAATGTCGAGAAAGGTGGCAAGAGCAACTTCCCTGACATTGAAGTTTCTCTCCAAAATAAAGGAGAGACTGTAAAGGGCAGTGTCCGTGGATTTGCCCGGTTGATAGGCATGTTGAGAACTTGACAGGGGCTTAGAAGCCAGAATCACTTCTCTTAAGTACTTATCAATAAGCATTTCATTAGTCTTTAAAAGAAAAGACATAAGGCTAATAGGCCTAAAGGATTTTCCCTTGTTATAATTATCCTTTCCAATCTTTGGAATGAAGATTACTTTAGTATGCCTCCATGCATTTGGTACATGACCTAAGGTAATACAGGTTCTGTAGATACTGCAGAGAATGGAAGCTAGCACCTCAATTCCCTCCTGGAGAAGAATTGGAATGATGCTATCAATCTCCGGAGTTTTATAGGATTTATGGGAATTAATTGCCCATTTAACCCTATCAAGAGTAACCATACTCCTGGCAATGCTCCAACTTTTGTCGTCAGAAGTAGACGTGGATCAGGCATTAACTTTGTCACAATGATCATAAGGATAAGAAACTGTAAAGTGGACGCTGAACAGCTCAGTCAGGGTATCTTCAGGGTATCAGTCAGGGTATCACCAGTAACAGTAAAGTCACCATTTGACTTCTTGACAGTGTTCAAATTACAATTTCTGTCCCTTGCCATCAGCTTAACAAGTTTCTCCGTGGCAGGGGCATCTTTAATACTTTCGCAGTACGTTCTCCAAGAATTTCTCTTGGAGTCCCTGACTGCCTTATTATAGGAGGTAAGAGCAGATTTATAAACCTGCCATTCACCATTCGTTTTAGCTCTGTTAAAGAGCTTCCTGCATTTACCACGCAACCGGCTGAGCTCATTAGACAACCAAGGAACAATCCTTGGGCAGTCAGCATTTGTGGTTCTGCAGTTACTATGGAAGGTTTGGATAATGGCCTATTGCACGAAGTCAATAGCCAAATCCAGGTTTTCAATAGAGGAATACTCACCATTGTGGCTAGCCAACTTGGCCCTGAGATCATCTTTGTAGGAACCCCAATAAGTTCTTCTAGGGTTCCTACCCTTGCCAGTCGCATGTTTTACAGGACCTTTAAGAGAAAAAGAGATTATTTGGTGGTCAGAGAGAGATATATCATCTAGAACCTTCCAATTTATCACATTATCATACGAATTACTATTGCTTATGCTAATGTCTATCACTTTGCGACGCTTTGCAGTCACGAAGGTTGGGGAATTACCCTTATTTAGTTCAAAAAGTTTGAAGAGTTGGAATATGTTCTAAAAGATAATCACCCCTACAGTTGCAATCACTACAACCCCAAACAATGTTATGGGCATTCGCATCACAAACAATAATCAATTGTTTGCCATTACAATACTCAATAAGATTGATAATGACATTAGAAAAGGTTTCCTTATCTTCATAAGGAAGATAAGCCGAAGCAAAGATGTATTCTATCTTATTCTCATTAGTTTAAAGATTCACACTGATGGCAACATTGTCACCATCGAGGAACTTAACAAGATGAACAGCATTGAGCTTGTTGCTAACAGCAATACAGGCTCTAGGTCTGATACAGGATGTATCATAAAAGACATTGAATCCCTTGACCACAGACCCAAAATTTTTCCATTGCAGGTCCAGGGTTCCTGGATGAGAGCAATATCAGCTCTACCATTTAACAGCCTTTTGTTAAAAATAGCAGAGGCAGAACGACTGTGATGCAGATTTATTTGCACAACGTTAAAACATCCCATAAGCAGGGACAAAAAGAGGTAAGAGAAAACCTAGGAGAGAGAGGTCCTCCTAGTAACATGACAATGATCAGCGTCAAGCACATTTTCATTGTCAAAATCCTGCATGCGTTTTTACAGCACATCATCAGAAATCAGAGGGTTAGCATGTAGTGTAATATCAGAACCAGAAGCAATTTCTAGGTCATTAAGTTTAGGTATCATAGTCTCAAGACTACTGATACTTACCTGAGAAGAGGTCGCCTGATCTTCTGGCTGTTCCTCCATCTCCAACTTCCCTTTGGGATTCTCGTTTATGTCCCGAAGAATCTTAAAGACTCCGCGGTCCAAACCGGTGAAAGCACCAAGGTCAGCTTTGCGAATCGCATCCGCAGCCTCGGAATCCACCTCGAAGATCCATCTTACGGAGAGGGGTTCCACAAAATTTTGCAGAACACTCCCCTCCTCAGACTTCAACTCCGGGTTGAAACGGTTCAGCCGTTTCAGCAAAACGCTCGGCTCCTTGGGGTAAACATCTCTGGTCTTAAAGGCTACCTTGACAGGTTTGGGAAGGACATTGGCACTCAAGACTTTAAGTGTCTCCCCCAAAACTTGACTGTTATTATGGAAGGTTTTCTTAACCCATTCCACAGTATTTGCATCATTGCACTGAAGAACCACGGCTCCAGCATTTAAGCTAAAGCCATGAATCTTCGGAAGTTGCTCACCAGTGGGGGTCTCATCTATTTTATCGAGAGTCACCACCTGGTTGATATCAACCTCTTCCTTGCTCAGCTTACTTGAAGGGAAGGAATTCTTGACAATTGCCATCTTGATAACCTGGACTGCCTGAGCATATGTTCCAGGCTGGATGTCTCTTCTTGATCTTTTCTTAACGACCAGATCTCTTGGAGAAGGTGTGGCTCCTTCCGACCTAAGTCGTTTGGTACCTCCAACCTTCTCTTTGACAACGCCAGCTTTTGCAAGCCTCTGATCCAGCTGCCTAGGCATGTGCCTCCTGCTGCCCCTCTGTGCTTTAGTGAGTATATCCTGCGTCACAGACATGGTTTCAGTGTGTTGGTCACCAAGGTTCGCTACCCTACTTCCTTCAACAGCCGGACTGCAGGTTTCCTCCTTTTTGCCAAAATCCAACCCCAGAGGGGCTGTGTCAGTGGCTGATTGGGAATCACCCGAAGATGAACCCAATCCTATAACACTTTCTCTATGGTAGCATGGAAAACTAGGGAATGGTACATCTAATTGCTCCATGCTGTAACCACTATTGAGAAAAACCACGGATTACTTCCAGTTCGATCGGAGCCCCCGCTAGGCTCCGGCTCCCCACACTTTTCTGACGTGAAAAGGGCAACTGCCGGAGTCACTCGCAATGCTAGTTGATAAGGAGCAGGCCATACCGTGCACCATGTACACAGGGTCCAAGGATCAACAAGGATCCAAGGAGGATTTCTCGATATGAAGCGCTTCCCACTATCCAACCAACGCAACCAAGGGACTCGACTTCTGGAACCGCTTACTACAAACGTTTCTTGAAAGCAAAACTGCAGATGCACGCCGCTTTGCCATTTTCGCAGCACAACCACCTGGTCCCGTTCCCGAGCCCAAACGGTATACCTTACGGCAGAGGCCGAAGAGTGGTACTAAGGCCCATAAGGCAGAAGTGACGTTTACTAGGGGCTTAGCATTGATGCAATCTGCAGCTGGAAGTAAAAGTTTGCTCGGATACCTCGGGATAGAAACACCCGTATCCACAAAAGAAATCGATCCCTGGGGATTTTACAGAGTGGGACTATATGCCTCACTTCCAAACCCCAACCTGGAGGACCAGGATGCCTCATTTGGTCAGGAACCTCACCTTCGACCTGTCCGGCAAGGGAGTCCCAACCAGTAGACGAAGCTACCGCCGGCATAGCTCTTTGGATCACCGGAACACGCAAGCTCCACCACCGCGTCAAGGCACAGGCATCATTTAATGGAGATCAAACACATTTAGATAGATATATGTTTCACGATAAAGAATGCTGTTAAGTTTAATTTTTGTCCAAATTCAACCGTTTACCTGCCAATGTGTCCATCTATAAACATTTATAAAACCGTTATTAATTAATTTTTTTTTCATATTTTACGCAATAACTTATTCCAATTACTGCTTGAATGGAATTGATTTTTAAAATTTTGTGTTTTAGAAAATAATCTGATGTGGGTAGCACAGGACTCTCCCTACAGAAGATTTAAGTTCCATTCAAGCGAAAATGACACGGATAATTATTTGACATTATACTGAATTTGTAGTTTTAATTCAATTTCCATTTCATTTGGTGACTGGACGTATTTACAAAAGCGATGCTGCAAAAAATGTGAACTACTAAAATATCTCGAGAACGACGTGTCCTCAAATTATGGGATTTATCATATCCTTTTCATCGTCAAATATTGCATATGGAACAAACATTTAATTGTTATATTTCAGCATTTGTTGTCTTTTATATTAAATTCTGACGCTTTCTGAGAGCCATCTAGCATAAAAGTTCTTTTTATCCAAATTGTACCAAAAATTATTCAGCACTAGGATAACCTACAAGTGACTTATTTACCAAATTTTAAGATATTCAATTGGATAGTTTAAACTGCTTTAAAATACATCTTTAGCTTATCAAATTTTCAAAAATCGAATTATCTCGAAAATTATTATCTCAGAGGATTGAGTTTGGTCTTATACATTTGTCGTTAAAAATTACTTATAAAACAAATATGTAATTAATGCAGTTTAGTATATGTAGTATTTTATTTTAGGTTTTGACGACTTTTTCGGGCAATTTCTTAAAAAAAGTAAATTTTATTCAAGAATCGTACCAAAATCCAATCAGCACTATTGTATACCATACGTGACTGATCTACCAAATTTCGTGATATGTGGTCAATTATGTTTTTACCTAGAGTGGATACATACATTGCACATACAGACAAACGCACAAACACATAGACGAACCCATACACACAGACACATAAACAAACACATACACAGACGTTACGCTAAAAATACTTTTCCAGATTCTAGAGTGTTCAAAAATGTTGATCCGTCGAAAATTCCAGTTGCAATTTCTGATACAATTCCAATGATTTTTTTCTACACATTCCTATGTATTGTAGGAACAATAATAAATATTATTTTATGTATTATAAATATACGATCTGGTTCACTGTTGATTTCAAAAACACCCTGCTGTGGAAAATCCAGAAAATAAAATTTCGAGATAATTACCCATCAGTTAATTAATCACATTCTGGAGATTAGATTTATGAATTTGTAATACAAATATATTCACTCAATTTTTATTTTATTTTTATTTTTAACTAAATGGTTTTCCTTTTAATAGGTATATTTTAATAAACTAGTTGGAAATAGAATATTAAAAAAATACTGTAACTGTTTTTGGCTGTAAATGGTTAAGCTTATAGCTGATGAATATTATTAAAAAGGCCTTACTTCATATACGTCAATCGTGGTTTCTGATTCAATATTTCAAAGAACATATGTATCATTCGTGTTAACTGTACAATTTATTGTGATTTATAGTTGGACAACTATCTCAATTAATTTATTCATTGAAAAGATAAACTTTAATAATTTTTTCGAAGTAAAAGTAAGACTATAATCAACGTCAGTCATCTTTACTTTCCTTATATACATAATGTATAAGGAAAGTATTGTGACGGGGTCGAAAATTCGAATTCGAGTTTTCGACGTTAGAGCACGTTTCAAGCATCCCTAATCACGAATCAAGCATTTTTGAAGTGATGTCTGTGTGTGCGTGTGTGTGTGTGTGTCAGTTGGTCTGTGGAGACGATAACTGACGAACGAATGGACCGATTCGAACCAAATTTGGTACAAAAATAACAATCTGTAAATACTGAAAGTCTATTGTTTTTATACGCAATCGAATGTTTAGAACCCCCCTAAATTTTCGAATGAAATTTTGAAAAATCGTCAAAAAATCAAAACCAATAATAAAGTTACGTAAATAGATATTTCTTATGTAATTTTTCATTAGAAAACGACATAATTGACATAAACTTTAGAACGCTAACATGAACCGTTCTCGAGATATTGCACATTTTTCAAAAAAATTATCAAAAAGTCATATAAAATAGAAAAAAAAATTTCCTATTGAGAAACATGTTCACTTTTCATATATAATATCATGCGATAAATTGGGTGACATCATTCTTATGGATCTAGCTTGTTCCATTCATGAAAAAAGATACTTTGAGTAATACTTTTGCATTTGAACGCCAATTTATCTGCTGTAAGAATAACTTATTTCTTCGTCCATAACGCTTGGCGAGATTTTGGCGACGAAATTGGCGGAATGTCGCCAACTTGGCGGCTTTTTGAAATGTTGCCAAATTAACGAAAATCTCGCCATATGGATAAAAATGACGCTAAATCAATGAAAATGACGACTAATTGTGGAAAATTCAATATCTAATAAGTTATATATATATATATATAAATGTATATATATAAATATATATATATATATATATGTATATATATATATATATATATATATATATATATATATATATTTATATATATATATATATATATATATATATATATATATAAATTCCCAAAAAGGACAAGTAACAATGTACTCGTAAATATCTAGAAGAGTGACAGGAGTAACGGCCTGGGGGAGTTGCGACCCCCAACACTCCGGTTAATGCTTTTTTCCGCCATGGCAAACGCTCCATGGCAAACGAAATTGGCGGAATGTCGCCAACTTGGCGACTTTTTGAAATGTTGCCAAATTAACGAAAATCTCGCCAAATGGATAAAAATGACGATAAATCAATGAAAATGACGACTAATTGTCGAAAATTCAATTTTTTGGAAAGGATATTAGTATCTACTAGAAGAAAAACCTATTTATTTTACTGTGAAAGTAGTAAATTCATTTCATTATATAAGGAAAGTCATGTGTTGCCCACATCAGATTTTTTAAAATTAAGTCCGCGATAACTGTATTTAGTTTATGGCCAGTAACTTACAATTGTGATAACATAAATATTGAACTTTAAAAATAATTTGAACTTATTATATAACTTAAATACTGAAGACTTGCTAATGATCAACATATAAGGCAATAACATTTACTCTGGACTCTTAAAATTATGTTAATTCTTATTAACACTACTCTGGCAACACAATGAATAATGCTACTGTTATGAGGGAATCAAAGACACTTCCATGGCGATAACAGGAATTTTTATTATCATTCTACATAAAATCCAAGGAAACTATATTGAACAGTTATGCAGTGAGATGTGATTTGTCATTTCTTGAAGCAGGAAGTGCAATATATAATGATATTTAAATACATTATTGTGAAATAACTTATATTGATATACAAATATTGAAACTTTCAAAATGAAATAAAGTGTATTTATAAAATTATAGGGGTATAAACGCCCTTCATCTGAGGCATGTGACAAGTAACAGTACAATTGTATAAATACAGCTCAACTCACAAGGTGAAATACGCGTAATATCAAATGTCATTCGGCCAAAGAAAATTCAAAAATTGAGAAAGGTAAACATAGATTCACAACGATAAGAAATACAAACACATCCAGCACGACAGACATGCCACGATTTTTAAATTATATTTAAAGTTTGAAGTATCTAAGTACGTAAATAACTGTTAACTTTCATGAAATCCAGGATAAGACGCTAAGCAAAATTACGTTTTTGTACTAGATCAAAATCTCAAATAGAATCCTGATAATAATAAATAAACTGAGAGATTCGTAAAGTAAAATACTTTTAGGGTTATTACTATGCATTAAAGTAAACGTCGTATCATATAAAGGAGCAAATTGTTCATTAATAACAGTTTCAGATAAAGCAGTGAATAATTTAATATTTTTAATATTGCGAGCATGTTAGGTTAATCTAATACCAACAAGACATTTAGTACTAATATTATAAAATGTATAAACATTGTCAGAAGGAATAAGGAGACAAAGTACACCCTTGCCTAAAAGATTGGATTTGAATTCATCAGTTCGAATACAGGTCAAACATAGAAACAATAGCGGAATGAGCAGGCTTAAAACTAAATAATAAAACTGAACAAGAATTTGAAAAATGTTATGATTAAAATGCAGACTAGTTTTTTATGGTAAATCAGTGATGTACTGGGTGATAGAGGAATTGGAATGCATACATTTTGAACGCAGATCAAAATAAATTTTGCAAATAAAATTATATGTATAGGTGGCATATTATCCAACCCTTAAAATAAAGCTACTTTTATGATTTAAACATTTAAAAGAGAAACAACATTGAACTATTTTTTTTATAATAGGTAATGGAAGCGGCTTCTTTAGGTAATATAGTGAAACGAAATAGAATTAATACAGGTATATATATAGGTTTATGGAAATATATATTCACACACTTACATATGCATAGTGTTCTAAAAAAGTAAACAACGGATGCTTTTTAACAGTTGGTTGCACAATTTCCAATTACAAAAATGCTTTAAATAAGGCAATAAGCTGTGAAACAGTAATTTGAATACTATGAAATATTATTGTACAAAAGGAAAAAAAAAACATTTTATATAACCTCTCTAGTCAAAAAAGTAAAATTAAATGAAAATCAATGCTGTCGTACGATAAAATTGGATATAGTTAGCGTTGATTAATATTTTTATTGAAAAGGTGAAATCCACAAATCCATTTGAGTTACAAATAGTTGCAAAAACATTCATTGCACATCCAAATTCATTTTACTCAAATATTTCAGTAAAGCTATTGCACCATGTTTGCGGCGATTTACAGTTTGTATTTAAACTATATATTCACACACCTACATATGCATGTGTTTCAAAAAACAAAACAATGGGTGTTTTTTAACAGTTGATTGTACACGTTCCAATTTCAAAAATGCTTTAAATAAGGTACACAGCTGTGTGAAACAGTAATTTGAATACTATGAGATATTGATGTACAAAAGAAAAAAAACATCTTATATAACATCTGTAGCAGAAAAAGTCATTCAAGAAACACTACTACATAACTACAGTTTAAAATACGGCACCTTTTATTAATACCTGATGTCATAAGGTAAAATTGTCCTTATCAAAAATTACCAGTATAGGACTTACCTATGATGCCGCCACTAAGGGTGGAGCATGTAAGCTCCCGGTTCTCAAGCTCGGAATACGAACACACAAAACATAAAGAAATACACATGCTTAATTGTTCAATTTATTTTAATATTTTACTTAATAGATATCTATTGTATCTGGAGTAACTATGCTATAATTAAATCAATTATTAAAAGACACATAATACTGACAATATTACATTAATATATATATATATATATTTACACACATAATAACTTTGACTTAAATTTCTTAAAAACAGTTTCCTTTAAACAATCGATAAAGAATAGTTCTTATAGTTCAATATTTACGAACTCGTTCATATGGTCTACTCATACGAACTGGTAGTCAATTATTTTAATAATCGTTAAAGGTGTGCCTTCCGTGCTAATAGTGACAATTGAAAGTTGGTTACCTTTTATCTTTGTGTTACGTGCATATTCGTGCTATTTCAATGATGTAGGAAAACCGTTACACATCTAACTGCACTCGCTACCATTTTATTGCTCACATTCTATAGACACTTTTCACAAACCCAAGAAAACATGATGCTGACTCGTTCGAAAGTTTTTAGTCCACTGGAGTTTTTTTGAATACGGCATTGGGGCGCTTTTTCTTTCCCCCATTCATTCCCTACCACATCTACCATTCGCTGTTGCTGCAGACGGGGATGACCACTGTTTATATATGCATTTGTTGTGATTGGCTCCCTCTGCAGCATTTAGATAGTTCATTATTTTGGTTGGCATTTGTAATTGGGGTGGCAACAAGTAATACAAATATTGTGTTACATGATATCCCCCCTTGCAGAGAGAAAACTTCAACACACGGTAAACATCGCACTGAACACATATGTGTACACATTGCGGCCACTGTGGGAATGTTGCTTTGATCCACTGCACATATATCTGTCACAGAAATGCAGATCACCGCATGTAAGACACACTATATTGTAACATTGACATACATATATCGGTGCATTACAACCGACATGTCACTAAAATGAAGGAACTCACTGTTCGGAAGATACACCATCGTACTTGGTAACACATATACTGCTGCACATGAAGAAATTATTCCTGTTCGGAAGGCACACTATATCGTACTTGGTAACACATATATTGATGTACATGAAGAAATTATCACTGTTCGGAAGGCACACTATATCGTCACATGGAATTATCATGAGCACGGAAGACACCTTATTGTCACATTGAATTATCATGAGCACGGAAGAATGAGTCACCATCCTGTGACTTAACTTTCAAAGTTCCGGTACTTCAATATTTATATTTTCATTATGTTGCTTAGTACAGTCTATTGTACACTTCAAATGAAGACTATATCATAATTGTTATTTGCATTTCTATTTATATACAAGTTCACAACATTACATTAAACTATACGCAATTCATTACCTTGATTTCTCATTTTCACAGACGTAAATAATTTTTAGACAATTTTTTAGCTGTATATATTTCTTATTTGTTATAATGAATAACATATTATATATTTTTGTGTGTATAAATCATGGCTATTTTGAACACCATATTTATATCATATTACATCGCGGCATTTAAAATATCAAATATATACTCATTTCGCAACTCCAAAATACTGTGCATCTCACAATACGCACTTTAAATTTCCTCTTCCGCTGCCCTTTCGTGTGTAACAACTGCGTGGGAGGAAGGGAGAAAAGAAAAAAAGAAAAAATTCGCTTGACCCGTAGCTTTCCTCTGTACCCCTCAACGAGTTTCCATGACAATTGCGAATCTGTTGACCCCGACGGCGACCCTGAATGAGTGTCTTCATTGTTTGCAGAGCGCAAACTTACGTAAAAGGGATTTTAACTGCCTTTTGCATGTATCGCTAAATATTTAATCGTTATCGTGCAGTTTTGGCGGTATCCTCTTCTCAAGCGCGGGCTTTTGACTTTGTATTGTCCGATCTTGACGGCTTACGCTCAACATTGAAGTGAGAGGTTTTACGTGTATCCTTTTAAGGAATTTAATTACAGTTATATTTTACGTGTATCATATTATATATTTATTTTACATATGTTGTTATTAATTCTATTTAATTTAATATATATATATATATATTTTATCTTTTTTTTTTTTCATATGACCTTAACACAGATCTGATTGTTAACTACCCATGATTTTAATTTCATGTACTCTTAATTCATTGGATTTATTTATCCCTTGTTGCAACAACGCGTGATATATTATTTTATGTGTAGTATTATGAATATACCATGCTTTTGTTATGTTATTGATATAACTGACTTTATGTTAACGTTTCAGCATAACTTTACATATTTATTTATTTAAATATAATTCTTTCATATTTAATTTTATCTGTTATTTCTTTTTATTTACTGTGATGTCTCATTAATGCATTAATTTCTTAATAATACTAAATAATTTATCATTTACATGCAAATCAATGTCTTTTCCTAATGTATTTTATTTTTATATACCGGCCGGTATTTTTGTAACATAAACATGCATCACATGATGCGCAAAATTTTTTTACATCACTGTATGCTCCTTTCCAGTAATATTTTCTATTCAGAATTTGATAGGTTTTTTCTACTCCAAAATGTGGTGTATGAGCTAACTCAATAACTGCAAATTTTAGACTGTGAGGTATTAGAATTCTGTCCTTTTGCATAGGATTTCTGATATATCTAGCAGTCTTTATCATAATTAATCCCGTATTTACATCTTTATAGTATTTATTTACATATTTTGGCTGCTTAGATTTTGCATTCAGTCCGTTAATAATTTTCTTTATCTCTCTATCTTTTGCTTGCTCTTCTAAAATTTTGGCTATTGTTATAGCGCTGTCATTAGCAATAATGTTATTTATTAATTTAGTCTTAGTTTGTTCAGAAAAAATTTGTCGCGACATAAAATCACTGGGATTATCTTGTCCTTTAATGTATTTTATGTCAAAAGAATATTGTTGTAAATTTAATAACCATCTTGCGATTAAATCAGAATTTTGATTTTCAAAGTTAATAAAGTGAGTTAACGCTTTAGAATCAGTAAATACCGTAAAATGCGTACCATATAAAAAATCTTTGAAATGTATTATAGCATCGTGAATTGCTAGCAATTCTAGCTTCATGCTCGGATATTTCTTTTCACTGTCTGAAAGTTTCTTGCTATAATACTCGATAGGATGAAAATTTCCGTTCACTGATTGAAGTAAAATTCCTGACGCGGCTGCTTTTGAACAGTCAGTCGACAAAAAGAACGGCTTTGACATATCAGCTGCCCTGACTACCGGTTTCGATAAAATCGCGTTTTGCAATGTTACAAACGCTTCTTCGCATTTCTCCGTCCATATAAATTTCTTATCTTTCTTTGTTAACTCAATTAATGGATTGCATAGTTCAGAAAAATTTGGTATGATCTGCCTGAAATAATTACATAAACCTAAAAATGATTTTACTTTTTTTACTGTCGTTGGCACAGGGAAATTCGTTATTTTTTGTACATTATCATCTGAAGGTGTTATGCCTTCCTTACTTATCTTAAATCCTAGAAATTTAATATTCTCTTTACACATTTGTAATTTTGAAGGGTCAATGGTTAAACCAAATTTACCTAATCTCGAAAATCAATTTTTAATCTCTCCAACATTATCTCAAATGAATTTGCGGCAATTACAATATCATCTAAATAAAATTCAATTTTCTGATCTTTTAAGTCTCCTAAGCATTTCATCATTAATAAAGAAAAAAATGCTGATGAGTTTTTTGCCCCAAAAGGTAATCTATTAGGTCTATACGAGCCATCATTTGTTATGATATTTAATCGGAAACTATCCTCCGGTTTGATTTTTATTTGAAAAAACGCGGACTTTAAGTCTATCACCGTGTACAATTTGTGGCCTGCGATGTTGTGCAGAATGTCGCTAATTTTACCAATATTTACGGGCAGTAATTCAGTAATCTAATTTAATAATCTGTAATCTACGGCTAAACGATACTTTTGTACTTTATCTGTATGACTATTATTAAAATTATTTTTTTTCTTAATTAGTAAGCATGGGAAGGCGTAGTTACTGGTAGACTTTTCAATTATTCCTGCTTCACACAACTGTTTTATTTCACTTTCGAGTACAGGTTTTAACATTTTTGGCAAGGCATAAGGTTTACACTGTATTGGGTACTGGTGTAGTAAATTAAATTCCGGTACTATTTCTTCCGTCATTCCCAGCGTTTTGTATGATTTCGAAAATACATCATAATTTTGTAACAGTAATTTTAGCAATATATGTTTTTCATTTTCTTGTAAGTGATCTAGTTTAAAATCTTGCGGTGTTAATTCCGCTTTTCGTAAAGCTGAAATGTCCATTTTTTGTGGGTTATTTAAACTCTCTATATTATTGACCTGTAAAATTTTATCCTCATTATGTTTTTCTTCAAAAATTTCAAATTCCGGTGTTATAGTTCCGACAATCATATTTTTATTAAGTTGAATTTCTTCTTCTGTTTTGTTTGTTAATAGAGTAGAAATAAATTTTCTATTATTTACATAATGTAAAGAATACTCAGCGTGTAAATTTTTTAACGGATTTGTAATATTTAACAATACCTCCTTATCCTCAAAATAGTTTTCATTTAATTTTAATTTTATTGATTTTGTTTCTTGAGGGAGTAATTTAATTTTATGCGCTAAGCTTGCATTTAAGCATTGAATATGTTCAACTCTTGTATAATTATTTTCTGGTTCCTGTGCTTTTTTCTGATTTTTGTCTTGAAATGGTATAGATATGGATTCTTTGACAAACTTTAATATTAATTTATTTGTGTCAATTATGGCATGATGATTTTTGAGAAAGTCAAATCCTAAAATTATTTCATAAGGTGTGTTGTTTAATTGTTTAGTTATAAAAAATGAATTTTTGCATCTTTTGTTTTCAATTTTAAAGCTGAAGCTGATACATTTTGAGAATTGGATGTTTTCTTTAGTCATGGTTTGGATTTTAACTTGTCTAGATAAATAGTTAATTTTTATTTTATTTTTGATTTTTTGAAAAATTCTATCTGATAATAAACTGACACTTGGGCCACTATCTATGAGAGCCACTGTTTTTATGTTCTCTAAATTTACGTTGATCATTGGCAGTGCGTCACTCTGTCCATACGTTGAATTCAGTAAATGTTCATTTAAATTTTGTGCATCCTTATTAATTTTGCTTGCAATTTTATGGGATCTCGAATCCTTATTTGATGCCTTATAACTTCCTATTTGTCTTTTATTTCGAGGTCCCTTTCTTAGTTTAAATATTCATTATTCTGATATTGCCTATGATTGCTTTCATAATGTGGTCCATTATTCTGATATGATCTTCTGTTATTACTTTGAAATTGTCTGTTGTTATTTCCTGCACGACGCCGTATACCCCGGTTATTTATGAAATTACCTCTTCTGGAATTCGATCTATTATAATGTGCATAATTATTTTGATTAGTTGGTCTTTGTTGATAAATGGGGGTTTCTTGAGTGCTGTTTTCATTTGTGCATGCCCTTTTTAAATTATTTTGTACTTTTTGAAGCGTAAAGCATTCTGACATCCAGTGATTGTTGCGACCGCATGCTATACAGAATTTCTGTGGCGGCTTTTCTGCATTATTTTCAGTTTTTACATGATTTATTTCCACATTCTCACTTATTTTATTTTCTACTTCAATATTATTTACACAATCACTATCTTCCTCCAATGCGGATTCTATTACCTCAGCTATTTTCACTGCTTCGTCAAAGGTTTTCGGGTCATTTTTTTTTATTTCTGTTCTTAAATCTTCTCTGACTATCTGTAAAAATTTGGTCAGTTTAATTTTTTCTATAATTTTTTGTACATTTGCATCAATTGTTCCGTCTATCTCTAAAAATATTATCGCCTGGTTTTCGATTTCTTGTGCAAGCTCCTTAACTGTCATATTTGGTAAATGTTTCAGATTGTTAAAATTGTTATGTTTTTGCACTAAGGTTTGTTTTTTAACAATTCCATGAATTTTTCATATGATTTTTCCTTTTGCAGAGCAATATTTTCTGCTAGAAATTGTTGAGCCTTTCCCTTTAATCTTGATTTGACAATTATAATTTTCTCTTGTTCGGACCATGATGTTAAATCCGCTATTTCCTTAAATTGTATGGTAAAGAAATTTACATTATTTTCCTTTTGCCCATCAAATGATGGCAACATCTGCATAATTGGCAACGATGTATTTTGCTGCGTTTGATTTGTGGGCATTTGCACATGGACTGCGTTATTTGTTACAGCCGAATTATCTGTTATACTGCTATTTACATTTACCTCCTGCTGCATATTGTTAATAGGAGGATCTTGACTCGCTCTTTTATTTGATTGCCTAGTTTTATTCGGCGCCATGATTTAATACACTGTTATACACTTCTGACTATATACTAAATATCTATACTAATACACACAATATATACACAATAATACAATACATATTTAAATTATCATTTTCATGCATATTCCTATCATTATACTGAGTTACATCTCATTATTGAATTCATTATTAAATTCACTATTATATTCAAACTCATTATTAAATTTAAATTTTGTTTTTTATTTATATTTTTACTTTCTCTTATTAACATTATAATTCTCTCCGAGCTTGACCACATACGGCACCAATTCACGCGGCGACATCATGTCATAAGGTAAAATTGTCCTTATCAAAAATTACCAGTATAGGACTTACCTATGATGCCGCCACTTAGGGTGGAGCATGTAAGCTCCCGGTTCTCAAGCTCGGAATACGAACACACAAAACATAAAGAAATACACATGCTTAATTGCTCAATTTATTTTAATATTTTACTTAATAGATATCTATTGTACCTGGAGTAACTATGCTATAATTAAATCAATTATTAAAAGACACATAATACTGACAATATTACATTAATATATATATATATTTACACACATAATAACTTTGACTTAAATTTCTTAAAAACAGTTTCCTTTAAACAATCGATAAAGAATAGTTCTTATAGTTCAATATTTACGAACTCGTTCATATGGTCTACTCATACGAACTGGTAGTCAATTATTTTAATAATCGTTAAAGGTGTGCCTTCCGTGCTAATAGTGACAATTGAAAGTTGGTTACCTTTTCTCTTTGTGTTACGTGCATATTCGTGCTATTTCAATGATGTAGGAAAACCGTTACACATCTAACTGCACTCGCTACCATTTTATTGCTCACATTCTATAGACACTTTTCACAAACCCAAGAAAACATGATGCTGACTCGTTCGAAAGTTTTTAGTTCACTGGAGTTTTTTTGAATACGGCATTGGGGCGCTTTTTCTTTCCCCCATTCATTCCCTACCACATCTACCATTCGCTGTTGCTGCAGACGGGGATGACCACTGTTTATATATGCATTTGTTGTGATTGGCTCCCTCTGCAGCATTTAGATAGTTCATTATTTTGGTTGGCATTTGTATTTGGGGTGGCAACATGTAATACAAATATTGTGTTACACCTGACTTTATGAGATGATTATAAAATACGACGAATGCAGCCAATTTCCTAATTCCGAATACAACCAATCCCCAACCGATTATAAAAGCTAAAGGACTTGCATTTTTCCATTGATTTTATTAGGAAAACATCTGGTAGACAAATAAAATTACAATTCCCCTTTCTTTTACCTTATAGATTACCTTACATTTTTTACTTTATAGATTAAAATAACTTTTGACTAGAATCATCTATCTGTTTAAAAACCCTACTAAATGATTTTTGTGGAGCAATTAAATTTGTGAACGGTCCCTGGAGTCATTAGCTGAGGTGATTACAATGCGTATCGAAAAGCTAAATTAAAGTGGTCTAAGTCAGGAAGTTTGACAATTTAATCCGCTTTAAATTTGCCCTTTTGAGACACACATTTTTTTTTATAGTTTTACTATATAAAATATGTTTAACGGTTTTCTAATTTAACATTTTTCGTTAAAGGGGCTCTATAAAATTTAATTGTATGAAATATTTTTTTAAATATAGGTACTTTATAACCTGCTCTACAGGTGCATACGCTTTTGCCCCGTCTCCCGTCTTCGCGAGCGCATTACGCCTTAAATAAACACCTCAACACTCATTAGCCAACACGCACCTGTGTGCACACTAAGATTTAATCCACTGCGGGAATGCAAGACACATTGACTTTTATGCCCTAATACAACCGCATAAAATAGTGCTATATTTTTGCACAATAATCAAGCAAATTAAAAACGTTTTTGTAATTTTGAAAGTTATAATATTACATTGCTTCCAGATCACCCCGACATCTAAAAATAAGGCAGCGCCATAATTAATTCAGAACGGAATTATAAAAATAGAACGCGGTATTTTCTCCCTCACAAATACAATAAATAAATCATTCTCAAATACAATTTCACGAACGTATTACTTCTCTATAGCTAGGGAGATTAAGATGCAAACCACCGGAAATTACAATGAATTCTGCAAAATGAAAGAATGCTTTGTCAATACGCAATCAAATTTAATATATGAAAAATATTATTCTACGCAATAGGTACAAAATCTGTTAGTTTTTTTGAAAAATAGCTCATTCTCTGGCCTTTCTAATGGTGTTAAAGTATTGGTGTTAAGATTATAATAGTTTTGATCACTAATATTAGTGAATATTGTTCAAAATTGCGCTTTGACATAAAATAACAAAAAAAAATATAAATAAAATCTGATGTGGGCAACATATGACTTTCCTTATATAATGCGATGAATTTATTTCTATCCCCGTGAAAAAATGATGTAAGAGATCCACGGTACAGTGTTTTTAACGTTGAGTCGTACATTTGGATCTTTTCCGGATGACAATATTAAAAACTATTTCATACCTTATTATCTTATATTTCAAGCAACTCTAAATTAAAAATTATCAATATTGATAGCATCCTCAATAAGTAATATAGTCCATATATCAAAATATTTTAATAATAGATATATCAATTAGGCAATGTGTTAATTAATTTAGCATAATTTCTAAAGTATTGATGATATTTTCGGCAGTCTGGGGCTAATATCGCCAAGTTGGCGATATTTCACTAGATAAACCATGTTTGCAAAATGTATCGCCAATTGTTACAAACAAGAGAAGAGCATTTCTTATATACTAGACGGTATACACGCCGTATGACGGGATTAAAAATGTACAAAACACTTCCTCTCCTTTAGCGTCATTGTTATCAATTTGGCGACATGTTCGCCAATTTGGTAACATTTAAAAATACCGAAATTAGTAATATCCTGCCAAATTAGTCGCCAAAATTTTCCCCAAGCCTTACAAAAGAGATTACTATATTCTTTCCTAAATAATGAATTTTCATAAAGTAGTCGTGATGTTCAAATTTAGCGTCATTTTTATCAATTTGGCGACTTTTTTACCAAGTTGGGGACGCTTTTGTCAATTTGGCAGCATTTTAAAATGTAGCCAAGTTGGCTGCCAAAATTCGTTTCCCAAATTTTCCTATGCCTTACGAAAAGAAAAATAGGTTACTCCTATAGTATATTTTTATATTATTTCCTAGATATTTAATTTTCATAAATTAGTTGTTATGTTCATAGATATAGCGTCGTTTTTATCAATTTGGTAATATTTTTGTCAGTTTGGCACCATTTAAAAAAATCGCGAAGTAGGCGATATTCCGCCAAATTCGTCGCCAAACGTTCGCCAAGCGTTATGAAAGGAGAAATAGGCCATTCTTATAGTAGAGAAATAAGTATTGGCGTCCAAATACAAAACTACTAAACAGAGTATATTCTCTCGTGAATGGAAGGAGTTAGATCCACGAGAATGTTGTTAACAAATTTATCGCTTAATGTTACCTATGGAAAGTAAACATATTTCACAAGGGTTAATATTGTTATGTGATTTTTTGATAAATTTATGTGAAAATATCTCGAGAACGGTTCTTGCTAGAGTTCTAAAATATGCGCCAATCGATTTCTAATGACAAATTACATCACAAATAATTATTTACGTAACTTTATTGGAAGTTTTGATTTTTTGATGATATTTTCAAAATCTCATTTGAAAATTTGAGGATCTTTCGAACATTCGACTGCCTTTAAAATCAATAGGCTTCTAGTATTCATGAATTGTAATTTTTGTTCCAAATTTCGCTCAAATTGCTCTATTCATTCGTGAGATAGTTGCACACTGACATCATCTAAAAAATGTTTGATTCGTGTTCAGGGATGCTTGAAAGATGCTATTTCGCCGAAAAGTCGAATTCGAATTTTCGATATACGTTATACTATGTATGTAAAATAATTATTTCGGAAAAAAAATTGCTTCAATGTGTCGTTGGACCTGACCAGAAGTGTCATTGAACCAAATTTTGTACTACTTCTTCTTTTTATAACCAGTCCGTCCGTCCTACCCAAAGGTGTAAGGTACTTGTTTGGACGGCCGGGAGAGTGCCAACCAAAGTAAGACAGGAACCCAGTGGGATAGCCATCCATGCCCCCTTCTCTTACCAGCAACCTTTTCGAAAAGACTTACGGATCCACATATTTAGCGCGCGAGTACTTTGCTTGAACTCAGGAACTGTTTGATTAGTGCCTTAACCACTGAGATATACTGTCCATTATCATCAGCTCGTCAATTATGCATTCATCTAGCATCAATCAGCCAGCTCAACTTCCTTCATCTCATAAATTTCTTAAGCGAGCTTCTTCCACCACTCCAACTATGCTTTATGGTAAGAGTTATGGACCGCTTCTCATGCCTTGATTGGCTGATTAATGAGTTCGTCGTAAAACATGACGTGGAGCACGTTGTCGCTGGGCAGAGTCAGGGTTCGATCTCTGGTTGTTCGTATGTAATATCCGCGTTCGTATGTAATATCCACTAGTATATCCCACTTTGAATTTTTTAGTTGTGGTTTGCATAGTCTATCTGCTAATCGACCAAGAATTAAATAGACAAACAGTCTGAGATCTTATAACATAAAACAGATAAGTCTTCTCAGTCGAGGGATTAATTTAATGTTGATGAGTTTGCTTGCTGACGAAGATATATTTCTTCTGAAGTTGGATATATGAACCTTAAAATGAACGGAGAATATAGCTAAAATCAAAATGATGGGTTATCCAGGGCCTTGATTTTTAAATCTCTTTTAAAAACTGCTATGTTTTCTAACTGCAAAATGCTTTTCCCGTCTAAAGAGAAAAGTATAATGTATTTTTATCGTATTTGCTAGAAGATTTAGATTTGTGACTTATTGTTTGCACAAAACAAAAATAATTGCCTTCTGTTTTCTAAAAAACCTAAATATCATGAGAGTCGTCAAATACATTCACTCGAACAAAAGTCACACTGGAAATGAAAGAAATTCATTCTCAGCATCATGGAATATCAAACACAATTGTCGGGTGCAATACCTTAGAGACAAAGGTAGATTCATTGTTTGTTTATCGTTGGTACAGTTGTAATTCAACTGAAGCAATTACGAAATGCATTTGAAACATTTTTTATCTGTGGACATTTTAAAAATGACATTTCTTTATTTTTTCTGATTCACGGCACGATATTATTTAATTTGAAAAACGCAGCAACAATGGATAGCCATGGGAATTTTGATTACTGAATTAGTTACTGTTGACTATGTACAAATAAGAGAAAAAAATATTTATACATTTATCACCATAAATGAAACTAAAACGCAAAAGTGAGAGGATGTATCAGCTGAAACTCCATCCGTGTAAAACATATGTTTTTCTAATATCTTTCTTGCATGAAAATTAATTATATTAATAATATAAACACCTTAATTTATCTGTCTATCTATCTCTGGGTAACGCTGCTACAAAATGTTGCTAAATGTGTTTCAATCACAAATAAACATTTTTATGATATAACCATGGAGCTCTATGTAGTGAATGACATCATATACTGAAAGGGAGGCTATGATGAGGGCAAGATGTTTCTTACCAAATGCAGTGACTAAACTTCTTTCACAGGGAAATTATGACGTAACAGCTTTGAGTAGCGGACTTCAGATACTGAAAGTGAGACCCTGGTGTTATTTTATTTCTTATAATTATACTAGCAGCAATTACCCGGCGTTGCTCAGGATTTACCATGCAAAACCGTGATAAAAATTACACCTGAACATATAGGTCCGTGGATCTTATGCATTGTTTTGTCACAGTGAAAGATGTAAATTCGTTGCATTATGTATGAAAAAAAAATCATTGCATTATATAAGTCATAGAAGCAGAAGAAAGAATCTTCCTCATAAAATGCTGATATTTAAATAACCATTTTTAACACTTTACAACATAGTTGGAAAGTGTTTATGACTTTGTTCATTCTGTCTGTCTGTCTTCCCCCTTAGCACGATAACTGCCAAAATGAAATTTTAGTATGTTGTTCAGACGGTCTGTGGGACCTATGGGAATATAAATGAATAATATCACCCAATTACTTTTGGATTGAACCCGGATTGAAGAAATTAAATAAATTGAACGCTATGGGACCTAATTTTTCAAACATTTTTAAGCTAATTTAAAATTCACAAATTGTTTCGAAAGCTTCAGAAAATATGCAAATTATCCCATAAAATATATAAAATAATGTTCAGCAAAATATAATTTTGTAGTTTTTAAATAACAAATAAAATAATAATTAAACCCTTCATATGAATAGATCACGTGACCATTATATGAAGAGATCACGTGACCATTATATGAAGAGATCGCGTGACCATTATATGACGAGATCACGTGATCTTTCTTGTGATTTCTTCACTTTTCGTTGTTGAGTAAGCCTGTGAGAAATTAACCATGGTGACAGTTTCCATTTAAATTCATATCTCAAATCTACGATTTCCAAAAGTGACTAATACGTTCATTGAACTCCCATAAAACTCAGAGATTTAATTAATTTTCACGTTTTAAATCAACTATTTCCAATATTTTTTGTTGGGAATCATGGAGTTAAGAGAGTGGAACTCCCAGGTAGAAATTTCATTCTTCATCAATATCTCGACAACCCCTGGTCTTATATACTCGAAACTCAGACTAAATTTAAGGAGAGCTATTTCAAAGCTACCCACCAAATTTCATTAAATATGGTTCAGCTGTTCTCTCGTGATGATGTGACTAAAAAAGTGTCGTTTTTCTCTAATATCTCGAGAACCACTGGTCGAAGAATCTCGAAACATGGCCTAGGTTTTAAGTGAGGAAATTTTAAGACAGCCTACTAAATTTCATCAAATTCGGTTCAGCCGTTCTCCCGTTATGGTGGATCATATATACATACATACATACATACATACACACTTTTCTTCTTTATTAATATAGATATATTTTTTTAGATACCACGCAACTCAGAGTGTCACGCTTATTTCGTTAACATGTTTAACCATAGCTTAAGTGTGTCGCGCGCTTGCTTATCAACGGAACGAGGGAAACAGTTAAACCTTGGTTTAACATTCAAAATAGTTCAAACTTATTCCAATAAAAGTAGGAAATATTATTCTTGCGTGGTTTTAGTTTATTACTTTTAGGGGAGAATGCCCGTGGATCTGACTAGCCAAAAATTGACAAAAATGTCGCTAGATTGATAAAAATGTCGCCAAATTGGTGAAAATGATGCTAAAACAATAAAAATGAAGACAAATTAATAACAATTCAATAACTCCGAAATAATATAAGAACCTATTATAAGAATAACCTATTTTTCCGGACGTAACGTTTGTCAAACTTCTGACGACAAATTTGTGCGGCATATCGCCAACTTGGCGGGGTGTTTTAGTGTTGGCAAATTGACGAAAATATCGCCAACTTGATAAAAATGACAATAAATTAATGGAACTGACTCCTAGTTTATCAAAATTTTCTTGGAAAGAATATACTAAACGACCATAAGAATAACCCATTCCTCCGTCCGTTCGCAATGCTTAGTGAAAAATTTGGAGGGATGTCGTAAGCTTGGCGACTTTTTTAAATATTTCCAGATTGACGGAAATATCGCCAAATTGATAAAAATAACGCCAAATAGATAAAGATGACGCTAAATAGGGGACATTGCTTTGCAAATTTCTTAGTCCGTCATATGCCAGACATACCTTCTAGTCATTAAAAAATTAATTATGTTTTACATGATAATAGAAGTACTAAAATTTTATGAAACCATCATTTCTTGTTAATTGTACATTTATTTATCTAATTTAAGATATTTAGAAAATCATTTGAAAAGATGATTTGCTTCATTGACATTTTAATAAAATCTGATGTGGCCAACACATGACTTTCCTTACATAATGCAATGAATTTACTACATTTACAGTAAAAAAATAGGTTTTCCTTATAGTAGATACTAATATTCCTTCCAAGATATTGAGTTTTCGACAATTAGTCGTCATCTTCATTGATTTAGCGTCATTTTCATCCATTTGGCGGATTTTCGTTAATTTGGCAACATTTCAAAAAGTCGCCAAGTTGGCGACATTACGTCAAATTCGTCGCCAAAATCTCGCCAAGCTTTACTGACGGAGAAATAAGTTATTCTTATTGCAGATAAATGACTATTGGCGTTCAAATACGAAAGTATTACTCGAAGTAATCTTTTCTTATGAATGGAACGATTCAGATCCACGAGAATGATGTCACCAAATTTATCACATGGTATTACATATGAAAAGTGAACATGTTTCTCAATAGGAAATATTTTTTTTTTCTATTTTATATGAATTTTTGATAATTTTTTTGAAAAATGTGCAATATCTCGAGAACGGTTCATGTTAGGGTTCTAAAATTCATGTTAATCGTTTTCTAATGAAATATTACATAATAAATGTCTATTTGCGTAACTTTATTAGCGGTTTTGATTTTTTCACGATTTTTTCAAAATTTCACTCGAAAATTTAGGGAGGTTCTGAACATTCGATTACGTTTGAAAACAATAGGCTTCCAGTGTTTACGGATTGTGATTTTTGTACCAAATTTCGTTCGAATCGGTCCATTCGTTCTTCAGTTATCGTCTCCACAGACTCACTGACACACACACACACACATACTTTCACACACACACAGACATCACTTCAAAAATGTTTGATTCGTGATCAGGGATGCTTGAAACGTGCTCTCCCGTCGAAAACACGAATTCGAATTTTCGACCCCGTCACAATACTTTCCTTATACATAATGTATATAAGGAAAGTAATAATCGACTTATGATTGTTTCCCAACAACAGTCTATTCTCTTTTTATCACTTCGGTATTCTAATTTTTGTTATTTTGGTAATTTTAGCACTTTGGATTAAGCTGCTTAGTTTAATCAGATAGTCGGTAAAATTCAACTGTATGTTTATAGAGATAATTTCATTACATATTGTATTAACAACATATGATGTGTGATAATATGTATATAAAATAGATTCAACGAAGCTTAATATAAACACAATCTATGTAGATGTCAATGAAATACGAATTAAGTCTATATGCTTTATTTTGAATTTATGAAGATGGCTTTTTATAATTATCCAGTTTGGTGTTACTCACGTTATAGTAATGACAATTTTGCTCACATATTAATACAAATATTTCCATTTTAACTTATATTTCTAGTTGCAAATATACATATTTCTAGTTAAAACAATTTTTACATTTACTTGTTGTGATGTTAAAATTATAGAAGCTCACCAAAATGTTGTGTTAATTAATAATGTATGCGGCTTTGTATGGTGATATTTTGTAAAGTCCGGGTATACCCCTGCTTCAACCTGAAAATAAATAATTATTATGTATAAATATGGAACTCATCACTTTCAATAGATGAGTCATTCATTTTCTCAATTTAAATTTTTATTACAATTATCATTATTTATTTTTGATATACTTATTATTTAAATTTTCACCAACATTTGACATTTATAAATCTACATCCATTACGTTGTATAACAAGGTTTATGTGCTGGAATTTAGAGTGTGTATTTATACTGATTTTTACATTCAGTTTTCGCAGCAAAATATTTAAACAAATGTCAAAAATAAAACTTGAATTTATTCATTGAACACAATTTAAATGTTTTAACTCAATTTCGCCCCCCCAAAATGGTGCATTTTTTTCAATTTGTTCGTTTTTGACACGAGTCTTTAAAAAGGTGATAGAAATTAAAATGCCTTCGGTGAGAGCAACTCGTTTATTCCAAAGAAAGATAAACGAATCTGTATAATGTTTGAGGATTTTTTTTAAGTTCTCACAACTATAATTGATTATTTAAAACTTCTTGGAACGAAATAAAATACAAGAAGATAAAAGATAATCTTCATGAAACAATTGTTTGGAATTAGGTCTTTTATTTATGTGCGATAACTATCAGGATATAATAGTAACTACATATTGAACATCATATAAAGATTGATATTAACTATTTATATGTGTAACTAACTGATATGAAACATATCTAAAAACGATCATTCTGTAGACGAATTTTTGTGCCATATAAATAGTTCAGGGTCATTTTTATTTTGTACAGTTAAATGTTTATTTCTATAATAGTCAAACGTTTTAGTCTTTACATTGTAATACTTAGTTCCAACGTAAGACCGATGATTAAATGTATCAACCACTTTCGAATTAATGAAAGTTTTTATCAGAATAATTGAGACACGGCAATCACTATAGTACATTATAAGAATGAATGTATTTAGTAACCTATTTTAGTAATTGAAAGCTGATAAATCATTTAATCAACAGTTTTATACTCTTACTAATGACATATTTTAGGTTTTGGATTAAGTAACACCAGAAAATTGATATTTGAACAATTGGTAACATTCCATTCTACACAAATCCTATATATCTAGAATTGACAATGCGTAGTACACTTGTATAGTGTTCCGAACTTGTAATATTCCCTCACTGAAATCTTTTCTTTTGAAAACCAGACGGATAAAACACCATACAGACTTTCCTATGACGTGCAACTAGGGTTGACCGATTTGGCTATTTATTGCCAATTTGACAGCATTTAGTGACTTCTCGAAGCTTCGGTAAACACCTTGAAATAACCAATATTCTACGTGATAGGGATTTTCAGAAGTTTCTGTGAAGGGTCTATAAAATGAATTATTACTTAGACCGAAAGTAGTTGACGTGATACGAGGTACTTTGAACTATGATTTCTATGAATATTGTCAAATGTTTTAAGAATAGTAGCATATGTTTTGTGAAATTCCTTCCGTCTATGTTTTGAGAATTGTATCAGTTATTTTGTCAAATTAGTGAAGCATTTTAGTGTTGTTTTATTGTATATTGCTTCTGTTTGCTCTGTGCTTTTGAATAAATGTGTTATTTAACCGGAAACTTGGACGCATACTTGTATCTGGAGCGCACAACCGCGATTCCAGAGGAGATATCGTAACAATACACACAGTTTACTGAAGTTTGCTTATACAGTTGGGGGGGGGGGGGGTTGGTTCTGTTCATCCGAAATTTGTGTCTATTTTACATATTTAGCAAAAGCATATTTAGTGCTGAATTTTGAATTCCTGTACAAGCTGTTTGGTTTGATTTAATCTATAGTTGAACCAATCCTAAGGCGTTTGTACTCCTCTGCCATGTTGGTCTGAAAATTAAAAGGTCGGGATGAGTCAGTCCTTTTCTGAGCTCCTTTCATATGAATTCGCAAATAATGTTTCAAGATACTTTACTGAGTTCCTAATTTTATTTGAGCTCGTTACTAAGCAAATTTTTAGATAAAATTAATTTAAGCATATTTTACGATTTATAATGAACACATTAGTCGAAAATATAGTTTTTGATCCCATGTGTGGCTTTCAAATAAAATGTATTTTAACACTGTGACGATTAAAAGCCAGTTTTTACGGAACCAGCACCTTCTAATATCAGCGAAGAACCTAAAAATACGTTCACAGAAAAACCAGGAACGGCGTCACTGGACATCGATTATAGTAAAAAAGGTTATGTTGTCGGATGAAATACGCTACACAATTTTTGTACCGGCGGCAAGCGGGGAATGTGGCGGGAGCTCTATAAAACCGTGAACCCAAGTTGCCTTGAAGCACATTTCAAAGTTTTGGTGTGGGCGTATCACGGTGTGGGGTATGTTCTGTTGGCTTAGTATTGCCCCCCTAGTTTTTCCGGAAGGTCGGGTATCACCCATGCAGTATTTGGATATTCTTGCCGATCACGTTCATCCTGCAATGTTGCATTTTTGCCCCACATGTGACAAGTATTTTATGGACGTTAATGCTACCAGTCACCGCGTAAGAACTGCGCTGTAGTGGTTCGAAGACAGTCCGAGGCCACCATAAAGAAAATATATAAGCCCTATCTAAAACGTTTGGGATATGTTGGAAATAGACATACGACAACAATCTACTCTGCCATCATCTGCACAGAAGCTTACGATATGCTTGTCCAACGCCTGGTATTCTCTCGATTTAAATGTACACCTGTATCTTGTACAAAACATGTCTTACCGCAGACGTGCTGTAATTCGATCTAAGGACGTTCCAATAAAATACTGAGACCGGGTGTCACTGGCCGGTTTGTGTAGAACTTTATGGATGGCAATTTTTTTCAGGCCATGTAACCTCTGATAAAAACCCTCAGTGAATAAGTTCCGGTGTCCAGAGATCGAATCCATTGAATTCATGATCGCTGGCTGTTGTTACTGATCCATTCTATTCAAAAAATGCATAGTGGTTGGCCTTGAGATCATACGTGTGTTTGGTTTGGACAGTGCGTTGAACGGAATTGAATTTTCGAACAACAGCTTTTTATCAAGCAAATTTTTAGGGAAATGTTTAAGGCAATTGGGGTAAATCGGTAATGTGGAGATTTTCTATTTAATTTTATCATTATTTTTTGCATTATTTAATATATAGAAGTATGCTGCCTTGGTTATATATGATTCACTGCTTTCTATTGACAATCAGTGCAAATTGTAACTATAACTCGCAGCCCTTTTGCACGTCTATATAAATAAAACTGAAAATATGTCTGTATATGTGCTTGTGTGGGTGTGTTTGTCTTAGGATCACGAGAGAACGGCTGCACCGAATTTGATAAAATTCTGTATGTGGTTGTAAAATATCGCATATTAAAATTAATTCACGTTTCGGGTTCCTAGGACCAGGGATTGTTGATACATTTATTAAAAACTTACCTTCTATAGGAGTTTTATATCCTCTCTAACTGGATGGTTCGTTCCTCCAAACAAAAAAGGTTCAAAATCATAGGTTTAAGACATAAGTTAAAACATCAGATCCTGTTAATGTTACATTAATTTAGGTCGTAGTGGCACCAAATTGGATTTGTCCTAAGGATTAATTTATGACAAGTTTATAAAAGTGAGACTTCAAAAGCTGATGAGTTGTATTAGTAGGTACTGTCTTGTTAGTGTCCACTGTTTAGTATTGCTATTGATTTTGTTAAAAACTGCACAAGGGATTTCCTCCTGCTGGGAGAAGTGCCCAAGAGGAGGTAAAGTGGGACTTTCTAAAGATCTTGCTTTGCATTAACGTTATATGTGGAGAACACCACTCAAAACGCTGTGCTGTCTGATCAATTGACCGGGAGAATACAAAATCTTCCTGTGGTGTCTTACTTAGAAATGCGACGCTCGTATGCCCAGGATCATTAACCTAATTTTTATAGTATTACATCTTCAGAGGTTTTCAGCTTTCACGATTGTCAAAACAGAATTCATAATGAATAATCGCGAAATCGGGATAACGTATAGATTCTGGTAACCCAGAACCAATTTTCAATATTTTATTGTGTCGTTTCTATTGCTATAGAGCCGCTGGTACTTGCACAATATGTTGTGACAGACCAATACTATTCACAGTAATTTTTTGATTAAAATCGGTGGGTGTCGGTCAGGAGACCTTCCTTGTCAGCAATACAATTAAATCAAAATATTTATACGGCACGGAATTTTTATTAATTTTTTCCCGATTAAAATATAACCAACTGGATATAAAATATATGTTATAATCGAAACAGTATTGTATTTTTGGATGAATTATATTAATTACTGACTTCGTATTTAGAGATTATGGGAATTGTTGATATTTTCAATTTCCTACATCATCTGTTTTATTTTGGCAAACATTTTTCAAACTCATATATTGTACCTACTCCTTTGCGGCTCTTATGTGTCATTTTATCCAATTTTTCGCCTTGTTTTGTCTCTTTTATTCTTGTTCGGTTTTGACTCGTGTTGTCGGGATATTATTGTTCTGTTTTGACACACGATAATCTTGTGGGTCACTTCTCGTTTCGGATTGGTTGGACTGTTTTCATGCTGTTTTCTGATTGACTCTCTCTTAATCCAGGTTTAGTGTATATAATCGAATTTGTTTCTTCCTTTGTAACCCATTCATCTTTTGGACTTCGTGTTTCTTGTTTCTCTTGCATAAACGAAGAGGATCCAGCGCATCCTAGAAACAGCTGCATGCTGCATTATATTTTTATTTGTGCTTATATACGTTGCTTAAGTTCTCCTTTTCCTTCGTAGGAAGTGTATTTTACTTACTGATGTAAGATATATTCTGTGACATACATACACACATTTTAAATTGATTGATTGGTTCGTATCCATTGATGGTCTAAATATGTAGGGACAACAAACCTGAATGGTTTTTTTATCCAATACCAATACTTTCCATTTACGAATATTATGTTTTATAATGAAATGAAATCGATCAGTAAGAATAACATAAAAAAATGCGTATGTGAGGACGACATTCACCGAACACTTGGGCGTAACACTCTATACTCATGTATCCGCCAAAAATGTTTTTAACTGCAAGATGGACATTTAACCCTACTATAAAGCCACACTCATCTATACATCCATAAATCAAATGATAATTGGCAAATGTCCTCTAAGTAATTGCTAACTTCGAATATCATAAGAATATTCATCAATCTTTAAGGCAATGGAATGAACCTTTAATTGAAATCGTAAATTAAATATCACTTTCTAATGGAATTAAAGGTATATGAAGTTTGATAACAGAAAACTGTAATGAATGTAAAAATTTAACGAGAAATTACAGAGGATGACAAACCATAAGTTTAATAATTATATGGTGCATAAATCATGCTATATTGGAACTAGGAAGAATGCATCAAACACTAGATTTTGTTTACTACTATTAACTTATCTAAAACAGAAGCTTTTATGAATTACATTTCGTTCTCATAATGGAATAATGAAATAAACTACATTAAAACATGTTTGAAAAATGCACATCGTTCCACATAATGAAAGCATAAAATTAGATCGCACAGTTTGAATTTTATAATTTAAAATATGTTGCTTCGAAAGCTAAAATCATTAAGGTCTTAGTTATGGCTTCTATATATACGAGCATATGCATTAGGCATAGTGTTTATATTAAATATTAAGAATATGTGTGGTTGTTCGACCATAAACATTTCAAATCATTCAAGGAATGGTTTAAGGATGGCTAGATTTCCCAGAAAATGAAGAAAAAAACAGAAATGGAATATTACTGACAGAGGGCTAGCTAGAAACTCTCAAAATCAGAAGTTGGCGATATTAAATTCTTCGAACAACAGTGCAAAGCTAACAACGAAGAGAAAACTACAAGAAATATTGTCAGAAAGAATGATTTTTGTCAACGGTCACGATAAATTCACCAAATGAGAAGGCGTTTTCCGTTTCCCTGATCGGCTGTGTAGTCTCTGGTGCAAAAATATGGCGCTCATGCGCCGGACTGTACATATATAGAGTCTCTAGTTTCAGCATATATGTTAAATTTTGCAGTGTATCCCTGTCCGTTGCGATTTGTATGTAAAGGAGCAGGTAGATTTTCTTGCCAAAAAGAGTGCTGTTCTGATACTTTGTGTAAACCTAGAAACTTTTTTTTCACGACAAAATTATAAGACAATTTATGAATTTGAAGTACCAACATAAATTGAAATACCAAACGGATAACAAGTATGTGAGAGAATGGTCCCTGGATCAACCTGACATTCCAAGACTGGAGGCAGTGTATGTTCTTCGTCTGCTAAATGAATATGACTGATTGACTTGCTGCACATTTTAACAGTATTGCCATTTTTACTGCGGCTATCTACCTGCTGTGTGATGCTCATAAATCTATGACAAACACCGTCTGCGTCAATGTGGGGTTCTGCATGGTGCTCATAAGGCTTACAGGTATTGGGGGACGAGAGAACTATTGGGGAGATAACCTTCTTTTATCCTTTGAATATTTGTCATATTTTGCATTGTTTGTCCTTTTGTCTAATTTAGTTCTTGTTTTTGATGTTAGTATTATTGTACTTTTGTATTTCGTTTATTTAATTGTTTTTTGTCCCAGCCATTGGAAATAAAAAAATATTTTGCTTCGATAAAATGAAATATTTTTCTTACTGGTTTCCAGATTTTTTTTTATTGAAATAGGATTTGGTCAAATATGGAACCTTTGTTTCATCTTCTTCGACCCAGACCCTCCGACCTACCAGAAAGGTATAAGATATTTGTTTGGACAGCCAGGAAGGGCCACCCAATTTAGATCGAAACCCAGTATGGGAGGCATCCACAGGGACCGTGCCATCCTTCCCCTACCATCAACCTCTCGGAAGGACTTATGGATCCACGTGTTTAACGTGATCATACTCCTCGTGAACACGGCGGCATTTTTTGACAGTGGCGGGAATCGAACCCGAGTCATCCGAGTGCAATTCCCGCGCGTTAACCACTGGGCTGTCGCGCCCCTGAGGGACCTTTGTTGGCAGTTTATTACGCATTCAATACAAAAGAGATATCTTGGAATTATGGGCATACTTTTATTAAAAAAAAGTTCAAAACAGCTGATATATTTCAAAAAACAACTCATATATTTCATAAAACAACTGATATATTTCATAAAACAACTGATATATTTCATAATATAAAAAAAAATAATTATACAATGTCCTGAAATAAATACATATAAACAAGACATTTTTGTTGCATTTAGTTTGAGGTCCTGATAAGCTGTTAATTAGCATTTCGTTCACATGTTATATATTATGATTTCCCTGTTGACTAACAGTCTATTAGCGCTTCAATTGGACAGACCAATCAGGAACTGCCCAAGCAATTTGTCAATTCTACAAGTGTAATGTAATCAAAATTTCGTCAGATCGGTTATTTTTCTGATATGTGTCCCACTTGCACCATATTCGCGCTACGAAGTTCCGATCGCTTAAAGGAGATCTGAATGATTAGACCAAGTTGTTCGACGATAATAATCTCAAATATTTAAGGAATCCAACACTGGCTAAAAAAGCTATCGTTCTTAATGAGGTATTATTAAACCTTTCTTACATGTGTCGCGCAGTACTGTGAATAAATAGGATATTTAACTAAATACGAAAGCCAAAATATTAAATACTAATCAACTAAAGCAGAAGACAGCCTGGTAACTTGTATACTTGTACAAGTCGTACCAAAAAGATGAACCATTTTAATATCAACCTAAAATATTCAAATTTTCTCTTTAAAAAATTAATTTCACGCTCTATGAGAATTATATTCAACATGGTGGTACTTTTTTTAAGAAACAGTTTGGTATCCCACAAGGGGGGTGTGCTTCATCATTGTTGGCTAATCTGTATTTATTCTTCTATGAAAAGAACATTAATTCAAGCTTGCATAATATGTACGTGCTTAGATATTTAGATGACATATCATGTGTATCCCTCCATAATAACCCTATAGTATTTAACTTTCATCATAATAATTTACAATTAAATGCAAGTACTAATGACTTTAATGTTGCAAACTTTTTAGATATAAATTTAGATTTACAAAATTGTAATATGGCTATAAACTTGTATTATAAAAGACAATATTTTAAATTTAATACATCAAAATTTCAACATTTTGACTCTTGTTTTGCATATATAAGTTTTTAGAAATATTATAATGAACCAGGTTCTTAGAATCAATAACATGTGTGATGAAAATTTTAAATTAGCACATTTTAAGGAGTTATTGAGTACAGCGACTAATAATGCATATCCTCCCAAATTCGTTATTAAAATTATCAACTCAGTGTATCAACTTCCATTTGATAACATTCAAGACAACTTTCCCAATTATAGTGGCTAACAAAATACAATTATAATTATTTATCAATTATATAAATAAATAAAAATGGAAAATAATAAAATAAGCTAAAAAATTAGATAAATTAAAAATATCAGAAAATAAAATACATTAATATTAATGTTTTGAATTTTATTTTCGCTAAAAAATTGTAACATTAGCCAGTTTGAAACTTCGATTTGACCGCTCTTATAATGATGTATAGTGGCATTCTCGTTTATCCATTTCTTCTATGAATCACTTATTTAGTAAGAATTTTCATCTTTGCTTTATGTTCATATTCTGTTTTGCTTATACGGGTAATTGCCCTGTCTCCTGCTCTAACTCACTGGACGGGTCTGGGAGTGTCGCTGTAAGCGTTCTTACTGCCTCCTAGGTAGTGCTTCGTCAAGTTCATTCTGGCGCTTCTAGAATTGTTTTATACTGCTGAGGATGATCGCATACACGTGGTGAAAGAAGAAGGGTTCCTGCCACATGGTAATACAAATTTTCCTAATGTTTCTTATTTTCATTTTTTCGTCTTTTTGTGCCTGTAGGACATTTAAAGTAATATAATATTGTCCAAGCTGAAACAAGCATTTGTTTGGGTTAATTAGAATAAAATACTCAGACCTGAAGATGAATTTAATTCTCTTTAATCTTCGACTTTGGGCGGGTGCTGATCTTTTCTATTATCCGCATAATGGCCGTGGTTTTGCTTTTATGGTGATGTTAATATTTCACTTGAATTAATTAAATTGATTGATCACTTGAATTAATTAAATTTATTATTACTTCTGTCTAATATATATATATATATATATATATATATATATATATATATTCTAAATATTTTTACTTTATCCTACAAACTTATAAAAAACAATTATAGTTCAACGCATTAACTTAATTCTTAAACACTTTGCAGGAAGAAATCTTTGAATACGTTGTAGATTTTCTTCTTTTCTTTCCATAAATACTTGAATTTTCCTCTCCTGCGGCAGTTTAATCTCTTTCCCTCTTTAAACATTGGAACTAAAAACGAGTCTGTAGAGAAATATGACAATTCTGCGTGTACTTTAAATTTGTTCGGGGAAATGCAGACCGAAATCCAATTATCTTTTAAATAAATTGAACTCAATGAAAGGAATTCATGTTTTCAATTTTGACATTTGCCAAAATGCATTTAATTAAGAACAGTCAGATTATTATATTTTAGAAAAAATTAATTAGTAATGCACTTATAACATTAGATTTATTGACATTGAAGTGATGTATTTGAATGCATTTTGATGCCTCATAATGAAATTCATATCATATTAGTATTTATTTAACAATTAAGAAATATATCATTTCAAACATTTCTTTAAACACTTTACATATATTTATAACAACAATTACAAATCTCACCAAGTTGGCGATATTCCGCCAAATTCGTCACCAAAATCTCGCCAAGCGTTATGGCCGGAGAAATAAGTTATTCTAGCAGCAAATAAATCACTATTGACGTTCAAAAGTATTACTCAATGTATCGTTTTTCCTGAAAGAAACGAGCTAGTTCAACGAGAATGATGTTACCAAATTTATTATGACTTTTAATAACCAAATTTATTAATTTTATATGACTTTTTGATAATTTTTTTTGAAAATGTGCAATATCTCGAGAGCGGTTCATGTTAGCGTTCTAAAATTTATGTTAATCGTTTTCAAATGAAACATTACATAAGAAATGCATATTTGCGCAACTTTATTAGCGGTTTTAATTTCTTGACGATTTTTTCAAAACTTCACTCGAAAATGTAGGGGGATCTGATTATTTGATTGCGTATAAAAACAATAGGCTTCCAGTGTTTACGGATTGTGATTTTTGTATCAAATTTCGTTAGAATCGGTCCATTCGTTCTTCAGTTATCGTCTCCACAGACTCACTGACACACACACACACACACACACACACACACACACACACACACACACACACACACACACACACACACACACACACACACACACACACACACACAGACATCACTTCAAAAATGTTTGATTCGTGAACAGGGATGCTTGAAACGTGCTCTCCCGTCGAAAACTCGAATGCGAATTTTCGACCCCGTCAGAATACTTTCCTTATACATTATGTATATAAGGAAAGTAAAATGCTCGATGAAGAAACTAAAGGTCCCAATACATGTTCTGGAACCATTTGAAAAGCAATTCAAAATTGTGAAAATCTTGCAGTGAAAGCATATTCTCCAATTAGAGGAGAAAAATTTTTCCTCTTGAAGTAAAAGATTTGAATTTGAGCTCTGATCAAAAGTATTTGTATGATGTATGCCGAGCAGTTTCCACCGGTGTCTTTCCCGATGGTCTTGCATCCATAAAACAAGGACCAGTTGCACACTCTTGGTGGCTTACAACAGCTTGTAGAATTTTAAGACTATATGTTTGAAATGAAAACCCATCTGAAAGTATCATTACACTTGAAACATTTATAATGAAAGTTTATACACCTTTGTGGTTTAGCATAAAGGGAAAACCACTCTGCTTGGAGGCTCCGAGGCACATTTGGAATATAATCCATTTTTCCAGATACTTGAAAGAGGATTGAAAATATGTTATTGATCCAGTAATACAAGGAAATAGATAGTTTTTTTTTTCGCACCGAGAAAATATTCTACCGTCAATGCTTGCAGATGACAGAAAACACGTAAGGTAACTAGCTGTCAGGAGAATTATGTCAACAAGAAAATATACAAATGTTTTAAAAGGAGTGAGAAATGCTAGTGTTCTGGAAATTGATTTCAGTGCATATGATTACACTGAACTTATCAACTGACAAACATCCGAAAGATATGAACCGCCTCTTATTAAAGTATTCCAGTTGCTAAATTATCATCTGCAATATCAGGACACGAATGTAGGCTGGAAATTAATATTCCGAAATCCCCGTGCCATACTCAGTCAACAGAGAGATACCTTCAAATTGTAGCAAAGGCAGCAAGAAAAGTCTGTGGAGATGAGCTGTTGATCCTCTCGCGAGCGAAACGATGAATATCTTCCAACCGCGCCTGCCTTCAAATCGTGTACATATTCATCTTGTTTTGAAGGAGCATCACATATTCTCCAAACATTAAGTCACATGGTAGTTGTAGATTCCGTTCAAACATCATTTTTTAATGGAAAATGACTGGTCGATTCTTGAACAACACTTCTGTAGGCGATTAGGAACAAAAGTAGGCCAGGGTACCAATCTTGCTAGTTTCTGGATACGAATATGGAGAGATTATTTAGTATCATTCTGTTGAATCTCTATACCATGCCGTCCGATTGAAGATGTAGAGAGCCGTTCGAGTTTTGTCCATTCCGAGGAGTTTGCACAATCTCGTTAATATGGCACAGCTAATGTTCGTTCCCTGGTCAGAATGGATGAGGGAGTGAACTCCGTAACTACATATCCAGTTCCGAGTTAGTCCGTTGCTACTAGGATGTATTTGCTGTTGTCTGAAGTTCGTGGAAATACCCACAAAACATCGAGTGTGTAACACAATATTTGTATTACATGTTTCCACCCAATTACAAATGCCAACCTAGCCATTTTGAAATTCCAATTGCGGATGCCAACCTAGCTAATGAGCTATTTAAATGCTGCAGAGGGAGCCAATGGCAATACAAACATAAATAAGCAGCGCATCCCCTTCTTCACTTCAACGAATCAACAACGACACTACAATGTGAAAAGAAAAAGGTTTGAGAGAATGTTCTAGAACTTTCCACGGAGGCAATTTCGACAGCGTCCTAGACGCACCTGAGGCTTTTTAGTCCACTTAAAACTTTCGAACGAGTCAGCATCATGTTTTCTTGGGTTTGTGAAAAGTGTCTATAGAATGTGAGCAATAAAATGGTAGCGAGTGCAGTTAGATGTGTAACGGTTTTCCTACATCATTGAAATAGCACGAATATGCACGTAACACAAAGAGAAAAGGTAACCAACTTTCAATTGTCACTATTAGCACGGAAGGCACACCTTTAACGATTATTAAAATAATTGACTACCAGTTCGTATGAGTAGACCATATGAACGCGTTCGTAAATATTGAACTATAAGAACTATTCTTTATCGATTGTTTAAAGGAAACTGTTTTTAAGAAATTTAAGTCAAAGTTATTATGTGTGTAAATATATATATCTTAATGTAGTATTGTCAGTATTATGTGTCTTTTAATAATTGATTTAATTATAGCATAGCTACTCCAGATACAATAGATATCTATTAAGTAAAATATTAAAATAAATTGAGCAATTAAGCATGTGTATTTCTTTATGTTTTGTGTGTTCGTAGTCCGAGCTTGAGAACCGGGAGCTTACATGCCCCACCCTTAGTGGTAAGTCATAGGTAAGTCCTATACAGGTAAATTTTGATAAGGACAATTTTACCTTATGACATGATGTCGCCGCGCGAATTGGTGCCGTATGTGGTCAAGCTCGGAGAGAATTAATTTTCATAAGAGAAAGTAAAATATATAAGTAAAAGGCAAAATTAAATTTAATAATGAGTTTGAATATAATATTAAATTTAATAATGAGTTTGAATATAAAAGTGAATTTAATAATAAGTGGAATGTAATATTGAATTTAACAATGAATTTAATAATGAGATATAACTCAGTAGAATGATAAGAAAATGCATGAAAATGATAATTTAAATATGTATTATATGATTGTATATATATGTATGTATTAGCATAAATATTTAATATAGAATCAGAATAAAACTAGGCAATTAAGTAAAAGATCGAGGCAAGATGCTCCAATTATCGATAATATACAGCAGGAGGTACATATAAATGACAGAGTAACAGATAGTTCGGCAAATAATGCGATCCAGATACAGATGCCCGCAAATCAAGCGCAGCAAAATACATCGTTGCCAATTATGCAGATGTTGCCATCATTTGATGGACAAAAGGAAAATAATGTCAATTTCTTTATCATACAATTTAAGGAAATAGCGGAGTTAACATCATGGTCCGAACAAGAGAAAATTATAATTGTCAAATCAAGATTAAAGGGAAAGGCTCAACAATTTCTAGCAGAAAATATTGCTCTGCAAATCTGCAAAAGGAAAAATCATATGAAAAATTCATGGAGTTATTAAAAAACAAATTTGAAAGGAAACAAACATTAGTGCAAAAACACAACAATTTTAACAATCTGAAACATTTACCAAATATGACAATTAAGGAGCTTGCACAAGAAATTGAAAACCAGGCGATAATTTTTCTAGAAGTAGATGAAACAATGGACGCAAATGTAAAAAAAATTACAGAGAAAATTAAACTTACTAAATTTTTGCAAATAGTTCGGGAGGATTTAAGAACAGAAATAAAAAAAAATGACCCGAAAACCTTTGACGAAGCAGTGAAAATAGCGGAGGTAATAGAATCCGCATTGGAGGAACAAAATGATTGTGTAAATAGTATTGATGTAGAAAATAAAATAAGTGAGAATCTGGAAATAAATCATGTAAAAATGGAAAATACTGCAGAAAACCCGCCACAGAAATTCTGTATAGCGTGTGGTCGTAACAATCACTGGATGTCCGAATGCTATATGCTTCATAAAGTACAAGACAATTTAAAAAGGGCGATGACAAATGGAAATAACATTCAGGAAACTACCAATTTTCAACAAAGACCCACTAATCAAAATAATTATGCACACTATAGTAGGGCGAATTTCAGAAGAGGTAATTTCATAAATAACCGGGGAATACGGCGGCGTGCAGGAAATAACAACAGACAATTTCAAAGTAATAACAGAAGATCATATCAGAATAATGGACCACATTATGAAAGCAATCATAGGCAATATCAGAATAATGAATATTTAAACTAAGAAAGGGACCTCGAAATAAAAGACATATAGAAAGTTATAAGGCATCAAATAAGGATTCGAGATCCCATAAAATTGCAAATAAAATTGATAACGATGCACAAAATTCAAATGAACATTTACTTAATTCAACATATGGACAGAGTGACGCATTGCCAATGATTAACATAAATTTAGAGAAAATAAAAACAGTGGCTCTCATAGATAGTGGCGCAAGTGTCAGTTTATTATCAGATCAAATATTTCAAAAAATCAAAAATAAAATTAAAATTAACTATTTATCTAGACAAGTAAAAATACAGACTATGACCAAAGAAAACATTCAATTTTCAAAATGTATCAGCTTTAGCTTTAAAATTGAAAACAAAAGATGCAAAAATTCTTTTTTCATAACTAAACAATTAAATAACACCCCTTATGAAATTATTTTAGGATTTGATTTTCTCAAAAATCATCATGCCATAATTGACACAAATAAATTAATATTAAAGTTTGTCAAAGAATCCATATCTATACCATTTCAAGACAAAAATCAGAAAAAAGCACAGCAACCAGAAAATAATAATACAAGAGTTGAACATATTCAATGCCTAAATGCAAGCTTAGCGCATAAAATTAAATTACTCCCTCAAGAAACAAAATCAATAAAATTAAAATTAAATGAAAACTATTTTGAGGATAAGGAGGTATTGTTAAATATTACAAATTCATTAAAAGATTTACACGCTGAGCATTCTTTACATTATGTAAATAATAGAAAATTTATTTCTACTCTTTTAACAAACAAAACAGAAGAAAAGATTCATCTAAATAAAAATATGATATTTGGTACTGTAACACCGCAGTTTGAAATTTATGAAGAGAAACATGATACTGATAAAATTTTACAGATTAACAATATCGAAAGCTTAAATGATCCACAAAAAATGGACATTTCAGCGTTACGAAAATCGGAATTAACACCGCAAGATTTTAAACTAGATCACTTACAAGAAAATGAAAAACATATATTGCTAAAATTACTGTTACAAAATTATGATGTATTTTCGAAATCATACAAAACGCTGGGAATGACAGAAGAAATAGTACCGGAATTTAATTTACTACAATAGTACCCAATACAGTGTAAACCTTATCCCTTGCCAAAAATGTTAAAACCTGTACTCGAAAGTGAGATAAAACAATTGTGTGAAGCAGGAATAATTGAAAAGTCTAACAGTAACTACGCCTTCCCATGCCTATTAATTAAGAAAAAAAGCAATTTTAACAATAGTCATACAGATAAAGTACAAAAGTATCGTTTAGCCGTAGATTATAGATTGTTAAATCAAATTACTGAATTACTGCCCGTAAATATTGGTAAAATTAGCGACATTCTGCACAACATCGCAGGCCACAAATTGTATACGGTGATAGACTTAAAATCCGCGTTTTTCCAAATAAAAATCAAACCGGAGGATAGTTTCCGATTAAATATCATAACAAATGATGGCTCGTATAGACCTAATAGATTACCTTTTGGGGCAAAAAACTCATCAGCATATTTCTCATTACTAATGATGAAATGCTTAGGAGATTTAAAAGATCAGAAAATTGAATTTTATTTAGATGATATTGTAATTGCCGCAAATTCATTCGAGAAAATGTTGGAGAAATTAAAAACGGTATTTTCGAGATTAGCTAAATTTGGTTTAACCATTGACCCTTCAAAATTACAAATGTGTAAAGAGAACATTAAATTTCTAGGATTTAAGATAAGTAAGGAAGGCATAACACCTTCAGATGATAATGTACAGAAAATAACGAATTTCCCTGTGCCAACGACAGTAAAAAAAGTAAAATCATTTTTAGGTTTATGTAATTATTTTAGGCAGATCATACCAAATTTTTCTGAACTATGCAATCCTTTAATTGAGTTAACAAAGAAAGATGAAAAATTTATATGGACGGAGAAATGCGAAGAAGCGTTTGTAACATTGCAAAACGCGATTTTATCGAAACCGGTAGTCAGGGCAGCGGATATGTCAAAGCCGTTCTTTTTGTCGACTGACTGTTCAAAAGTAGCCGCGTCAGGAATTTTACTTCAATCAGTGAATGGAAATTTTCATCCTATCGAGTATTATAGCAGGAAACTTTCAGACAGTGAAAAGAAATATCCGAGCATGAAGCTAGAATTGTTAGCAATTCACGACGCTATAATACATTTCAAAGATTTTTTATATGGTACGCATTTTACGGTATTTACTGATTCTAAAGCTTTAACTCACTACATACACTTAGAAAATCAAAATTCTGATTTAATCGCAAGATGGTTATTAAATTTACAACAATATTCATTTGACATAAAATACATTAAAGGACAAGATAATCCCAGTGATTTTATGTCACGTCAAATTTTTTCTGAACAAACTAAGACTAAATTAATAAATAACATTATTGCTAATGACAGCGCTATAACAATAGCCAAAATTTTAGAAGAGCAAGCAAAAGATAGAGAGATAAAGAAAATTATTAACGGACTGAATGCAAAATTTAAGCAGCCAAAATATGTAAATAAATACTATAGAGATGTAAATACAGGATTAATTATGATAAAGACTGCTAGAAATATCAGAAATCCTATGCAAAAGGACAGAATTCTAATACCTCACAGTCTAAAATTCGCAGTTATTGAGTTAGCTCATACACCGCATTTTGGAGTAGAAAAATCATATCAAATTCTGAATAGAAAGTATTACTGGAAAGGGGCATACAGTGATGTAAAGAATTTTTGCGCATCATGTGATGCATGTTTATGTTACAAGAATAAGGCTATAAGACCTATGGCATTACAACGTGTCCCACGTCCATGTAAACAAAATCACACAGTGGCATTAGACATTGTAGGGAAGCTACCGAGAAGTAACGGACAACATGAATACATCATAACGATGATAGACCATTACTCGAGATTCTTGGAGGCAGTACCCGTGAGACATATTACAACTGCGAGTGTATTACAGGTCCTAACGAATTGGATTTCACAAAATGGCGTTCCTATGTGGGTGTTATTAGATAACGCGAGGCAACTGAAAAGCGAGGAATTTAAAAAATTCGCAGAGCAACATGGTATAAAATTGAAATATACTTCAATTTACAAACCCAGCTCAAATGCAATTTTAGAAAGAAGCCACTTGGGAATAAAAAATTATTTGGCAGCAATGGCTGACCAAACATTTAATTGGCACAAAGTCTTGCCATATGTAAAATTATTTCATAATGCAACACCCAGCGCAAATATAGACCACAGTCCCTCTATTTTGTTTCTTACCAGAGATTTGAAATTACCCGGAGAAAATAATCTGGAAATAGCGGACCCTGATGACAGTCCGAATTTAACTAAAACTGAATATGATAATGACGTCAGTGAAGCACTTACATTAGCGGAAAATATCAATAAATTTACTAAACAGAAACAAATTCAAGCTCAAATTAGACAGGAGAGGATTTGTAAAAGAGTGAGAAAAAAAATTGGTAAAAGGGCAAATTGTATATTTGAAAAATTTGAGGCCCACCACAGCATTACAAAAAAAATTTCAAGGACCATTTCGCATCGTAAAGGTGATCCGTAACAATAATTACGCTATCACGCCTATGTACGATCCAAATAAAAAATGGATAGTTGTTCACGCGAATAAATTATATAAAGCAGAACCGCGTAAAAAGTATTTACAAAATAAACAAACACGGCGAACTGTTGACAGAAGTCAATCGCATGTAAACAAAGAATATAACGCCAATAATCATAATTATCAGAGTCCGAGACTTTGTAATCTGAGGACACGCAAAAAATAGTATTCGAAAGCAAAATAATATATAATTATAAAAAATGTAATATGAAAATTTTATGTGCGAAAACGCAAAATATGTTATATTAGTGTAACGGTAATGAAGGCATTAAATGTATAATTTTAAAAAATTAATAATGAAATAAAGGTAGTTTTGTAAAATAAATATGAGGATAATATATGTTGTAAAATAAATATGAGGATAACATATTTGTAAAATTAATATGAGGATAATTTTTTTTGTAAATATGAGGATTTTGTAAATATGAGTATAAAATAAAAATATAGGTAATAAATAAACATTTATGTATGGATACATTTTATGAATAGAGCAATAAATATCAGAAAAAATATGTAGAAGTGATAAATAATACATACAATACCCCTCAATGTTCTAAAATAAAATAAACTAAGGTGTTAGAAGAAAGAAGGAGAGAGATAATTAAATTTCACTTACTTGCAATTTGTCTTGCTTGAAAACGAAAGGTGGTAACAGTCAGTAGTGGACATCAAAATTTTATCAAGTCTTTCTATAATGGCAGGCATGGAATGGAATTCCTCACGATATATTTTCTTTTTTTTTTCCTTTTCTTGTACAGGTCTTGAAAAAATAGTATAACATAATTAATAAAATTCAAAATAAAGTCATGGAACATGGTAAATGCAAGTACAGGATATTCAAAATCATAACATTATTAATTAATAGTTTATAAAAAGCTGACAGAATAAAAGCAAAATCATAAATAAATAAATAAATAAATGTGTGAAGTCAAAATAAACACTCACAGCTGATGTAAATAAGAATTAGTAAATTAATAAATATATATTACATAAATGGTGTATACAGACCTTTTACGAAAACACGCAATCTAAAAAACAAAATAAAAGTTAATTACATATATGGATTAATAAAACTTGAATGAGTAGGCTTAATTTCCCAGCCTTCACAGTCAGCGTAACAGCTCCATATATGGCCATTGTACGGCGAAAGCTAGTCACCTTCAAAACAAATAGCCAGGCTAAAAATAAACATCAGAGAAAATCTCCCCTGCATAGTACGAGAATAATACAAAAAAAAGTTCTATTGTAAGCATACAATCAATGTATCAAAATTTAAAATTATAATTGCAGGCAATTATAGTTATTTAAAAATACCGGCCGGTATATAAAAATAAAATACATTAGGAAAAGACATTGATTTGTATGTAAATGATAAATGATTGAGTATTATTAATAAATTATTGCATTAATTAAGCATCACTGGAAATAAAAAGAAATAACAGATAAAATTAAATATGAAAGAATTATATTTAAATAAATAAATATGTAAAGTTATGCTGAAACGGGAACATAAAGTCAGTTATATCAATAACATAACAAAAGCATGGTATATTCATAATACTACTCATAAAAAAATATATCACACGTTGTTGCAACAAGGGATAAATAAATCCAATAAATTAGAAGTACATGAAATCATAATTAGTCATCATTCAGATCTGTGTTAAGGTCATAAGATAAAGAATATATATCGATATATATATCAAATTAAATAGAATTATTAACAAGATAAGTAGAATAAATATAAGAATACAAAAAAAGAACTTGAAAGAAAAAGTGTAAATAAATTCCTTAAAAGATACAGCCAGAAAATCCCACGTCAATGTTAGCTCGTACATTCACCACCGGACAGTCTAAAAGCCCGCGCTTGAGAAGAGGATACCGCCAAAGTTGCACGATAACGCTTAAATCTTTAGAGATGCATGCAAAAGGCAGTTAAAATCCCTTTTACGTAAGTTTGCGCGCTGCAAACAATGAAGACACTCATTCAAGGCTCGCCGTGGGGGTCAACAGATTCGCAGTTGTCATAGAAACGCGTTGACGGGAACAGAGGAAAGCAAAATTTTTTTCTTTTTTTCTTTTCTCCCTTCCTCCCGCGCAGTTGTGTCACACGAAAGGGCAGTCGAAGAGGAAATTTAAAGTGCGTATTATGAGATGCACAGTAGTTTGGAGTAGCGAAATGAGTAGATATATTTGATATTTTAAAGGCCGAGATGTAATATGATATAAATATGGTGTTCAAAAGAGTCATGATTTATACACACAAAAATATATAATATGTTATTCATTGTAACAAATAAGAAATATATACAGTTCAAAAATTGTCTAAAAATTATTTACGTCTGTGAAAATGAGAAATCAAGGTAATGAATTGCGTATATTTTAATGTAATATTGTGAACTTGTATATAAATAGAAATGCAAATAACAATTATGATATAGTCTTCAGTTGAAGTGTGCAATAGACTGTACTAAGCAACATAATGAAAAAATAAATATTGAAGTACCGGAACTTTGAAAGTTAAGTCACAGGATGGTGACGCATTCTTCCGTGATACAAAAAATATATGATTATAAGATCAATAATGATAATTCCATGTGACAATAAGGTGTCTTCCGTGCTCATGATAATTCCATGTGACAATAAGGTGTCTTCCGTGCTCATGATAATTCCATGTGACAATATAGTGTGCCTTCCGAACAGTAATAATTTCTTCATGTGCAGCAGTATATGTGTCACCAAGTACGATATGGTGTATCTTCCGAACAGCGAGTTCCTTCATTTTAGTGACATGTCGGTTGTAATGCACCGATATATGTATGTCAATGTTACAATATAGTGTGTCTTACATGCGGTGATCTGCATTTCTGTGACAGATATAGGTGCAGTGGATCAAAGCAACATTTCCACAGTGGCCGCAATGTGTACACATATGTATTCAGTGCAATGTTTACCGTGTGCTGAAATTTTCTCTCTGCAAGGGGGGATATCATGTAACACAATATTTGTATTACATGTTTCCACCCAATTACAAATGCCAACCTAGCCATTTTGAAATTCCAATTGCGGATGCCAACCTAGCTAATGAGCTATTTAAATGCTGCGGAGGGAGCCAATGGCAATACAAACATAAATAAGCAGCGCATCCCCTTCTTCACTTCAACGAATCAACAACGACACTACAATGTGAAAAGAAAAAGGTTTGAGAGAATGTTCTAGAACTTTCCACGGAGGCAATTTCGACAGCGTCCTAGACGCACCTGAGGTTTTTTAGTCGACTTAAAACTTTCGAACGAGTCAGCATCATGTTTTCTTGGGTTTGTGAAAAGTGTCTATAGAATGTGAGCAATAAAATGGTAGCGAGTGCAGTTAGATGTGTAACGGTTTTCCTACATCATTGAAATAGCACGAATATGCACGTAACACAAAGAGAAAAGGTAACCAACTTTCAATTGTCACTATTAGCACGGAAGGCACACCTTTAACGATTATTAAAATAATTGACTACCAGTTCGTATGAGTAGACCATATGAACGCGTTCGTAAATATTGAACTATAAGAACTATTCTTTATCGATTGTTTAAAGGAAACTGTTTTTAAGAAATTTAAGTCAAAGTTATTATGTGTGTAAATATATATATCTTAATGTAGTATTGTCAGTATTATGTGTCTTTTAATAATTGATTTAATTATAGCATAGCTACTCCAGATACAATAGATATCTATTAAGTAAAATATTAAAATAAATTGAGCAATTAAGCATGTGTATTTCTTTATGTTTTGTGTGTTCGTAGTCCGAGCTTGAGAACCGGGAGCTTACATGCTCCACCCTTAGTGGCGGCATCATAGGTAAGTCCTATACAGGTAATTTTTGATAAGGACAATTTTACCTTATGACAGAGTGCAATTCTTTCGAAATGAGTTTTGACATTGTAACACTGAAGATGTCCACCTGCTTTCATCTTTGGTTGCTACCGAACTCCGAATCCCGTTCATTATTTGCTTCAGCGCACAACATCGTATCTCGCATTGCATCAAAAGAAGCGTTCATGAACTTTGTATATCTTCTTACTGATACCAAAATGTACACTAGTAGGGCTGTCATGGCGATTGAAAATTGATGTTAAGGCGATTGAACGCATCTTCACATTTCGTCGTCAATTCAAATTCCTTGTCTCCTTCCGTTAACCGATGCAATGGTCTGGCAATGTTTGATAGTTCTTTACAAAATGGCAGTAATAGGTGCACACACAGAAGAAACTCTTTAGTTGATGGACATCTTGTGATATGAACCATTCCTTCACAGCATTGATTTTGTTAGGATCGGTCCTTACACCCTATTTAGAAATAATGTGTCCCAAATATGCGACTTCTTTCTAAAATAGTTTGCATTTAGAAGGAATTAATTTTAATTTAGCATTCTTCAATCTTTCAAATACCCGCCTAAGATTTTGTAGATGTTCATCAAATGACCGTCCAACAATAGTTAAGTCGTCTAGATAGACGAGTCAGTATTCACAAGAGACTCCTGTCAGCACGGTCTCCATCAGATGTTCAAATCAGATATTCAATTATACCTCTTGCTCTCAGAGAGCGTATCTGAAAAGTCGTCAATTTTTGGCAGTGGATAGATGTCTTTCTTTGTCACAGAATTGAGTCTTCTATAATCAACACATAACATAATAGAACAATATTTATTCTTCCCTAAGACGACTGGTGTTGCTCAAGAACTTGATGATGGTTCGATTATGTCGCTTTCCTGCATGTATTTTTAAATCTTATTCACTTCTTCTTTCTTTGCGAGTGGAAGTCTTCTGGGAGCTTATTTAATCAGGCACTGGTTGCCAGTGTCGGTTCTTTGTCTAGTTAGTCCGGTCCGTCCCATGCCCTTCGAAACAGTCGAAAAGATTGCACGGAACCCCGAAATGAGGCTCTTACACGCTTTGTGTTCTTTGCGATCTAGTTCGCAAAGATTGTTTAAGATGGTGCTTATGTGTTCGGGACCGCTGTCTCCATCTGTTAGACAACCACGCATTTGCTGGTTACCGCAAAGTATGAAGATAACTACTCCACTTTATGGATTATTTTGATCCTATCGCTGTTGTTATAAACTTCTGTTGCGAACGTGTTATATTCACCCGACTTGTCTTTCGTCTCTATCAGAGACCGAACGACGCCATCGAAGTGTTTTTCCAGAAGACAACAGTACGAGCATTCTTCCCATGACGTCATTCTAGGTGTGCCATTTTCGGAAATTCGGAGGGTGATTGCCAGATTTGGCGATTTATCGCCAATTTGGCGACAAACGATGACTTACAGATTATTCGAGAAAAATCGCGAAATAACTTATAGTCTACGAGAGAGTAAATAATTTTATAAGTTTTTGCAGAGAGATTCTATAAAAAAGAATCATCATTCAGATAGAACTTAGTTGACAATATACGAGCTACAATGAACTGTGACTTTTGTCAATGTTTTGAGAATACTAGCAGCCATTTTGTGAAAGTATTTTCGTCAGCATTTTGAGAATAATATCGCTTATTTTGTGAAATTAGTGGAGCCTTTAAGTGTCATTCTGATAATGAACCTTCTAAGATCTTCGAGATTTCATTGTTGAACGGAGCAGATAATGGACTTTACGTCATGGGTCGTATAAGCAACATCGAATGTCAGATGCTTCTAGACAGGGGTGCGAAAGTGACCGTAAAATAAGTGACGTAGCTCCCCTAATTAACGGTTAACTCCTGTGTACATCAACCTCCATCTCTCTACGCACAGTTACTGCAGAAACAGTGGATGTGCATGGAAAAATGGAAATTACTGTTTCTGTTGGGACGAGTCTTTATCATCATGTTGGTTATGTTGCAGATATTTCTGACCCATGCCATTCTCGGACTAGACTTTCTAAGAAAACACGAATTTGACATAACAACGAATTACGGACAGCCGCCGAAGAGTTTCCTTTATTTGGGACAGAAACCGGAGACATTCTGGAGTGCAACATAGTTACTACCGAAAATGTTTCACTGCTCGTCCGCAGCCAGTGTCTGGAGAGAGGTATCCGGGACTGCCCAAACATACGTGGAATGGCGGTAACATGTTTTCCATCTCCGGACTATAAAGAAAAATAATTTTATGGGGCCACCGGTTTCGCGGATGTTTCAAAAAACTTCGTACCTCTCCCAGTAGCTTTTCAGGGAAAAGAAATACATTATTATGAAAACCGAATCATTCGTGAATATAGAAGGCGAATAAACGTTTTTAACACGTTTGGAATTACTCTTAATTATATTTTTAATAGATGAAAACTTAATTGGTGAACGGTATATTTATTTCCTTGCATGCTTTCCTTGATAATTATGTTCTAATTGAAATGGCGTTTTCCGTGTAGTATATTTTCCCGCATATAACGTTTAAAATCGATTTCACAGAGAAACCCCAAAACAACAATTATCTATGTTTAACACTAAAACAAAACACAGGCGAAAGCGACAGAACGTATACATACTGACTATTAGTTTGGAATACGCTCTTTCTGCTGAAGAGCTTAATTGTTAGACTCAACCTGAATAATTTTAAAGATTTTTTATTTGTCAATTTTGGCTTTTTTTCATCATTTTTTAGAATCTGTCTGAACTTTTTTGGTGATTCCGAAAATGTAATGATGAAAGGAGTTGCCCTTGAATACTTTAGAGGTAGTGCCAAAATTACTATGAAGATAACCCCATATGGAAATTATTCGTATTTGTAGAATGCATTAAACCCAATCAATTGATATCTTCTGTTTTGTTCTGCGATAAAAATTGTGCTGTTGCAGTTGGGTATTTATTTTGGTTTTCGATGGCTGCACATTTACTATAACACATTATATGATTTTGTATGTAGATTTGTGTTCATTAAAGTTTACCTTATACTATTTAAATTAATTTAAGTGTTTTCTCGCATACTGTAAAGTGCAATTCAGTTTACATACGCTTTAGGCAAAAACTATTGTCCAAATTTTGTTTTAAATTAATATTTTTCATTTTTACCCCTTCTGTGTATATTTTATTTTATTTGTAGCTTAGACAAAATATATAGCACAGAACTTTATATCTGCAAATTTTGAACCCCGATTTTCTATCTCCTCAAATTATTTTATAATTCTTCGCTACTGGCAGTATACATATTTCAATTAGCTGCGGCCTTATTGGTTCCAGTGTATTTGATTTAATGTTGGATCTGATAACGAGAAGGATTAATTCGTTCCAAATATTATATAGCAAGTATTTAAAAATATTTCCCGCCTCCTTAAAGACTGAATTTAAATCCATTGCTAAGCGACATGATATTATATCCTTCAAATAAATTGGTGGAAAAATATCGTCTAAATAATGCTATATCTATGGAAGGTTCGGCGACCTTTTAAAAAGTCGTTAAATTTACCGCCAAGAGGGACTGTAGAACTGGCAGTCCCAGTTATTGACAAATTGACGAAACATCATCACGCAATACTATCCCCTAACAGAACATAATTTATTTCATTTATTTAGGGCAATTTTATCAGTTTTAAGATATTTTTATGGATTTGAAAACATTTTTATCAATTTGGTGACATTCTAAAAATTCACTAAATGTGTTACGAAGTAGGACGGTTGGACTGACAGACAAATGTTAACGAAACGTCCTTTCAGTACTCTCTTCTAGCAAAACAAAATAAATTTCATTTATTTGCGTCGTATTTAGTAATTTGGCGACATTTCTGTCAAGTTGTCAAAGAAAATTTGCCAAGTTAGCGATATGCCGCCAAATTCATAGCTCTGAATTTTAGATGTGAATAAAACATCCAGATCCCGTTTGTATATACTAAATGAAAACAATACAATTATATTGAACGATATACCCGTTCTATTCTTTTTCTGTTTCAACAATCGGCTGAGTGAATTTATTGGCTAAACACAATATAGGAGTTTAGTAGCTAAAGACAATATATAAACTTGAAAACTCTTTGCCAAAATAAATGACAGTGATATACGGAGTCTGCAATTAATATAATTAAAAGAAAAATCAAACTGTCCATTTATAAGATAGTATATTTTTATATCCATTTTTTCATTATTCAAATCGAAAAAATAATAATAAATATTAACAAACACATTTAATTTAAATGCGTTGTCAGCATGATATATCCTCATAAGCAAGAACATATCTTCAACATGATATATCCTCATAAAATGGTAAAATTAAACAACCATTTTAATTTCTTAATACTTTTCATCGTTGAGTAAAAGCTTGTGAAAAATAAACCATGGTGATAGATTTTCCAATTAAATTCATGTTTTCAAGCAATTCGTAATTTCAGAAAGCGACTATTTAGCGCAAAAATCTGTCACCAAACTCAAACTCAAAGATTAAATTTTAATTCTCTTTTACGTTTCAAACAAACGACTTTCAACCGTTTTGTTTAGAGGAACCAGGAAGTTAGAGAGTAGAACTCCTAGGGAAAAGTTTCGTTTTTCACTAATATCTCATCAACTCCTGGTTTTAGAAACTCGAAATTTGGATACAATTTAAGGGACACTATTTCAAGGTAACCCACAAAATTTCATTAAATTCGGTTCAGCCGTTCTTCCTTGATGATGATACAAACGCAAGTTTCGTTCTTTACTAATATCTCGAGAACCACTGGCTGTAGAGACTCGAAACATAGACCACATTTTAGGTAGACATATTTCAAGGCTATCCACAAACTTTCATCAAATTTTGTTTATCCGTTCTCCCTTGATGTTGGGACAAACAAACAGACAGAAGACAGACAGACAGATTTTCAATTTTACTTATATATACTAGCAACATTCCCGTTCTTCGTACGGAGTATATAATATAAAGAAACTTATAATTCGCAATCATGTGCAAATTATGTTAAAATATTAAATTTATTGCTCCTAAAGAGAAGTTTAAGAATATCTGTTCTCACTATGCACGATTATCTTTAAGGGCAGATCTGAAGAATCATGGCCTCTGTTGTAAGCAAATTTACCAAAAAAAAGGAATTGAATCAATATATGCAACCCTGTACTACTTATATTGTCGCAGATTAGAAAATATGCCTGTGTGTTAGTAGAAGATTACCCGTATTACAATATAAATCTCAAAAATATTTGCTAAGATAAAAGTGATGACGTAATAAATTGAAAATATCAATAATCCCCGTACTCTTTATACCAGAAGGCCGTAATTGATTCCAATATATGTCAATATATATCAAAACATATGCCAATATACCTGTACTACTTATATTCTCGTAGATTAAAAGATATACCATTGTATTTGTAGAAAATTACTCGTACAACGTACAATATATGAGTTTAAACAATTTTTGTCATAATAAAACAATTGCATAATAACATGAAAATATCAATAATCCCTGAATCAATAATCCTCGAAAATATCAATAATAATGATGTTTAAACCTAAAGACCGTAATTGATAGTATCCAGTCAAAAATGCAATAAGAAAAATCAAATCGTTCTTTTCTAAAGTATATTTCTATATACATTTATTTATTATTCAAATCGAAAAAATAATTATTAAAATTAGCATACAGATTTAATTTAATTACATTTCTGAGTAATATGATACTCAAAACGGTTGACCTACCTACCTATCTTGGAGTAACCTTAGATCTTGAACTTCGCTTTACAAAGCACATTGAACAAACTGCAGATAGAGCTCTTAGAAAACTAAATATACTTTGAAAACTATATGGCACTTCATGGGGCTCAAGACCTCAAACTCTAAAAAGCACCTTCTGCACTGTTATTAGATCAGTGCTTGAATATGCCGCCCCAATTTGGACTCCGGCCTCTTCTACTGTTAAACAGAAACTCGACTCCGTCCAACATAGAGCCTCTAAAATTATTTTAGGTGCAGTCTCATCAACCAACAACAAAAAGGCCGAACAGGAATGTGGCCTGCCTCCCCTAGAAAGTAGGCGCAACCTTGCCACCATCAAGTTCACTAACAAACTTCGCTGTAACGGCACAGACCATATCTCTACTAGAATCCTCAATAAATGGAAAGAAACTACCAGGCTTAAACGATCCTCGACTCTCCAGCTTGATAGAGACATCAGAAAACAGGTCAATTTGGAACATTCTTCTTTGGATTTCCTTCAAGAGCCCTCCATTCCTAGATAACCACCCGAGAATACCAAGTTTGGTTTTAAATTGCTGCAACCGTGATCTAAAAAAGAAGACCCTGTAGCTCTCAGACAAAAAGGACTTGAAACAATAGAAAAGCTCTCCCAGGGAAGCTATGCAATTGCCTACACTGATGGCTCCTCTGACAGATCCCTCAACAATGGAGATGCTGGAACTCTGTGATGAAACATACGTATTTTTATTTATATATTTCTTATTTATTTTTATTTTTATTTTTTTCATGTATTAATTTTTACTTTCCTTATGTACATAATGTATAAGGAAAGTATTGTGACGGGGTCGAAAATTCGAATCCGAGTTTTGGACGGGAGAGCACGTTTCAAGCATCCCTGATCACGAATCGAACATTTCTGAAGTGATGTCTTTGTGTGTGTGTGTGGGTGTGAAAGTATGTGTGTGTGTGTGTGTGTGTGTGTGTGTGTGTGTGTGTGTGTGCCAGTGAGACTGTGGAGACGAAATCTCACGAACGAATTAATGGAGCGATTCGAATAAAATTTGGTACAAAATCACACTTCGTGAATACTGGAAGCCTATTGTTTTTAAACACAATCGAATGTTCAGAAACCCCAAAATTTTCGAGTAAAATTTAGAAAAAATCATCAAAAAATCAAAACCTTTAATGAAGTTATGCAAATAGACATTTCTTATGTAATTTTTCCTTAGAAAACGATTGACATAAACTTTAGAACGCTAGCACAAACCGTTCTCGAGATATTGCACATTTTTCAAATAAATTTATCAAAAAATCCCATAAATTAAAAAAAAATATTAGCTGTTAAGAAACGTGTTCACTTTTAAAATGTAATATCATGCGATAAATTTCGTGACATCATTCCGTGGATCTAACTAGTTCCATTCACAAGAAAATATACTTTGAGTAATACTTTTGTATTTGAACGCCAATAGTCATTTATCCGCTGTAAGAATAACTTATTTCTCCATCCATAACGCTTGGCGAGATTTTGGCGATGAATTTAGCGGAATGTCGCCAACTTGGCGACATTTTTAAATGTTGCCAAATTAAAGAAAATGTCGCCAAATGAATAAACATGACGCTAAATCAATAAAAACGACGCTAAATCAATAAAAACGACGACTAATTGAAGAAAATTCAATATCTTGGAAAGAATATAAATATCTACCATAAGAATAACATTTTTTGAAATGTAAAAGTATTAAATTCATTGCATTATATGAAGAAAGTCATGTGCTGACCACATCAGATTTCTTTTATTTTACGATGACTTGTTTCTTCCTTTATAAAACAGTTTCCTCAGCAAGATATTTAAGCAAATGTCAAAAAATAAAATTTCAAATTTAATCATTGAGCACAATTTTAGAAAGTGATTGCATTTATCTCAATTTCGCCCCGAACAAATTTGTGGTGCAGACGGTTTTGTACATCTACTTAATTTTTGATTGAGTGCTTAAAGAGGTGAGAAAGAATAAACTGCCTACGGTGAGAACAATTCCTGTATTTCAGAGAAACATGAAAGAATCTATGAAATGGTTTAAAATTGTTTTACATAATTGATTAAAGTTTATAGAATGGATGAAAGTATAAATAATTAGAAAAAAATCATTTTGAAACAATTGTTTGTAATTAAGTATTTTAATTATATATACAAAATATTACAGAAATATACAAACCATATTCAACATCATATACATATTGGTAACATATATTTTTTGTACAAATAGTTAATATGAGAAATATATATGGTTCAGATTGCTCTATTTCAGAGCATTATGCAGACTATCTTTATGTGCCGTATAAACAGCTTAACTTCATTTTGATCTTATGTACTAAAAGTTTATTTAAGGAATACTCAAACTTTCTGGAATACTCAAACTGAGGATTAAATAAGGAATACTCAAACTGAGGATTAAAAGACCGATATTTTAATCCTTCCTTGGGCTTATTGCATAAGTGTTTTGCAAATTATGTACATGGTGGCCATATTTAAAGTAGAGGTGTTTAGAGCCCGATTGTGAGAAAACTGTTTGGCCAAACGCAAACAAATTTGCAATACATACTATTTAGACCATGGGGTCATGATTCTTAGAAGAAAAAAAAATAGTTCGCCATTTTGCCACCGCGGGTCAAAGTGGCATTGTAATATCCATTTTTAGAGAAAAATAGGCTTAGGAAGTACAGAAAATTCCGTCAATGTTGAGTGGTATCAAACAATGCTGCTGAATTTTGTTATTCTGCAATTTTAACAGCATGGATGTTTTGAATCTACGATATTTATGCAGAGTAGAGCACCCCCTGATATTGGATTGCGAGTACAGGAAGTCATACGACAGCGTTTTACCAACAACTGCATCGTCGAGATTTTCCTATGAAATGGCCAGCCCGTTCACCTGATCTGACCCCTTGTAAATTTTGGTTGTGCGGTCATTATGGTAATGGAGATCTGCTGCATCAGAGAATGCACTTTTTGGAACATATGCAAGGAAATCATATTGAACTACATATGTTAATGATGCCAATATAAAAATTAATGTCATACGTATGTAAATGTAAAAGGCAAATGTAAAATGTACTAAATACGTATAAAATGTAAATGTGATGTCCTTTTCAATATGCATGTAAAATGTTAAATTTCTATTCTTCCTATGCCTATTTCACTCCAAAAATCAACCTCACAGCGCCACTTTGGACAGCGGCGGCAAAAATCCGAACTATTTTCTGGCTTTTAAAAATCAAAACCCCGTGGCCTAAATAGTATTTAATGCAAATTTGTTTGAGTTTGGCCAGACAGTTTTCTCACTATCGGGCTCTAAACACCTCTACCTTAATTATGGGCACACTGTATTAAGATAATTTAGTGATTCAATGTTCTTACTCAAACATTTATAAATCAAAATTGTTGAAGCATGTTTTACAATTTTAAATGTAGACAAAAGTTGAAAATACGAATCTTCTGAATTCTAGTAAGCATCTAAAACAAAATGCATGTTAACACTGTGGCGATTAAGAAGTTTAATGTAGACAAAATACAATCCAAATCTAAATTACAGATTTCGAAACTTCATTAATTTACAAATTCATCCTTTTTTAATACTTTTCAACATAGCTGAAAAGTGTTTAGGACTTTGATCATTCTGCCTGTCTGTCTGCCTGTCCGTTTGCATGATAACTGCCTTAAAAACAGCTTTATCAAAATGGAATTTTAGAATGCTGTTCAGACGGTCTGTGGGACATATGGAAATGTAAATCCATAATATCACACAATTAGTTTTGGACTGAACTCGAGTTGAAAAAGGGAAGTACATTGAATCCTATGGGACCCAATTTTTCAAACATATTTAAACAAAGATAAAATTCGCAAATAGCTTTGACAATTTTAGAAAATATTCAAATTATCCCACAAAATATATAAGAAAAAAATGAGCAAAAGTATTAGTTTTTCAAATAATAATTTAAATAATCATTACACCCATATTATATAAAGAGATCACGTGACCCATTTCCAAATAAAATACAGCATCCATCTTTTTCCCCATTGCCAAAATCGTGATTTTTAAAGTTATTTTAAATTTTTATTTAGTGTTGCATCCGTCCTAAAACCGTTTTACTTTTGATTAATTTCTGTACATCTATATACTGCTTGAACGCAATTGCAATATATTTTAGTTTAAATGATCATCAAACTTTGATTATTTCTACAACGAAGCCTTATTTTAACGTATACAGAATGTAAACAAATCAAGCTGTAAGATGGGTAGTATAAGAATTGCTGAATTTTTTAACTCAAAATTATTTAGCTCTGGAATCTGGAATGTAGGTGCTATGAAAGAAACATTCATTGATTTTACAAATAAAAAGCAGACGATTTTATAGCATTGCCTTTTTCGAAGAAGTCTTAAGCATGGCGTTAGAAAGTACTTTTACCTTCATGGTTCTAAGTTTATAAGTAAAATAAATTATTGTAGAACTGCGATAATTTAAAAAATATAATTTTAGAGATGTTTTTGTAAACGTGCATTTCAGTTGGAAAGTGTTTCATAATCATTGCTTTATGGATGGTTGATCTTTCTTGTTAAATCTTACTGCAAGTTAGTTTCACTGAAAGAAAATAAAAAGTTTGGGAATCACTGGTTTGAAGCGTGAGAGAAGGAACAACCTCAGAGGAAATGTCTTAGTGTTAGAAAGCAGTGACGTTGTTATACCTTTCCTTATATATACATAATGTATAAGGAAAGTATTGTGACGGGGTCGAAAATTCGAATTCGAGTTTTCGACGGGAGAGCACGTTTCAAGCATTCCTAATCACGAATCAAACATTTTTGATGTAATGTTTGTGTGTGTGTGTGTGTGTCAGTGAGTCTGTGGAGACGATATCTCCCCAACGAATAGAGCGATTCGAATGAAATTTGATACGAAAATCACAATCCGTGAATACTGGAAGCCTATTGCTTTTAAACGTTACCGAATGCTCAGAACCTATAAATTGGCGAGTGCAATTTTGAAAAAATCATCAAAAAAACAAAACATTGAATAAAGTTCCACAAATAGACATTTCTGATATAATTTTTCCTTAGAAAACGATTGACATAAATTTTAGAACGCTAGCATGAACCGTTCTCGAGATATTGCACATTTTTTAAATACATTTATCATAAAGTCCCATAAATTAAAAAAATATATTAACTGTTGAGAAACATGTTCACTTTTCATATGTAATATCATGCGATAAATTGGGTGATATCATTCTCTTGGATCTAGCTCGTTCCTTTTATTAGAAAAGATACTTTGGGTAATACTTTTGTATTTGAACGCCAATAGTTATATATCTGTTATAAGAATAACTTATTTCTCCGTCCATAACGCTTGGCGATATTTTGGCGCCGAATTTGGCGGAATGTCGCCAACTTGGTGACTTTTTTAAATGTTGCCAAATCAAGGAAAATCTCGCCAAATGTATATACATTGCACTAAATCAGGGTAAATGACGAATAATTGACGAAAATTCAATTTCTTGGAAATAATATTATACGAAAAACCTATTACTTTCCTTATATATATAATGCATAAGGAAAGTTATGTGACGGGGTAGAAAAATCGAATTCGAGTTTTCGACGGGAGAGCACGTTTCAAGCATCCCTGATCACGAATCAAACGTTTTTGAAGTGATGTCTGTGTGTGTGTGTGTGTGTGAAAATATGTGTGTGTGTGTGTGTATGTGTATCCGTGAGACTTTGGAGACGATAACTGACGAATGAATGGCCCGATTCGAACGAAATTTGGTACAGAAATCACAACTGTAAACGCTGAAAGCCTATTGCTTTTATACGCAATCGAATGTTCAGAACACCCATAAATTTTCGAGTGAAATTTTGAAAATCAAGAAATCAAAACCGTTAATAAAGTTACGCAAATAGACATTTCTTATGTAATTTTTATTAGAAAACGATTGACACAAACTTTAGAACACTAGCATGAGCCGTTCTCGAGATATTGCAGATTTTTCAAAAATATTTCCTATTGAGAAGAAAAATATTCCCTATTGAGAAACATGTTCACTTTTCATATGTAATATCATGCGATAAATTTGGTGACATCATTCTCGTGGATTTGGCTCGTTCCATTCATGAAAAAAGATACTTTGTGTAATACTTTTGTATTTAAACGCCAATAGTCATTTATCTGCTGTAAGAATAACATATGTCCACGTCCATAACGCTTGGCGAGATTTTGGCGACGAATTTAGCGGAATGTCGCCAACTTGGCGACATTTTTAATTGTTGCCAAATTAACAAAAATCTCGCCAAATTGATAAAAATGACGCTAAATCAATGAAAATGACGACTAATTCAGGAAAATTCAATATCACGGAAAGAATAACATTTTTTTAAACTGTAAAAGTAGTAAATGCATTGCATTATATAAGGAAATTCATGTGTTGCCCACATCAGATTTTTTCTAAGTAGATATCGTGTTCGAGCGATGAGCGTGATGTCTGTGATCAAGTGACTGAAGAATTATTATTGGTTATTTTGTCCTTATGCCGTTGGTTACAGCAAATGAAACCCAGTAGAAATAATTTGTCTTATCATTTCTTCTCAATTATCCCCATTTGCCTTATAACTTTTAAATAGAAAGAGCACAACAGTTTGAGTGTTTGTTTATATTTTTAATCAATGATACATTACAGTAAAAATGTAGAAAAAATCACATACCTAGCTAAATTCTTATTCGATATATTTTTTAAAATGTCTTGAAATTTCAACAAGGATAAAGCATTTTTATATCAATATTAGCATTTAAAGATTAAACCAAGAAAGATCAATCATGCTTAAGGCATTGATTATGATATATTTTTCCAACTTTATTACAATTTTATTTAAAAATCTCTAAAATGCAATACATTCCTCGGTAATATTTTAAAACTTATCACAATACTACATTAATTTATTATATTTGAAAACTTAAACCGTCATCGAAAAAAATGAACTTCATTCAAATGACAGCATTGAAATATAAATTGCCATGTTTAAACATCTCTAAAAAGCGATACATTCCTCGGTAATAGTTTTAAAATTATCATAATACTACGATAATTTAATATATTTGAAAACTTAATCGAAAACAACTGAAATTCATTCAAATGACGTCATAGAAAAGATAACACGCCTGGCTCTCTCTATAAAAGCAACATTTCATTCATAACATTTCCCCATTCATTTCATTCATAAAAATACTATAATAATTTATTTTATTTAAAAATTAAGACCATGGAGCTACAAGTAATTAAGCTCTATGCTTAAATCTTCATCATAAAGAACCGTCCTTCTCGTTGTAAAATCAATGAATATTTCATTCATATCAGCTATGCAGACTCCATGAGCTAAATAATTTTGCGTTAAAGAAATACAACAATTCTTATACAACTCATTCTACATATTTTGCTGTTTACATTTTACATAAGTGAAAAATAGGCTTCGTTGTAGAAATAATAAAATTTGGATAATCATTTAAACTCAAATATATTGTAATTGCGTTGTTTCAGTATGTAGATGCACAGAATTTAAGCAAAAATAAAGTGGTTTTAATACGGATACAACACTCAATATGAATTAAAAAGAACTTTAAAAATCACGATTTTGAGACAAGTAAGATGCCATAGTTCATTTTGAACTGGGCCACGTGATCTTTTAGTATTAGCGATAATGGTCACGTTATATTTTCGTGTAAGCGATCATGGTCACGTGATCACTTCTTATAAGAGGTGTAATTATTATTTTAATTTTTATTTAAAAAACTACTGAATATATTTCGCTGAATTTTTTTTTTGTATATTTTATGGAACAATTTTAATATTACCTAAAATTTTCGAAGCAATTTGGGAATTTTAAATCCGCTTAAAAAATGTTTAAATAATTAGGTCCCATAGGGTTCAATGTATCTCATTTTTTCAATCCGGATTCAATCCAAAACTAATTAGGTGATATTATTCATTTATATTCCTATAGGTCCTACAGACCGTCTGAACAACATACTAAAATTTCATTTTAATTAAGTCATTCTTACGGCAGTTATCGTGCTAACGGACAGATAGACAGACAAGACAGACAGACAGATAGACAGACAGACAGAATGAACAAAGTCATAAACACTTTTCAACTTTGTTGTAAAGTGTTAAAAAAGCTATATAAATTGTTTTAACCATATTTTTGTCAGAGCTATTTATGTTGTGTACACATGAAAACTTAAAACCTATATTTTAAGCAAGTTATCACACCATAATAACCAGACAGTTTTTCTATTAATCTAGATAATTACTGTTACCTATAAATACTTATAATTAATCAAATTGTTATTTAATAGAACCTTAACGACAAGATTTTTATATGTAATTAAAAATAAAAATATTTATAACATTTTCCCTAGCATTTTAATATTATTTCCAATTTTCTGAATTTCTTTAACTTCATGCAGTAATGTTATGTACCTTAAATTACATCGGAAAAACAAAGCTAACAAATCCAAATGGTATTTCATCGTATTTCCTTTAAGATTGATGAATTATTCCCCGTGGTATCCGAAATTAGAAATTATATAGAAGGTATTTACTGATTAATTATCATTTGATTTGTGAACGTATAAATGTTTGTAATTGTACAGTACTATTCAATGGCTATATTTCTGCCAAAAGCATTTCTGGACTATAAATGCATATCCTGATCTATCACATGTTTTGTGATGTATTTAACCATCGCTGCCATTGGAATAATGCTAGACGGTCATGTTAAATTAATTTATCTTGCCATAAATTTATTAATTTAAGTTGTCGGTATGACAGGTCTAAGTGTAAAATAATCAATTCATGTTAAGCAATGAAGATTCGAGATTTAGAACTGTGTCTGTTTTATTTTCATTTATTCCAAGAGTATATTTAAATGTAACATGATGTTTCGTCAATTCCGCAGTATCATAAAAACATTCAACAAAATAATTTTTTGATATTATTCGCTGCGTATGTACATTTTTTTTTGTAAAAATTCAAATAAAATTCGTGGGTATATTTTAGTTAATCATGCTAAATAGGGTAGTAAGTTATGGTTACCATGTTTGCATAAACGTACTGCATATGGATGTCAAATCTCTCATATACTTATTTTGAAATTATTCTTATTATATTTACACCCTTACAGGTCAATATCTTTTGAGACAGATAACACTACATCAATGTAATATCCAAGTACTACATTGTATAATGCAGAAAAGTTGTATATAAACACATTATGGAAAATTAAACAATGAAGTAACACATGAATTATGATAGAATATGGTTATATCATAATTTGTGCTTTGTTGATATTTATTTTATAAACAAAATGATTTTATCATTTGATATACAAGCATTTTGAAGGCTAAAATGACTATATATGTTCGAGATGTAAAATCATCATGTGAATTTAGTTTTAATAATACACTCTTATTTTTATTATAACAACTTTTTCAAGTTCATACATTAAACTAATATAAGTATTTATTATTAATGATATAATAATAAAGCCTATTAGTACATATATATATATATATACGGTGTGGCATGTTGACAAATATAAAATTACATTTAATTAAGTTATAAATCGCTGGATTAACGAAATCGTGCAGCATATTTTAATATTCTCAGACCAGCATCTTTAAAGTACGTTGTGCTAATTTTCATCGACATATCCCATTCTAATCACCAAAAATGTATGATATTTAGTATAAAATGGATAATTGTATTATTAAATTAACTTTACTGTTGTTGGTTTGAAAAAGAAAACTCTATTGAGAGCGAAAAATATTTATCCATTGCAATTCACAGAAGTCAGCTGAGCAGAAATCGCTGTGCAGATATCGAAAATCCGGCATTATTCAATTTTCTTCCATGGTCGATACTATATGTATGCGAAAAGTCAGTCTTTTGGGTGACCGGGAGGATGGGTTCTACATGGTCTGGTAAGACACAAACACGTTCGACAAATATTATATCGATTTCGTATTTAGCAATAAAATTTTTCATTGCCTTGAATTGTACAAAACTTGTAAAAAGTAAATCACTCAAAAGAAACCTCAATTGGAAATTTCGAACTTGTGTTCATATTCCAGAATTGTATTGCTATGTATAAGTTAATAAAAATATCAAATGTAATTAAACTACTGTTTATTACAAACCATTTCAGAGCTTGCTGAGTAATATTAATTTCTTAATTTCAGTGTAATTTAAAGGCAATAAAATGTTTTAAGGCACACAGTTATTATCAAAATTTTTTCATGTAAATACTTATATTTAATTTGAGGTCATATTTCCTTCAATCCCTTAAACATCTTAAAATACGATATGCATATAATGTCTTTATTATACATTTCTAATCAATTTCCACAAAACATTTACATTTAGTAATGTATAGCTTCCTCTTATCTTTGCTTAAATGGCAGTTATGTTCTCAAGCCTAACTGATAATCATTATTGTTTGCATATAATTTCCGATTGAGCAATTATTATTAACGATGATATTCGAAGTTAGCAATTTACTATATTACCATAAGTGATTTACAGAAATTAAGATGCCCAGAAATTCATTCTAAAGAGAATTTGTGGTTCTGTACCATGAGGTGATAAATCGATCAGCTATCTACAGTTTAAGATAAAGTACCACAATGCAGATTACGAAGTTAATTAAAAAATTACATTACGAAGTTAATATAAAAATTACATTAGTATGCAAAATAAATATACAATAAATTGTTCTAATAATTGTGAAAGCTATTTAAATGCTTTGTTACTATAACACACTATAAACCTTAATATTCTTCGGTATGAGACAGACGAAATGTCGAGTAGTCGAGATTTCAAGAAGACGAGATCTGGAGTTGAAGAGATGTCGAGAAAACGAGATCGTGTGGACACGATGCATGTCTCCGTAATATTAGATTGTTTATTAACTAATTACTAGCTAATTTATTAATTATAATAATTGTAAAAGCTATTAAAAGGCTTCGTAAGTGTAATCTACCGTAAAGCGAAACGTTGATTATGAAGCGCAGACGGGATATCGGTTAATCGAGATCTCGAAAAGACGGAATATCGCGAAGACGAGATCTCGAGAAGACGGGATCTCGAGAAGACGAGATCTCGAGAAGACGAGATCTCTAGAAAACGAGATCTCGAGAAGGCGAGATCTGGAGTTGAAGCGATGTCGAGAAAACGAGATTGTGCGGGCACGATGCGTGCCTCCGTAATATTATATTGTTTATTAACTAATTACTAGCTAATTAATTATAATAATTGTAAAAGCTATTAAAAGACTTCGTAATTGCAGCCCACGGTAAAGCTCAACTTTGATTATGAACCGTAGACGGGATATCGTTTATTAGAGAGACGAGAGTTTATCGTTTATTAGAGAGCTTCTCGAGAAGTCGGGATCTCGAGAAGACGAGATTTTGAGTTGTCGAGATGTCGAGGAGACGAGATCGTGGAGACAAGATTCAAGTCTCAGTACTATTAGATTGTTTTTAACTAATTACTAGTTAATTCATTTATTACAATAATTGTAAAAGATATTAAAATAATTTGTTAGTGTATCACACTGTAAAGTTTAACGTTCTTGGGTATGAGACATAGACGAAAATATCGAATAGTCGAGATCTCGAGAAGACGAGATTTTGAATTCATGAGATGTCGAGTAGATGACATCATGGAGACATGTGGCTTATATCTCCACGGTTTGATGGATTATATTAACATATGAGATCTTGAATAGGCAAGATATCGAGTAACTGATATATCGAGTACACGATACTTGTCACATTAAAGTTATACATAGGTCTACTGCTTTCATGGCCAAAAGGCGTTTTAAGCGGTTGCTATTAAGGGAGTGAGAACCTAGGTTGCAAGTAACTTCTTTAAATGGGTCTTAATAAAGGATTTAGGTGTCTTTAAAGTTTCAGTATTGTTGAAAAATACATTTCAATTCACTCCTTGCGTAACACAATTGATTGCGTTTCCGATTTACATGCTGTACGCTGTGAGTTCAAATTTCCATGACAAATCTCTAAAAGCTATAACCACACTAACGGTTTTATATTCGCTGAGGCACTTATTGTCTGTACAGTAAAACGTGAGATATTAATAAAGATCGCCGTGCAGAATTGTCGTAAAATTTTCAATAATTGGCGCTTAACAAATATTTAGTAATTGGAAGCGAACGTCGAATCAAACAGAATGTATAACACAGCACATCATAATTAGTGCATCTAACTAGTACATCTACTAGTACAATAAACTAATACATCATAACTAGTACATCACAACTAGTGCATTTCAGAGTACATCATAACATATTACATCTTACTTGTATACCTCTTTATATAGACGATGAGTTTCCTCGAGAAGATTTATAGAAGATCTTGGAACTTACAGGGAAAAGCAAAGATACCAAACAGTGACAGAGATATGAATACATGCTCTACGGCATGCAAGGCGGAAATGCTGCCAACCGCGCTACACTGCCATGAAGAGAAAGTAATTTAAAATTTATTATACGAAAATACTGAAATTTTAGGGGATCCTAGCTCCGTTTACAAGGTGCCAATAAAAATGTATTTCTATATTCAAAACACCCTTGATATGGGCTGCAAATAGGCATAGGTGTTGAATCCTAAATTGAATCACAGCGAGGTTCTTTTCTCTGTTAGTAAAGGAAAACGTGGTAATATGGACCCCCACTTTGTTTTTTTGTTAAGTGCTCCTATATTTTAAGCTAATTTCACTCGTTTTGGGAATGGTTGGTCGCATATTCTAATCGGCTATGGCCTCCACAGGAGGAATAATTTTTTGAAAATTTAAAGTAATCTCCATAATGCAATTACCGAAAAAAGTGAAATCACCATTTTTTTTTAAGTCCGAGTATTATGGACCCCCATGAAATAGGCACAGTTTATTTGACAAAAATGAGCTTTATTGTTGGAAAAGCATACATTATTTACAAAAATGCCAAATATAAATGTCTTTCCAGCACATGCTCCAGCACATTCACTATGTGTCCATAATTCACACATCACACATGACCCATAGTTCCCCATGGCAGTCATCAGTAAAAGCTGAGTCACACAAGAGAGAGTTGGCATTTTACACACCAGATTGGTCTTCCCCTACTTGAAGATCGAGCGGTGAGTCACCGGAGTGATCAGAATGGAATGATTGGTCAGGATCCATATTACCAGCACAATGTTGAAAATATCACATCGCCATTCCCAAATCTAACCAAAAAGTTGAAGTCAGGTTTCGGCAAATTATCGTCTAAATAGTGTAGTTCAAAGTATGACATCACAATCTACTCATTGTGCAATTTAAATACTCATAAAACTTGTATATCACTTATCTTGCTAAAAGTTCGCGAATAGAATGAAAATACCAGCGCCGACAACACAAATGTTCCTTCAATAGAGCACGATAGTGGCGATCTTTTATCTAAGGGGGAGTGATTAAAGTTTATTTACCACTCCGCCTCTAGAGTGAGCCTCGTTCCGGCCGAGGAACCAAGGGGATCCATAATACCTGTAGGGTTCATATTACCTAGAGTATCGGTTCGCTTTTCACATTCTTGTATCTCCTCTTGTGACTCTTATATTGGGTGTATCATTTGTGTTTTTATATTTTACCCTTGATACGCTTTCTTCATTGCTCCTCCTCCGAGAGTTTATAGTTTAACACAAACAAAGCTTTGGAAGTATTCCACATGTCTTGCGATATCATCCGTTAATAGACTTGTTGGGCGCTGCCTGTTCCTACCTTTCCCCTTTTGCGAACACTTTATAATGTCTAACCTTGTGTTTATAAGTGTTTTTAAACAATGCATTGGAGTGAAGTAGTTTCCTCACAGACCATACAGTAGAAGCAAACTCTGAATCGTAGCTAATTCAGTCGCTATGGATTCAATGTGTAGTTATGGATCGTCTATGGCTCAGACTTTCCAGACGACTTCATAAATCTGTTGGGGTGGATAGATAAAGTAACGATCTTTCGTGTTAATATTTGATATACAGGATGATTCAAAAGTTCGGAGCAAAAGTAAAACGCGATAAAAAATATCTATGTGTAGAAGATATATGTGGTTTGCAGATTAATATTCACAGTGGTGCGGGATTTTGTATGGCATGAAAAAAAGTTCAATATCTCGACACTAGGGGGCACTGCTGCAAAGAAAACAACGAGAGGTAATAATTGTGAAATGAGATATTTTATTTCAGCATGATTTACAGCTGCAAGTGCTCACTGTGTCCGTCACCACATTTCAGTACTGAGTGCAATCGCGGTATTACACCTAATATAGTATTGCGCTTATATAACGCTGTATTAGGCGTAATACCGCGACTGCACTCAGTACCGAAATGTGGTGGTAGGCACATTGAGCACTTGCAGCTGTAAATCATGATGAAAATAAAATATCTCATTTCACAATTATTACCCCTCGTTGTTTTCTTTGTAGGAGCGCCCCCTAGTGTCGCGATTCTGAACTACTTTTTCTTCTTACCATACAAAATCCCGCACCACGGTGAATAATAATCTGCAATCCACATGTCTCTCCGACCCATAGATATTTTTTATCGCCTTTTACTTTTGTTCTGAACTTTTGAATCACCGGGTATATATGAATTAAGAGTAGGGATTGCAATCCCGAGATCTTGGCTGTAAAATTAATACCGTAATACCGGGATTGGTGACGCTCGAATCCCGGGATTGCTGTATTTTTATCAGATTTACATGTTAATGCTAAACACCAGTGTTCATGCTTACTAAATTAAACTTTACCCGAGTATATCAAAGGAAAACATTCATTTTGAGATTGAATCACATTTTGTGAAAATTTACTTATTAGTTAAAAGTACATGACTTGAAAAATGGCGCTCTCACTCTGATATCTGTTTCGGCCAATAGATGGAGCTATTTCAAACGTATTTGTAGCATATTTTTTCACGATTATGTTAGCTGTTTAGTGGCAACAGCTACTGTGTTTATTCTAGCAGCGAATGTTTATTTTCGTCTAGCGTTGTTGTGTTAGTTCATGTTTTTTCTTTATTTGAATAAAATACATGTAGATTCATTCGAAATAATTACATCTGATAAAAATAGCACTAAGATATACAAAGAGTATAAAAGTTCAAAATGTGCGAGATTGAATCTGTTTGGAAATACGTTTCACGTGAAGTCAGTGGACAATCTGTAAAATGTAATTTGTGTGAAAAAAATCATAAAAACAGGAGGTGGGTCGACAAAAGGGCTTCATGTGCATTTAAATTCTATTCATGAGATGAATGTTTTGAAACATAGAAAGGAGAATGAAACTAGTTCCGGCTTTCAAGGAAATAGTGCTGCCGGTATTAGCGATATTGTTAGAGATAGTAAAAGAACTATTTATAGTTATTTTACAAAAAATGAGAGTACTTTACAGGCTATATTAGCTAGAAAAAATGTAATAATGTATTTTCTTCCATAAATAAAAATATAATGAATCCCGCGGGGTACCGGGATTGAAGATTTTACGTACCCGTAATCCCGGGGTTGAAAATTAAGCACGGGATTGCAATCCCTTATTAAGAGTTCCATATTATGTGATTCATGTTGCATTGTTATCCTGATGACTGTCCTGTTGTTGTCCTGTTCACTGATTATAATAAAAATCTGTAACCATTTTGCGCAGCTTTGAAGAAATGTATTTGTCTTTAAATTACCCTCTTTAATTCTTGTGTAACTTATGGTGTGAAAACATATGTATGAGATTTTTTTTACTGCTAAACACGACTTTCACTACTTAAGAATTTTACTATACTTCAATTCACAATAATGATCGACAAGATCCCAGGCACAATGCTGGACATTGCACTAACATTTGGGGCTTTTTGGACAAAGACATGTATAATTTTTCAAAGCACTAAATCTACTTATATTTCGCTCAAATCTAACACGTTAATTGGAAATATAGCTACCACCTGCTAAGCAATATACTCAGTTATATAAAAATATTTAAAATATAATTCATCAATTTAGCGTTATTTTTCTAACTTTAACGTCACTGTTTGCTAATTTGGCCTGACATTAAAAAATCGTCAAGTTTGCGATATTTCGGTAAATTTGTCACCAATGACGCAAAACTTTTCACAAAGTGTTAGATATTTGAAGATAGTTATCAACTATTTATTTTGAAGTATTTTCGAATATATATTTTTTGAAGCGTGCAATAGCTCAAGAATAGTTCATGCTAGCATTCTAAAATCTGTATCATTCGTTTTAGAGTAAAACTATACGTACAAAGTGATTACTTATATTACATATTTGAATGTTTTGATTGTTTTATGATTTTATAAATAATTCATTAAAAACATTTGATGGGCTTCCGAACGTTTACGAACATTCGATTTTGTTTAAAACCTATAGGGTTACAGTATTCATGGATCATTAGAATCGTACCAAATCACATTCAAAACAGTCTATTAGTCCGTGAGATGTCGTATCCACAGACTCATGGACGTACACGCACGTACACACACACGCACACATACTAATACACACACACACACACACACGCAGATATCACTTCAAAAACGTTCGTTTCGAGTTATGGAATGCTTGAAAAACATTCTCTTCCGCCGAAAACTCGAATTCGAATTTTTTATCCCGTCGTAATACTTTCAGTATATGTTGGACTATGCATATATGGAGAATATTAAAGGGCACACAAAAAAATTCAAAATGGTTGATTCGCATTCAATGATGTTCTGAATGTGTATACCCACCAAACACCAAGTCACATTTCTCATTCCATACCAATATATTTATTTTAACATGTATTATGATGTATACAGAAAGTAAATCAAGCATTTTCAATTGCATACAAATAATACGTATGTGAAGAACACTTGAATGTCAGGCTCAACATGCTTTTATCGGCCACAAATGTTTCTGACTGTAAGATGGACATTTAACTCTACTGTAAAGCCGCAATCATCTATGCATCCATAAATCAAATGCTAATTGGCAAGTTCCCACTAAGTAATTGCTAACTTCGAATAGCATGGGAATAATTCATCAATCTTTAAGGCAATGGAATGAACTATTAATTGGATTCGTGAATTAAATATCACTTTCTAATGAAATTAAAAGCAAATGAGGTTTGATAGAAGATATTTTAGAAATTGAGCTGCAAATAACGTTGAAATTCCAGAGGTAATTAAAAAGGATCACAAACTATAAGTTTATTAATTTCCCCATATAATAGTGCAATGTATAGGAAAAGAATTGTGAAGGGTTTGAAAATCCGAATTCGACTTTTCGACCAAGAGCATTCTTGAATTCGAATCGAACATTTCTCAAAGGATGCCTGACTGTGTACATGTATATCAGTGTGCGTATATGTGTTTTAGTCCGTGTGTCTGTGAGCCTGTGATGTGCTATGTCGTGCATCTAGTACCTTCCATTAATGAGATAAGATACTTTATGTAATAGTTTTTGAATTTTTGCGACAGATCATTCGGTAATAGTAATTTATCTTACGGTATAGATATTAAATATCAATTGGATTTTAGTGTGAAATTTGCATGTGAGTATGAATAAGTCATTCAGCGAAATTTCAACAAATGTAGTGATATATATATATATATATATATATATATATATATATATATATATATATATAGTTAGTAAGAAATTTAATTACTCGTATATTTTAATTACATGTGAATCCTTTATTTAAAGTTGTATGAAAAACACATGTAAAAATAAAAATCAAAATAAAAATGAAATAGATCTAACGTTTGGCTTGAGAATTACTCCTTTATAAATAAAACAGGTACTACACAGGTATTAAATCCAGTTGTAATGTTTTTACACATTGGTTCTTATTATTTTCCAAGTGATTTAGAAGATCCTTTATTTTTAAAAAATAATGGTATTTTTTCTTCTTTTTAATTTCTATTTCCATTTTCATGTTTGACTTTAGTTTAATACTTAGCTGTTGATTCTCTTATTTTGAATGCAAGTTTCTTTACGTGGGGGAATAAAGGTTACTATCTTATCCTAATTTGCATGATGTATTATTATCAATATTTAGCGACTGGCAACTGGATGTTCTCTGACACTCAAGCTCGGTATTCGAGGACTTGATGGGGTTTTCATGGATCGATATTTCGTAACCAACTGTATTCGCTCTCACCATTGACTAATCCATCTTCATTTAGTCCATCTAGCCAGCATTCTCTGTCCTCTTCCTATAACGATCAATCTTACAACAATGCATCACTTAATGACACTCTTAAATGAAAAACCTGTTATTCTAATAGAGTTAAAACTTATCCGCAGGCTAATCGTAACCAAATCAATTGTAGCAATAAGCTAGCCCTCTGTAAAGTTTATAATTGCATTTATAAAATTGTATGTAAACTTTGTAATATGTCATATATAGTCGAAACCAGCAATCCTCTGCACCTCCGAATAAACGTACACAGGAATTATATAAAAAATTTCAAATATTGCAACTACCTTAATGATTCGAAATTTGAATACGAACTTTTTTCTATACATGGGTTTGACAACACTGAAATTAGTATTATCTCTATTCAACATAATTATTATGACAGATTGTTCCTTGAAAATGAATTCATATATGCACACAAAATTATTTTTCCATATGGACATTATTAATTATTTAATAATCATAGCATAGTTAAAAAAATCCTTCAATTATCCCCATGATGACCTTAATCTATATAATTTCTTCAATCTATCTAATAATGAATCAAAAATAACTAATGGAGCGAGTAAATATAATAAAAAATTGCCTTCATTTTCTGATCTAAAAATACCATCCTGCAGCAGCATGTAAATTTCAAAATTACTTTTGATGGAAATAATGTAAGAACTGGATTTTCGCAATTAAAAAACAACAATTAAATTTGGTATATGACCTTTTTATTACTACTGCATTTGATAACGTACATTTAAAACATTTATTCTATTATTTGCTTGTTACCAGAATCAAAATTCTGAATGTATATTCATACGTCACTGACTTAAATTTAATTGACGAATCAAAACAATATACTAAAATAAACGAATATTGTACCCTGAATTTCACTAATCTGGTCATTAACAATCTGGAGGTTAATAATATTTTAAAATCGGTATCTACAGTCTTTCCAGTCAAATATATAAATTCCAAAATTGCTTTGAAATATAATAAACTGTTAGGACGATATATTTTTAATTATAATCACATAGCCAAATCAATAGATATTAATATAAATTATAAATTATATGAGTCTTACTGCCTCTATCTATTAGATAAATACAGAGATTGTGTAGATTTACAGCATGGACATGTTATAACGTGAAATCTAAATATTATTAATTGTGATACACTGAGATCACTTATGTTCACTTATGTTACCACTTATGATACTAAGTACCGTTTACCTACTAAATTTAGGCATGAATCAATTTGTAAAGATTTAACTCTTGATTTAAATAAGTTTATATATAAAATCAGCTATAAGTATCAAGTTCCTGTAGAAGCCTTCAAGCCCTGGAGGGACTTAATAAAACAATACTTAAATCACTATATATATATTCAGAAAATTAATAAATCTTATAAATTTTGTTCAATTAAAAATTACATTCAGAAAATTCAAAATTATGTTGTTATTATTTATGTCGATAAGTCTAGTAGTAACTACTTTATCATTTGTAAATATTACTATATAAGTACCCTCCAGTAACACATTCTTAATAATTCTATTTATAATTTGCATAATATTAACTTTAAAATCTTATCTAATAGAACAGCAGCCAAATATAAGCAAATCCATCTAATCTAAAAATAGATGTAATAACATTACATATCTTGTTTTAGTACCCAAGTTTCATAAATCCCCTGTAGCTTTGCGAATTTTTACGATACTAATGTTGGAAAATTATTACTGAAATTTAAATAAAATTTCTTTGTCAGATGGCATCTCAAATAATAGAAATATTGTGAAAAACAGCTTTGAATTAGTTACGAAATTAAAAAATCTTACTAATATCTATATTATTTAGAGCGGACTGTGCCTTATCATTATTGACTAATCTATATTTATCTATGCAAAAAAAAACTATAATCCAGGGTTGCATGATATGCTCATGTATATATATTTAAATGATATATTATGTGGTATCTCATAATAAAAATCTTATTTTATTTAATTTTATACTAATAATTTACAATTAAATGCGATTAATAATGACTCTAATATTGCGAACATTTGAGAGTTAAACTTAGATTTACTAAATTGCAATCTGGCCATAAACTTATCTGATAAAAGACCAGATTTACTAAATTATAATCTGGCTATAAACTTATCTGATAAAAGACCAGATTTACTAAATTGTAATCTGGCTATAAACTTATCTGATAAAAGACCAGATTTTAATTTTAATACTTCTAAAATTCAACGCTTTGACTCTTGTTTGTATACATCAGAGATTAGAAATATTATATCAAACCAGGTTCTTAGGATGGATAACATTTGTGATGACAATTATAATGTAGCACATTTTATAGAATTATGAAATACTGCAACTATTAATGCATATCCTCCCAATTTCGTAATTAAAGTTATCAAGTCAGTGTATCAACTACCATTCGATAACACCCAAAACAACATTCACAATGATGGCGAATAATAATAATAATAATAATAATAATAATAATATTATTAAAAACAAGAAAGGTCAATCATGCATAAAGCAATGATTATGAAAACTTTTCAACTTCAATGCAATACCATTTAAACATCTCTAAAATGCGATACATTCCTCGGTAATATTTAAAAAATTATCACAATACTACATTAATTTATTATATTTGAAAACTTAAAATTCATCGGAAAAAAATGGACTTCATTCAAATGACGTGAATTAAATATAAATCGCCTGGCTCCTCGGTAGTATTTTTAACATTATCATAATACTACAATAATTTAATATATTTAAAACTTCATCAAAAACAACTTAAATTTATTTAAATGACGCCATCGAAATATAACACTCCTGGCTCTCTCTATAAAAGCAGCATTTCATTGATAAACATTTCCTCATTCATTTCATTCATCACAATACTATATAATAATTTATTTTGTTTAAATACTTAAGACCATGGAGTTACAAGTAATTAAACTCTATGCTTAAATTTCATCGAAAAAAATCGTCCTTCTCTCTGTAAAATCAATGAGTATTTCATTCATATCAGCTATGCAGACTCCATGAGCTAAATAATTTTGCGTTAAAGAAATACAGCAATTCTTATACAACTCATTCTACATATTTTGCTGTTTATATATATATATATATATATATATATATATATATATATATATATATATATATATATACATATATATATGTGTATATATATATATACATATATATATATATATATATATATGTGTATATCGTGATTTTTTAATTGAAAACTATGAATAAACTACTGTTAAGTACAAAAAACCCATTTCTAGCATATCTGTTACAAATAAGTAACTATAGACCAAGACTAAGGATAAAAATAGGAGTTAACTTATCACTGTAATTAACTTATCACTGGGATTATTAGTATACATAAACCACAATTAAATAGGTGGTATCTATATATATATATATATATATATATATATATATATATATATATACAAAATGATGAAAAAGCAAATACGGCAAAAATAAGAAATGATAGTAATAATTAGCTCAAGATCAAAGATCAAGACATGGAGAAATATCAGTTGAAACTACATAAAAAATGGCGCTTAGTTCGAAATTGTACTCTCGCCAGGACAGCCATACAATTCTATTAAAAATCTATAGAATAACCAGTTTCGGACAATGGCGATAGTATTTGACTATAGACACCTTTGAAACAGTCTACTGGCTAGTGGAAGGCGAAATAATAAAAACCAACTGATGTAAACACCAGAAATATAAAAAACAGAAATATAAAAACAGAAATATAAACTTACAGATATAGTCACCGCGTGTGAGTCGAAATGTTTGCAAGGGAACACACGACATAGTATTTTACATATCTTCGTTAAAACGATTGAAAACCGGAATGAATATACTATTGAACGTGAACGAACATTTTTTTGAATGAACACTTTCAAAATTATTAATCAGTATAGGACTCAGAACAAGTGGAAAGTAGTTTTTCAAAAATTGTAAACAGTATCAGACTCAGGCCTAGTGGAAAGATAGGTGATAAGAATGGGTGAAATTCACAAAAATGAGTTACTCAATCAAGGATAAATATATATATATATATATATATATATATATATATTGCTACTAAAACATTTTACTTTATCGTAGAAACTTATAAAAACTGTTATATTTTAAAGCATTAGCTTAATATTTGAGAAATTATAAAAAAATGAAAAAGAAATCTTGAAACACTTTGTATATTTTCTTCCTTTCTTTCCAGGTACTTGAATTTTCCTCTAACCATCCGTACTGAAAACTAGCCTGTGGAGAAATTTGACAATTCTCTGTGTACTTCTACATTTGAAGTCGAACATTCAATTACTTTTTAAATAAATAGCGATCAGTGAAATGAATTCGTGATTTCATTTTTGACATTTGACAAAATATATATAATTAAACGGAGCGAGATTATAATTTTTTGAAAAAATACTATTAAGCAATTCATTTATACAAATGGATTTATTTGTATGGAAATGATGTGTTAGAATACAATTTAATACCCCAGAATGAAATGAATACCGAGATAGTATATATTTGACGAATCAGCAAATTATTATTTTACGTCATAGTTTACACATTATACATGTATTTCTTAAAAAAATGTAAATGTATGCGCCATAAAAAATGTAAATGTATTCATCAAAATTTAAATTTATTTGTTGCATTTTTCTCTTGACCAACTCACACATTCCTAGCAACTACTTATTTTTAACACTTTACAACAAAGTTGAAAAGTTTTTGACATTGTTCATTCTGTCTGTCTGTCTGTCTGTCCGTTAGCACGATAACTGCAGTAAAAATGACTTAATCAAAATGAAATTTTAGTATGCTGTTCAGACGGTCTGTAGGACCTATGGGAATATAAATGAATAATATCACCCAATTAGTTTTGGATTGAACCCGGATTGAAAAAATTAAATACATTGAGCCCTATGGGACCTACTTTTTCAGACATTTTTTAAGCGGATTTAAAATTCACAAATTGCTTCGAAAAGTTTAGGTAATATTCAAATTATTCCATAATATATATAAAAAAAAATTCAGCGAAATATATTCAGTAGATTTTTAAATAAAAATTAAAATAATAATTACACCTCTTATATGAAGCGATCACGTGAACATGATATGGAAAGATCACATGATCCACTTCAAAATGATATATGGCCTCCATCTTTTCTCAAAATCGTGTTTTTTTAAGTTCTTTTTAATTCATATTTAATGTCCTAAACCATCCTAAACCGTCCTAAAACAACTTTATTTTGCTTAAATTCTGTGCATCTACATACTGAAACAAAGCAATTACCATATATTTGAGTTTAAATGATCATCCCAATTTGATTATTTCTACAACGAAGCCTAATTTTCACTTATGTAAAATGTAAACCGCAAAATATGTAGAATGAGTTGTATTAGAATTGCTGTATTTCTTTAACACAAAATTTAGCCCTTGGAGTCTGCATAGCTGATATGAATGAAATATTCATTGATTTTACAAAGAGAAGGACGATTTTATCGATGAAGTTCTAAGCATAGAGTTTAATTGCTTGTAGCTCCATCGTCTTAATTTTTAAATAAAATAAATTATTATAGTATTGTGATGAATGAAAGAAATGGGAAAAAGTTATGAATGAAATGCTGTTCCAGGGAGAGAGGTCCAGGGGTCATAGAGAGAGCCAGGCGTGTTGTTTTTTCTATGGCGTCATTTGAATGAATTTCAGTTGTTTTCGATAAAGTTTTCAAATATAATAAATTATCGTAGTATTATGATAGTTTTAAAAATATTACCGAGGAATGTATCGCATTTTGGAGATGTTTGGAGCAGGCAATTTATATTTCAATGCCGTCATTTGAATGAAGTTCATTTTTTTCGATGAAGGTTTTAGTTTTCAAATATAATAAATTTATGTAGATTTGTAATAAGTTGTAAAATATTTCCGAGGAATGTATTGCATTTTAGAGATGTTTGAATATAATTGCATTGAAGTTGGAAAGTGTTTCATAATCAATGTTTTAAGCATGATTGATCTTTCTTGTTTTAAATTTTGATTTTCTCGAAAAGCAGCGATTTATTAATTATTGCTGAATTTTGCCATCAGGTTGGCGGCATGAGTATGTGTAAGAATTTTGTCGGGGCAGACATTTTTTTTAGAGAAAGAGATCATTAATATGAAATAAATATGCATTTTCTCTATTCTGCTACTTAACTAATAATTCTGCAATATACCTAACAAAAAGCATGTCGATTTCAATACTTTTGTATACTCTCATTTAAATTAAAATAAGTCTACCTTACAACCAAAGCAAGATTATTATTGCTGTTATCTTAGATCGTGGAATCTGATTTCAAATTATCTGTTTCCACCTATGTTTTCTACACCATCACTGAGCTCCAGTTAACCCAGTTAAGACTTTTAGAAATATTTTTAATATCCCATTCTGTTCAAAAATTCGTCATAAAATGTCTGTAATGTGTTTTTAATTGTAACAACAAATTGACTTCCTCGTCTATCAGAAAAGTTATATTTTCATTTCTTAAAGATCCCAATGAAATTCTCAAAATTCTGGGAGTTTAATTAATTCTTTATGAATGTGAGCATATCATAAAATCTAAATAAACATATACTATAGCTTTGTATTAGAGAACACCAAGACTATTTTAAAATCAAGGAATGTTATATTACTAATCACTGCTGGATAACAAGAGATATATTTGGATTGTTCTCTACTGTCGTACGGCGTGCACGACATTTTGTAATTTCAATTACGGATGCCAACCAAAATAATGAACTATCTAAATGCTGCAGAGGGAGCCAATGACAACAAATGCATACATAAACAGTGGTCATCCCCGTCTGCATCAACAACGAATGGTAGATGTGGTAGGGAATGAATGGGGGAAAGAAAAAGGCGCCCCAAAGAAAAAAGCGCCGTATTCCAAAAAGTTCAGTCGACTTCAAATTTTCGAACGAGCTAACATCATGTTTCTTGGTTTTGTGAAAAAAGTATATCGAATGTGAGCGATAAAATGGATGCTTGTTGCAGTTATGAGATGTGCAACAATTTTGTACATCCTTGAGATGGCACGAATACGTACTTAACACAAAGAGTAGAGGTAAATCAACTTTCAATTGTAACTAATTAGCACGGAAGGCACACTTTTATCGATTATTCAAATAATGAACAATCAGTTCGTAAGAGTAGACCATATTAACGAGTTCTTAGATATTGAACTAAAAGAACTATTTTGAGTATCGATTGCATAAAAGAAACTGTTTTAAAAATATATGTCAATGTTATTATGTGTGTAAATATGTATTAATGAAATATTGTCAGTGTTATATGTCTTTTAATAATAGATTTAATAATAGTATCATTACTCAAGATACAATAGATATCTATAACTTAAAACATTAAAATAAATTGATCAATTAAGTCAAGTGTATTTATTTAAATTTTGTGTGTTCGTCTCTCCAGTTTGAGAACCTGGGGCTTACATGCTCCACCCCTAGCGACGGCATCATAGGTAAGTCCTATAGTGGTAATTTTGATAAGGACAATTTTACCTTATGACATGATGTCGCCGCGTGAATTGGTGGCGTATGTGGTCAAGCTCGGAGAGAATTATGATTTTAATAAGAGAAAGTAAAAATATAAGTAAAAGACAAAATTAAATTTAATAATGAGTTTGAGTATAATATTGAATTTAATAATGAATTGAATAATGAATTTAATAATGAGATGTAACTCAGTATAATGATAGGACTATGCATGAAAATTATAATTTAAATATGTATTATATTATTGTGTATATATGTGTGTATTAGCATAGATATTTAGTATATAGTCAGAAGTGTATAACAGTGTATCAAATCATGGCGCCGAATAAGAGTAGGCAATCAAATAAAAGAGCGAGGCAAGATCCTCCGATTAACAATATACAGCAGGAGGTAAATATAAATGACAGAATAACAGATAATTCGGCTGTAACAAATAACGCGGTTCATGTACAGATGCCCACAAATCAAGCGCAGTAAAATACATCGTTGCCAATTATGCAAATGTTACCATCATTTGATGGGCAAAAGGAAAACAATGTGAATTTCTTTATTATACAGTTTAATGAAATAGCGGATTTAACATCATGGTCCGAACAAGAGAAAATTATAATTGTGAAATCTAGATTAAGAGGAATGGCTCAACAATTTTTGGCAGAAAATATTGCTCTGCAAAAAGAAAAATCGTATGAAAAATTCATGGAATTGTTAAAAAACAAATTTGAGAAAAAACAAACCTTAGTTCATACAATACATAAAAACATAACAATTTTAATAGTCTAAAACATTTGCCAAATATGACAATTAAGGAGCTTGCACAAGAAATCGAAAACCAGGCGATAATATTTCTAGAAGTAGATGAAACAATTGACGCAAATGTACAAAAAATTATAGAGAAAATTAAACTTACCAAATTTTTACAAATAGTCAGAGAGGATTTAAGAACAGAAGTAAAAAAAATGACCCGAAAACCTTTAATGATGCAGTGAGAATAGCTGAGGTAATAGAATCCGCGTTGGAGGAAGAAAAATGATTGTGTAAATAATATTGAAGTAGAAAATAAAATAATTGAGAATATGTAAATAAATTATGTAAAAACTGAAAATACTGCAGAAAAGCCGCCACAGAAATTTTGTTTAGCTTGCGGTCGTAACAATCATTGGATGTCCGAATGCTTTACGCTTCAAAAAGTACAAAATAATTTAAAAAGGGCATTCACAAATGAAAACAGCAGTCAAGAAACCACCAATTATCAACAAAGACCCACTAATCAAAATAATTATGCGCATTATAGTAGATCAAATTTCAGAAGAGGGAATAGTAGGGGGTACTGGCTCACGCGGTGCTATACTTTAACATGGGGAAAATGCGGTGCTAGTTCTTCCATGTTAAAGCATAGGCGCACCTCATGAGCAGGGGTGGAGCTTCCACCAACACGTGACTTTCCATGATGTCAGTCAAAGGTTAGGATGGATCAGATGATTTTTTTTCTTTTTCTTTTTTTTAAGTGTTAATGTTTTAAAAATTTCGTAAAGTTTTTTTTTTCTTATATTTTTTCACAAATGTGAGTTTTTTACTTTTCAAAAACCACACTTGTGCCGTTTTCTCTAAGGGAATTAACATAGGTTTTCACACTTGTGCTGTTTTTTAACTTTTTTCCACAAAAACGTGATTTTTACTAACAAAATTTCGTAAATGCAAGTTTTTTTCTTATATTTTTTCGCAAATGTAAGTTTTCTACTTTTCAAAAACCACACTTGTGCCGTTTTCTCTATGGGAATTAACATAGGTTTTCACACTTGTGCTGTTTTTTAACGTTTTTTCACAAAAACATACTTTTTACTTGTAAAAAACTAACAAAAACATGTTTTTAAAGTAGCAGAATCGCGTGAATTAGTGTTTTAAAGTAGCAGAATCGCGTGAATTAGTGTTTTAAAGTAGCAGAATCGCGTGAATTAGTGTTTTAAAGTAGCAGAATCGCGTGAATTAGTGTTTTAAAGTAGCAGAATCGCGTGAATTAGTGTTTTAAAGTAGCAGAATCGCATGAATTGGTGTTTTAAAGTAGCAGAATCGCGTGAATTGGTGTTTTCAAAGTAGTAGAATCGCGTGAATCGGGTGTATGGGAGGGGTGTGTTTCCCCAATCCTTTCGTTCTTGGATTTTAAAAATTTTAAACATAAATATTTTTAATAATAGCAGATACCTGTTTTCAACAATCTAAATGGGGTAATGTCTCTTTCATACATTAGGTGTTGTTAGAAATATATATATATTTTTTAAATTGTGGTCCCACCTCCACCCGGTGTATAGGATACACCGCCACAATTCAATCTAGCATGGTCTGGTCATTTAAATTTGATAATGACCGTATGCTAGGCTCTTGATACCATCCTTTAAAATATGTCGCTTATCATCATAGGGGGATAGCCCCATTTTAATTTGCTTCACAGTATACATCTGATGGTCTTTACTTGCAATTTTAAATTGTTCCACTCTACTATATCTTCGCCTTGTTAGGCAATTATAATAATCTTCATGATGGATGTGTTTTTTTACAACATTCTTATTAACACCTTTAGCAGTCTTTTTATCCGTGAAGGGTGTTTTTAGGCTATACATTTTCGATCTTAGGCCTACAAATTCCACGGCAGGAGTTCCATTCAACTCGTCTTTCATTTTTCCAATCCTTTTTTTATTCTTATTGGAATGGAGTGGATGTGTTGGAGGATAATCCGAAAAGTCAAAATAGTCTTCATAACTTTCAAAATCTTTGTAAATATCCTCTGTTTCAATTTCATAGCACAGGGAATCGGTGTCGGTGAAAAGCAATTCGGCTCGGTTTCCATACATCTTCTTAATAAAATCATAATGAAACTCATACATAAGTGTTTTACTCAAGTTCAGTACTGAAAATCCTGCATAGATGGGTCTATTCAGTTTCAAATGAGTCTTATGCATATGAACTGTTACCAGATCTTCATTAAATATTTTGAAGGAGTGTAAGGCTGGTGATGCAAGTAATTTTTTCAATCTCTTCTCAGTCTGTACTAGCTTAACATCCATTATTTTTCTCAAATTTTCCATAGTTTTTCCAAACACTGCGTTATTCATAAGTTTGAACAGATTTTTTTCAAAGGAATTTTTTGCTTTCATTCTCTTCTCAGTGTTAAATTGTACATAGGGCTTCAACCAGGGCTCTTGCTTAAAAGTTAATACTCGATGGATTTTCACAAGTTTCATCCCTAACTTCATATACTGCTTTAAATTTCTATAATGCAGAACATATTTAACCTTATGATTCAAATTAGGTGTTAACTTGATCTGGTCCCTGCATATTTTCAAATTCATTTCTTCAGATAAATTCCGGCTATACTCCAAAATCAGAGATGGGGTGATATGAACTCTTTCGGGTGCTAGAGGATAATCATTATGCTTATCATGCAAATCATGGGGATAGTCTATATCCGCTTCGATAATATATCCCACAGGTGAGTCATCTTCAACAGTAAGTGGATCAAAGTTCTGAATGTCTTGAGAATCAAGCCATCTAAAATCCGATACAGGGAGTGCTTGGCTTAGAGCCCACCCATACAGATTATTAGCATCCAGGTACATTATATATTTGCTAGGTTTCGTAGAATCAAAATGTTCCAAATACTTGTTATTAGCCTGACTAAGGCGTTTACTAATAACACTAATACCACCTCTTATACCTTCTTCTAAAAATAAGTACATATCAGGGTCTGTAATCAGTTCTAATGATACTCCACTAGTCTTCAAGGCTGCATTCCAGGCAAGAGATGGTAATGTTAAACAGTGGACAGCATCTATTCCATAATAATTCAATGTCAAATCCCGGAAATTCTCAAAAATGTCCGATAATAGAAGAATATCAGTTTTTATGTACAAGTCATGATACTCCCCTATATTCTTTATCTTTAAAGATGCCCAAACATGTTGAGCATAGGCATAGGCATCATCAGAGACCTCCTCTCGATTTAAATCATCAAAGAAGGCCTCTTTAGAGGGTAAGCTCGTTTCTTCAAACTTGGTAGCACAATCCATATAAGAATAGGGGTAAACACCCTTTCTAGTCACTAAATCCACTTGATCACTTGTAAAATGTTCTTGGGTGATACGAAACTGATTGGATTCCAAACTAGAACTTAGTTTCTCAATAGAGGCAGGTAAGAATTGAAGAGAATCTATAAACTGTAAACTTCCTAGGCTGAATGTAATATATTGCTGCATATTGCTACTGATGCATTCAATCCTCTTTCCTTTAAATTCACCGATCCCCTGCATAATTAAATGTCCATCATACCCCTTTAAATTATGAAACACAACGGGTATGCGTCGTCTTATCTTGTAATTCAGATTACAATTAGGATGGGCTGCACCTCTGTACTTGGAAGTTAAGTGGCAATGGTCTCTCACACGCTTTTCTCATAAAGCCTTGTTACAAATATGGCAGAGAGTAGCATTTTCAAAGTTTTCACGATCTTCAGCAGTAAAATTCATTTTCATATTTTCTCTCAGTATTCTCTGAATCTCTTCTTCTTCTTAAATAAGGGCTTTCAAAAAATGATGAATCACATCTTCACCCCTATAGATAACAGGTCCTTTAAAGGTTTTTCCATCAGGCCCAATAATAATATAGGAAAAACCACAAGGAACATGATGAGATAAGATACTCTCATGTGAAACAGAAGGGGTATTCTCACATATATCCACTTTCATTAGGAAAGACTCAAAGTCTGCGTATACCACAAATGGTACACGCATTTGCATGTAAATACTTTGAAATTTCAAAATCTTATCATTGTCACTGGGAAACTCCACTCTCTGTAGGCCATATTGCCTACATAATTCAATATGCTTCTTTAAACGAGCTTCAGATGAAAATCGTTGTAAACAGTAGTCACAAAAATATTGCTTCTCTTTATGTTTTCTTATACTGTATAAAAGTCTGCTCATGCTTCTAATACAACAGTAATGAGACTGTTCATCATTCAGTAAATAATTCATCAAAGTAAGCAGTAAATTACAGTGTTGTTCTCGTCTATTCATGATATATAGAGCGGAAACACCTTCTTATCTTCATATCCAAAGACATTCAGGCTCACATTATTATTATTTCGCTCAAATAATTTAACTTGGTGTAAAGGAGTGGGAAACTCGATTCCATCCAGATTCAACTTGCATTCATGCTCGGTATATTTGCCGACACGTACTGTGACTGTTTAACTGTGACTGTTTATAAAATTGCAGGTCATGCTGAAAAAGATTTACTTACCTTTTTGGATTCTCATAGAATTGAGATAAAACAAGTAGTGCTAAAGGAAATTGCTTTGAAACGTAGTATTATATGGTACATAAATGTATGTTGTCGTTTTACTCGTTTCCGATCTGGAGGAGAACAGGAATACTGTATAAACTATTTCAGAAGTTCTTGTATGAAAAACATTACAGAAGAAGATTTGGATTCTAATATGGATACTGCCTTTTCAAAAGTGTTAACATCGTTCGAAACCTATGAAGGCCGTGGTAGCGGTTGGGTCTTAGAGAGAATCGAGGAACTTATGATTGATGTTGGGACATATGATCCTCTTGCTGCTTCAAGCTATATCCCGCTACCTAAAGAACTATTAGCCAAGAAAGCTATTATTAATGTGGAAAATAGTGATCAGAAATGTTTCATGTGGTCCATCTTAGCAGAACTTTATCCAGTTTATAAGAATGCATCTCGTGTCGGCAAATATACCGAGCATGAATGCAAGTTGAATCTGGATGGAATCGAGTTTCCCACTCCTTTACACCAAGTTAAATTATTTGAGCGAAATAATAATAATGTGAGCCTGAATGTCTTTGGATATGAAGATAAGAAGGTGTTTCCGGTCTATATATCATCTAATAGACGAGAACAACACTGTAATTTACTGCTTACTTTGATGAATTATTTACTGAATGATGAACAGTCTCATTACTGTTGTATTAGAAGCATGAGCAGACTTTTATACAGCATAAGAAAACATAAAGAGAAGCAATATTTTTGTGACTACTGTTTACAACGATTTTCATCTGAAGCTCGTTTAAAGAAGCATATTGAATTATGTAGGCAATATGGCCTACAGAGAGTGGAGTTTCCCAGTGACAATGATAAGATTTTGAAATTTCAAAGTATTTACATGCAAATGCGTGTACCATTTGTGGTATACGCAGACTTTGAGTTTTTCCTAATGAAAGTGGATATATGTGAGAATACCCCTTCTGTTTCACATGAGAGTATCTTATCTCATCATGTTCCTTGTGGTTTTGCTTATATTATTATTGGGCCTGATGGAAAAACCTTTAAAGGACCTGTTATCTATAGGGGTGAAGATGTGATTCATCATTTTTTGAAAGCCCTTATTTAAGAAGAAGAAGAGATTCAGAGAATACTGAGAGAAAATATGAAAATGAATTTTACTGCTGAAGATCGTGAAAACTTTGAAAATGCTACTCTCTGCCATATTTGTAACAAGGCTTTAGGAGAAAAGCGTGTGAGAGACCATTGCCACTTAACTTCCAAGTACAGAGGTGCAGCCCATCCAAATTGTAATCTGAATTACAAGATAAGACGACGCATACCCGTTGTGTTTCATAATTTAAAGGGGTATGATGGACATTTAATTATGCAGGGGATCGATGAATTTAAAGGAAAGAGGATTGAATGCATCAGTAGCAATATGCAGCAATATATTACATTCAGCCTAGGAAGTTTACAGTTTATAGATTCTCTTCAATTCTTACCTGCCTCTATTGAGAAACTAAGTTCTAGTTTGGAATCCAATCAGTTTCGTATCACCCAAGAACATTTTACAAGTGATCAAGTGGATTTAGTGACTAGAAAGGGTGTTTACCCCTATTCTTATATGGATTGTGCTACCAAGTTTGAAGAAACGAGCTTACCCTATAAGGAGGCCTTCTTTGATGATTTAAATCGAGAGGAGGTCTCTGATGATGCCTATGCCTATGCACAACATGTTTGGGCATCTTTAAAGATAAAGAATATGGGGGAGTATCATGACTTGTACATAAAAACTGATATTCTTCTATTAGCGGACATTTTTGAGAATTTCCGTGATTTGACATTGAATTATTATGGAATAGATGCTGTCCACTGTTTAACATTACCATCTCTTGCCTGGAATGCAGCCTTGAAGACTAGTGGAGTATCATTAGAACTGATTACAGACCCTGATATGTACTTATTTTTAGAAGAAGGTATAAGAGGTGGTATTAGTGTTATTAGTAAACGCCTTAGTCAGGCTAATAACAAGTATTTCGAACATTTTGATTCTACGAAACCTAGCAAATATATAATGTACCTGGATGCTAATAATCTGTATGGGTGGGCTCTAAGCCAAGCACTCCCTGTATCGGATTTTAGATGGCTTGATTCTCAAGACATTCAGAACTTTGATCCACTTACTGTTGAAGATGACTCACCTGTGGGATATATTATCGAAGCGGATATAGACTATCCCCATGATTTGCATGATAAGCATAATGATTATCCTCTAGCACCCGAAAGAGTTCATATCACCCCATCTCTGATTTTGGAGTATAGCCGGAATTTATCTGAAGAAATGAATTTGAAAATATGCAGGGACCAGATCAAATTAACACCTAATTTGAATCATAAGTTTAAATATGTTCTGCATTATAGAAATTTAAAGCAGTATATGAAGTTAGGGATGAAACTTGTGAAAATCCATCGAGTATTAACTTTTAAGCAAGAGCCCTGGTTGAAGCCCTATGTACAATTTAACACTGAGAAGAGAATGAAAGCAAAAAATTCCTTTGTAAAAGATCTGTTCAAACTTATGAATAACGCAGTGTTTGGAAAAACTATGGAAAATTTGAGAAAAATAATGGATGTTAAGCTAGTACAGACTGAGAAGAGATTGAAAAAATTACTTGCATCACCAGCCTTACACTCCTTCAAAATATTTAATGAAGATCTGGTAGCAGTTCATATGCATAAGACTCATTTGAAACTGAATAGACCCATCTATGCAGGATTTTCAGTACTGGACTTGAGTAAAACACTTATGTATGAGTTTCATTATGATTTTATTAAGAAGATGTATGGAAATCGAGCCGAATTGCTTTTCACCGACACCGATTCCCTGTGCTATGAAATTGAAACAGAGGATATTTACAAAGATTTTGAAAGTTATGAAGACTATTTTGACTTTTCGGATTATCCTCCAACACATCCACTCCATTCCAATAAGAATAAAAAAAGGATTGGAAAAATGAAAGACGAGTTGAATGGAACTCCTGCCGTGGAATTTGTAGGCCTAAGATCGAAAATGTATAGCCTAAAAACACCCTTCACGGATAAAAAGACTGCTAAAGGTGTTAATAAGAATGTTGTAAAAAAACACATCCATCATGAAGATTATTATAATTGCCTAACAAGGCGAATATATAGTAGAGTGGAACAATTTAAAATTGCAAGTAAAGACCATCAGATGTATACTGTGAAGCAAATTAAAATGGGGCTATCCCCCTATGATGATAAGCGACATATCTTAAAGGATGGTATCAAGAGCCTAGCATACGGTCATTATCAAATTTAAATGACCAGACCATGCTAGATTGAATTGTGGCGGTGTATCCTATACACCGGGTGGAGGTGGGACCACAATTTAAAAAATATATATATATTTCTAACAACACCTAATGTATGAAAGAGACATTACCCCATTTAGATTGTTGAAAACAGGTATCTGCTATTATTAAAAATATTTATGTTTAAAATTTTTAAAATCCAAGAACGAAAGGATTGGGGAAACACACCCCTCCCATACACCCGATTCACGCGATTCTACTACTTTGAAAACACCAATTCACGCGATTCTGCTACTTTAAAACACCAATTCATGCGATTCTGCTACTTTAAAACACTAATTCACGCGATTCTGCTACTTTAAAACACTAATTCACGCGATTCTGCTACTTTAAAACACTAATTCACGCGATTCTGCTACTTTAAAACACTAATTCACGCGATTCTGCTACTTTAAAAACATGTTTTTGTTAGTTTTTTACAAGTAAAAAGTATGTTTTTGTGAAAAAACGTTAAAAAACAGCACAAGTGTGAAAACCTATGTTAATTCCCATAGAGAAAACGGCACAAGTGTGGTTTTTGAAAAGTAGAAAACTTACATTTGCGAAAAAATATAAGAAAAAAACTTGCATTTACGAAATTTTGTTAGTAAAAAGTATGTTTTTGTGAAAAAAAGTTAAAAAATAGCACAAGTGTGAAAACCTATGTTAATTCCCATAGAGAAAACGGCACAAGTGCGGTTTTTGAAAAGTAAAAACATTATATTTGCGAAAAAATATAAGAAAAAAAACTTGCATTTACGAAATTTTGTTAGTAAAAATCACGTTTTTGTGGAAAAAACTTAAAAAACAGCACAAGTGTGAAAACCTATGTTAATTCCCATAGAGAAAACGGCACAAGTGTGGTTTTTGAAAAGTAAAAACTCACATTTGTGAAAAAATATAAGAAAAAAAAACTTTACGAAATTTTTAAAACATTAACACTTAAAAAAAAGAAAAAGAAAAAAAAATCATCTGATCCATCCTAACCTTTGACTGACATCATGGAAAGTCACGTGTTAGTGGAAGCTCCACCCCTGCTCATGAGGTGCGCCTATGCTTTAATATGGGAGAACTAGCACCGCAATTTCCCCATGTTAAAGTATAGCACCGCGTGAGCCAGTACAACAACAGACAATTTCAGAGTAATAATAGAAGACCATATCAAAATAATAGGCCACAATATGAAAGCAAGAATAGACAATATCAGAATAATGGAGATTTAAACTAAGAAAGGGACCTCGAAATAAAAGACAAATAGAAAGTTATAAGGCATCAAGTAAGGATTCGAGATCCCATAAAATTTCAAGCAAAATTAATAAGGATGCACAAAATTTAAATGAACATTTACTTAATTCAACGTATGGACAGAGTGACGCACTGCCAATGATCAACATAAATTTAGAGAACATAAAAACAGTAGCTCTCATAGACAGTGGCGCAAGTGTCAGTTTATTATCAGATCAAATATTTCAAAAAATCAAAAATAAAATCAAAATTAACTATTTATTCAGACAAGTTAAAATCCAAACTATGACAAAAGAAAACACACAATTCTCAAAATGTATAAGCTTCAGCTTCAAAATTGAAAACAAGAGATGTAAAAATTCATTTTTTATAATTAACAATTAAACAACACCCCCTATGAAATAATCTTAGGATTTGACTTTCTCAGAAATCATCATGCCATAATTGACACAAATAAATTAACATTAAAAGTTGTTAAGGAATCCATATCTATCCCATTTCAAAACAAAAATCAGAAAAAAGCACAGGAACCAGAAAATAATCATACAAAAGTGGAACATATTCAATGCTTAAATGCAAGCTTAACGCATAAAATTAAATTACTTCCCCAAGAAACAAAATCAATAAAATTAAAATTAAGTGAAAACTATTTTGAAGATAAGGATGTAATGTTAAATATTACAAATTCATTGAAATATTTACACGCTGAGTATTCTTCACATTATGTAAATAATAGAAAATTTATTTCTACTCTAATAACAAATAAAACAGAAGAAGAAATTCAACTAAACAAGAATATGATGATTGGAACTATAACAACGCAATTTGAAATTTTTGAAGAAAAACATAATGATGATAAAATTTTACAGGTCAACAATAGAGAGAGTTTAAGTAACCCACAAAAAATGGACATTTCAGCTTTACGAAAAGCCGCAACACCGCAAGATTTTAAATTAGATCATTTACAAGAGAATGAGAAACATATATTGCTTAAATTACTTTTAAAAAATTATGATGCATTTTCAAAATCATATAAAACGCTGGGAATGACGGAGGAAATAGTACCGGAATTTAATTTACTACACCAGTATCCAATACAATGTAAACCTTATCCCTTGCCAAAAATGTTAAAACCTGTACTCAAGAGTAAAATAAAACAATTGTGTGAAGCAGGAATAATTGAAAAGTCTAGCAGTAACTATGCTTTCCCATGTTTATTAATTAAGAAAAAAAATTAATTGTAATGATACCGATAAAGAAAAAAAGTATCGTTTGGCGGTGAATTATAGGCTCCTAAATCAGATTACCGAATTACTAGCCATAAATATTGGTGAAATTAGCGACATTCTGCACAACATCGCAGGCCACAAATTGTATACGGTTATTGACTTGAAATCCGCGTTTTTTCAGATTAAAATCAAACCTGAGGATAGTTTGCGATTGAATATCGTCACAAATGACGGGTGTTACAAAGCTAATAGGATGTCTTTTGGTGCAAAAAACTCATCAGCATATTTTTCATTATTAATGATGAAATGCTTAGGAGACTTAAAACATCAGAAAATTGAATTTTATTTAGATGATATTGTAATTGCCGCAAATTCATTCGAGAAAATGTTGGAGAAATTAAAAACGGTATTTTCGAGATTAGGTAAATTTGGGTTAACTATCGATCCTTCAAAATTCCAAATGTGTAAAGAGAATATTAAATTTCTAGGATTTAAGATAAGTAAGGAAGGCATAACACCTTCAGATGATAATGTACAAAAAATAACGAATTTCTCTGTGCCAACGACAGTAAAAAAAGTAAAATCATTTTTAGGTTTATGTAATTATTTCAGGCAGATCATACCAAATTTTTCTGAACTATGCAATCCATTAATTGAGTTAACAAAGAAAGATAAGAAGTTTAAATGGACGGAGAAATGCGAAGAAGCGTTTGTAAAATTACAAGACGCGATTTTATCGAAACCGGTAGTCAGGGCAGTCGATATGTCAAAGCCGTTTTTTTTATCGACAGACTGTTCAAAAGTAGCCGCGTCAGGAATTTTACTTCAATCAGTGAATGGAAATTTTCATCCTATCGAGTATTATAGCAGGAAACATTCAGACAGTGAAAAGAAATATCCGAGCATGAAACTAGAATTGTTAGCAATTCATGATGCTATAATACATTTCAAAGATTTTTTATATGGTACGCACTTTACAATTTTAACAGATTCCAAAGCATTAACGCATTATATTCATTTAGAAAATCAAAATTCTGATTTAATCGCCAGATGGTTATTAAATTTACAACACACACACACAATATTCTTTCGATATCAAGTACATTAAAGGACAAGATAATCCCAGTGATTTTATGCCACGTCAAATTTTGTCTGAACAAACTAAGACTAAATTAATAAATAATATCATTGCTAATGACAGCGCTATAACAATGGCCAAAATTTTAGAAGAACAAGCAAAAGATAGAGATAAAGAAAATTATTAACGGACGGAATGCAAAATCTAAACAGCCAAAATATGTAAATAAATACTATAGAGATGTAAATACGGGATTAATTATGATAAAGACTGCTAGATATATCAGAAATCCTATGCAAAAGGACAGAATTCTAATACCTCACAGTCTAAAATTCGCAGTTATTGAGTTAGCTCATACACCACATTTTGGAGTAGAAAAAACCTATCAAATACTGAATAGAAAATATTACTGGAAAGGAGTTTACAAGGATGTAAAGAATTTTTGCGCATCATGTGATGCATGTTTATATTACAAAAATAAGGCTATAACACCTATGGCATTACAACGTGTGCCACGTCCATGTAAACAAAATCACACGGTGGCATTAGACATTGTAGGGAAGCTACCGAGAAGTAACGGACAGCACGAGTACATCATAGCGATGATAGACCATTACTCGAGATTCCTGGAGGCAGCACCCGTGAGAAATATTACAACTGTGAGTGTTTTACAGGTCCTAACTAATAATATAGCTCAAAATGGAGTCCCAATGTGGCTGCTGACCGATAATGCGAGGCAATTTAAAAGCGAAGAATTTAAAAAATTCGCAGAGCAACACGGTATAAAATAAAAATATACTTCAATTTACAAACCCAGTTCAAATGCAATTTTAGAAAAAAGTCACTTGGCCATAAAAAATTCTTTAGCAGCAATGTCATATCAAACGTTTAATTGGCATAAAGTATTGCCATATGTAAAGTTATTTCATAATGCGACACCCAGCGCAAATATAGACCACAGTCCCGCTATCTTGTTTCTCACAAGATATTTGAAATTACCCGGAGAAAATAATCTGGAAATAGCGGACCCTGATGACAGTCCGATTTTAACTCAAACTGAATATGACAATCAGGTCAGTGAAGCATTTACTTTAGCTCAAAAAATTAATAAGTTTACGAAACATAAGCAAATTCAAGCGCAAAATCGCCAAGAAAGAGTTTTTGAAAGTGTGAGAGAACATAAATTATTAAAAGGCCAAATTGTATATTTAAAAAATTTAAGACACAGCATTACAAAAAAAATTTCAAGGACCATTTCGCATTGTAAAGTTGATCCTTAACAATAATTACGCTATCACGCCTATGTACGATCCAAATAAAAAATGGATAGTTGTTCACCCGAATAAATTATATAAAGCAGAACCGCGTAAAAAGTATTTACAAAATAATGAAATACGGCGAAATGTTGACAGAAGTCAATCGCATGTAAACAAACAGTTAGTTGATATCGGCAAGAAGAATCAAAATAATGTGACTTCTAGGAAATATAATTTGAGGAATCGATAAAAAAAGTTGTATGAGAATAGTGGTAATGAATGTATTAAAAATGTAATTATAAAAATGTAATAATTAAATAAAGGAATATTTTAAATTTGAGGATACAACAAAAATAAAAAATAAATAACTACAAATTTATGTGAAACATAGGCATAATAGAACAATAAATATCAGAAAAAATATGTATATATGGTAAATAATACATACCATGCCCCTCAATGTTCTAAAATAATATAAACTAAGGTGTGTCGTAAGAGAGAGAGAGAGAGAGAGAGATAAATAAATTTCACTTACTTGTAATTTGTCTTGCTTGGAAACAAATATGGAATAAAACAAGAATGGCCATCAAAATAGGTAGTCATTCCAATGATAAAGATGTGTGGGATGGAATTCTTCACGATGTATTTTCTTTTTTTTTTCCTTTTTTCTTGTGCGGGTTTTGAAAAAAATAGTATAACATAATTAATAAAATGCAAAATAAACTGGATGGAACATGGTAAAAGCAAGTACATAATATTCAAAATCATAAAATTATTAATTAATAGTTTATAAAAAGCCGATAGATTACAAGCAAAATCATAAATAAATAAATAAATAAAATTTTGAAGACAAAATAAACAGTCACAGCTGATGTAAAAAATAATAGTAAACTAATAAATATATATTGCATAAATAGTGTATACAGACCTTTTACAAAAACACGCAATCTACAAAACAAAATAAAAGTTAATTACATAAATGAATTAATAAAACTTGAATAAGTAAAATTAGTTTCCCATCCTTCACAGTCAGCGTAAGAAGTCCATATTTGGGCATAGTACGGCGAAAACTTGTCCCCTTCAAAATAAATATCCAGGCTAAAAATAAACATCAGGAGAAAATCTCCCCTGCATAGTACGAGAATAATACGAAAATTTTCTATTGTAAGCATACAATCAATGTATCAAAATTTAAAATTATAATTGCAGGCAATTATAGTTATTTAAAAATACCGGCCGGAAAAATAAAATACATTTGGAAAAGGACATTAAATTGTATGTAAATGATAAATGATTTAGTATTATTAAGAAATTATTGCATTAATTAAATATCACAGAAAAAAAAAAGAAATAACAAATAAAATTAAATTTGAAAGAATGATATGTAAATAAATAAATATGTAATGTTATGGTGAAATGGGAACATAAAGTCAGTTAAATCAATAACATAACATTAAAGCATAGTATATTCATAATACTACATGGAAATAAATATATCACGCGTGTTGCAACAAGGGATAAATAAATCCAATGAATTAAAAGTACATGAAATCAAAATAATAATTAGTCAACAATCAGATCTGTGTTAAGGTCATAGATAAAGAAAATATATATATATATATGAAATTAAATAGAATTATTAACAAGATAAGTAGAATAAATATAAATAATAATACAAAAAATATATGAAAGAAAAAATTGTAATAAAATTCCTTAAAAGATACAGCCGAAACTACCACGTCAATGTAGAACGTACGCTATCGGACAGTCTAAAAGTCCGCGCTTTGTAGATAGGATACCTCCAAAGTTGCACGATAACGATTAAATCTTTAGCGATACATGCAAAAGGCAGTTAAATCCCTTTTTACGTAAGTTTGCGCTCTGCAAACAATGTAGCCACCCATTCAGGGTCGCCGTCCAGGTCAAGAGATACGCAGTTGCCATGGAAACGAGTCAGGGGAACAGTCTTTTGGTCAAGCGAATTTTTTCTTTTTTTTTTCTTTTCTCCCCTTCCTCCCGCACTCGGTTGCTTCACACGAAAGGGCAGCGGAAGAGGAAATTTAAAGAGCGAATGCTCATGTTTTGGAGAGGCATGATATGTTGGCGTAGCGAAAATAGTATATATTTGATATTTTAAATGCCGATAGATAAATTTGGTGTTAAAATAGCCATGACTTATACACGCAAAAAAGTATATAACATGTTAATTATAGTAACAAATAAGAAAAATATACAGCTGAAGAATTGTTTGAAAAAAGACGTCTGTAAAAAATATATATATATAAGAAAGTAAGCTAATGAATTGTATATAATATAAGAAACAGTGAAAATGATAGCACAGAAGTATGACTATAATACAGACCATTATGCAGTATTACAATAAATATGTTTCCAAGATCAATAGTGGGCCTTCCATGTGACAATAATGTGTCTTCCGTGCTGGTGATATAATTCCAGGTGACAATAATGTGTATTCCGTGCTGATGATATAATTCCAGGTGACAAAAATGTGTATTCCGTGCTGATGATATAATTCTAGGTGACAATAATGTCTTCCGTGCTGGTGTTATAATTCTAGGTGACAATAATGTGTATTCCGTGCTGGTGATATAATTCCAATGTGACAATAGTGTATTTTACGTGATGGTGATATACTTTTAATGTTACAATATTGTGTTTTCCTTGACGGTGATATTCCTTTATGTAGCAGATGTGTGTGCAGTGCTTCAGATCAATATTTCCTCAGTGCACGCAATGTGTACATGTGTTTTCAATGCTTCAAGACACTACTGCTTCATTGTGTGTACATTTCAGTGCATCATGCTTTCTCAAGTTCATATATGTGTGTCAGTGATCTATGATACTAGTGCCTTCCTGTGAAGATTTTTCTCTCAGTGCATAGACATTCTACCGTATTTTGGATTTAATCTCAAGCAGAGGGGGATAATGTCGTACGGCGTGCACGACATTTTGTAATTTCAATTACGGATGCCAACCAAAATAATGAACTATCTAAATGCTGCAGAGGGAGCCAATGACAACAAATGCATACATAAACAGTGGTCATCCCCGTCTGCATCAACAACGAATGGTAGATGTGGTAGGGAATGAATGGGGGAAAGAAAAAAGCGCCCCAAAGCCGTATTCCAAAAAGGCCAGTCGACTTCAAATTTTCGAAGCTAACATCATGCTTCTCGGTTTTGTGAGAAAAGTATATCGAATGTGAGCGATAAAATGGATGCGTGTTGCAGTTATGAGATGTGCAACAATTTTGTACATCCTTGAGATGGCACGAATACGTACTTAACACAAAGAGTAGAGGTAAATCAACTTTCAATTGTCACTAATTAGCACGGAAGGCACACTTTTATCGATTATTCAAATAATGAACAATCAGTTCGTAAGAGTAGACCATATTAACGAGTTCTTAGATATTGAACTAAAAGAACTATTTTGAGTATCGATTGCTTAAAAGAAACTGTTTTAAAAATATATGTCAATGTTATTATGTGTGTAAATATGTATTAATGAAATATTTTCAGTGTTATATGTCTTTTAATAATAGATTTAATAATAGTGTCATTACTCAAGATACAATGGATATCTATAACTTAAAACATTAAAATAAATGGATCAATTAAGTCAAGTGTATTTATTTAAATTTTGTGTGTTCGTCTCTCCAGTTTGAGAACCTGGGGCTTACATGCTCCACCCCTAGCGACGGCATCATAGGTAAGTCCTATAGTGGTAATTTTGATAAGGACAATTTTACCTTATGACATCTACCATTAGTATTTAAAAGTGTTTTTCAATTTTAGATTCAATGAAAATTCAAACAATCTGATTAATGATTTTTTCGTGACACCAATGTCTTTCGAAGTTATAACATGACAATGTTTTGCTTATTTTCTTATTTTATCCCTCTATTTTTCTGCTATGTTTTTTCTTCTCCCTATTTTTCTGCTGCATTTCATTGATATGTATCGTTTTGCATCATTTAATCATAGTAGGCTGCGGTTCCACACTATGTGATATAATTTAGTAAATTCACTAGCTAACAAGGTGAAGAAAAACACATATTAGGAATTGTGTTTTCTTTTAAGATCAAGTAATTTGTTGATTTTAAATTGTATTATTTTCTTAGATTTCAATTTCTGTGTCGCTCCCGATCGCATTTTTGCCACCGAGTGTATAATGAATTGATATATTTGGACTTATTGTTTAACGGTTACCGACGTTCTAGTTTCGCTAATTATGTTTAATAGTTATTATGACTCAGAATCTTACATTAAATTATCTTTCTTTCCAAACCATCACTGAGCAATGATAATCAAGTAAAAACTTTTAGAAATACTGTTAATCTCCCGTTCTGTTTAAATATTAGACATAAAATGGCTAAAATATTTTTAAAGTTTGGCTAAAAAGTAACTTTTTCGTCTGTTAATAAAGCTAATAAAAATATCATAATTTGGAAAGTTAATAAATTATTTATGAATGTGGTTGCATCCTACAAATATTTAATTAAACACGTCCTAAAGCGTAGCATAAGAGAACATCCATATTATGTCAAAAATCAAGGCATATTATATTACTAATCACTGTTGGATGTCAATTAATGATTATGGAATTTCTTCTCTATTCTATTCTCTATGGAATTTCTTCTCTCAGTTCACCTTAGAAGGGTCTGGCGCAGTTACACGGCCGGCTGCAGCCATCGAGCAGTTATACGTATAAATAAGCTTCTTCTAAAATGTACACATTTTAGAAGAAGCTTATAAAATACGTATATCCCAAACTGCTGCTACTGCAAAACAAAACTGAAAACTTCGTTTAAAGCAACATCTAATACAAAATAATTACGATTGACGATTTTCGAAGGCAATAAACATATTTCTTCGTCAGGATAAACAATAATTGCAACGTTTATTCGTCCGGACAAGATCGACAACATATATTAGAACAATCGTGACTGAAGCTGGGAAAGGAAGTTACCATCATTGAAGAGAAATAAAAAGATAAAAATCATTAAATAACAAGAAAGTTCAATCATGCATACAGCACCGATTATGAAACACTTTCCAACTTCAATAAAATTTTATATAAACATCTCTAAAATGCGATACATTTCTCGGTAATATTTTTTAAATTATCACAATACTACATTAATTTATTATATTTGAAAACTTAAAACTTCATCGAAAAATGTGAACTTCATTCAAATGACGGCATTGAAATATAAATTGCCTGGTTTAAACATCTCTAAAATGCCATACATTCCTCGGTAATATTTTTAAAATTATCATAATACTACATTCAATTCATTTATTATATTTGAAAACTTCATCGAAAACAAATAAACTTTATTCAAATGACGTCATCGAAATATAAATCGCCTGACCCTCTCTATAGAAGCAGCATTTCATTCATAACTTTTTTCCAATCCTTTCATTCATCACAATATTATAATAATATATTTTATTTCAAAAATTAAAACTATGGAGGAACAAGTAATTTAACTCTATGATTAAAACTTCATCGAATAAATCGTGTGGCAAAATCAATGAATCTCTGTGCAAAATCAATGAATGTTTCATTCATGTCAGCTATTTCCCAAACTCCATGAGTTAAATAATTTTGAGTTAAACAAATACAGCAATTCTTATACAACCCAGTCTACATCTTTTGGTGTTTACGGTCTCCATAAGTGAAAATTAGACTTCGTTGTAGAAATAATCAAAGTCTGATGATCATTTAAACTCAAATATATTGTGATTGCGTTGCTTCAGTATGTAAATGCACAGAATTTAAGCAAAAATAAAGCGGTTTTAGGACGGATACAACACTAAATATGAATTAAAAAGAACTTTAAAAATCACGATTTTGACACAAGATGGTTGCCATATTTTATTTTAAAGTTGGTCACGTGAGCTCTTCATATAAAGGATCTAATTATTATTTGAATTTTATTTTAAAAAATACTTAATATATTTTGCTGAATTTTTTTATATATATTATGGGGTAATTTGAATATTTCTTAAAACTTTCGAAAAAATTTATGAATTTTAAATTCACTTACAAAATGTTTGAAAAATTAGGTCCCATACGGTTTTTTTCAACCCGCGTTCAATCTAAAACTAATTGGGTGATATTATTTAGTTATATTCCCATAGATCCCACAGACCGTCTGAACAACATACTAAAATTTCATTTTGATGAAGTCATTTTTACGGCAGTTATCGTGCTAACGTACAGACAGACAGACAGACAGAATGAAAAAAGTCATAACTAGTTTTCAACTATGTTGTAAAGTGTTATATATAAAATAGTAAGATGCTATGCATAAACGTATCAAAAATAAAGTGAAAATCCAGTGAAATCACTTATTCTGATTGATTAAATATACGGACATATGTGTCCTATTAAATTAATAAAGGTCGTTGGAAACCCTCTGCTTTTAGCACGTCTGCTGTTCTAACGACAGTTGTCGATCTTGCTTTGACGAGTAAAATAGCGCTTTTTGTCTGTATTATCGTAACAGACTGAAATTTCGTATCAGGTTGACACTATTAACTAATGTTTTAATTGAAATATTATTAGTTTAAGTTTAGTGAATTCTTGTCTAATCATAAAAAATAGGCTTCGTTGTAGAAATAATCAAATTTGGATGAGCATTTAAACTCAAATATATTGTAATTGCGTTGTTTCAGTATGTAGATGCACAGAATTTAACCAAAAATAAAGTAGTTTTAGGACGGATACAGCACTCAATATGGATTAAAAAGAACTTTAATAATCACGATTTTGACACAAGATGGTTGCCATATTTTATTTTAAAGTGGGTCACGTGATTTATTTATAGAAAAGATGTAATTATTATTTTTATTTTTATTTTAAAAACTACTGAATATATTTTGCTGAATTTTTTTATATATATTATTGGATAATTTGAATATTTCCTAAAACTGTCGAAGCAATTTGTGAATTTTAAATTCACTTAAATAATGTTTGAAAATTTAGGTCCCATAGGGCTCAATGTATTTCATTTTTTCAACCCGGGTTCAATCCAGAACTAATTGGGTGATATTATTTATTTATATTCCCATAGGTCCTACAGACCGTCTGAACAACACACTAAAATTTCATTTTGATTAAGTCATTTTTACGACAGTTATCGTGCTAATGGACAGACAGACAGACAGACAGAATGAACAAAGTCATAAACACTTTTCAACTTTGTTGTAAAGTGTTAAATACTCATTTATTTGCTATTATTTTTCCACAATCTTCAGTTTTTGGAATGTTAAAAATCTCAAATTTAATGCATCTAGATTATTGAATTTAAATACGTTCTTTCATATTTACTTTACATGTTTATTAACATTTCCAAGATACATACTTACCAACACTCATAACTTACTAATTAATTTACACATCGGATTAAATAAATAGCTTCTCTTTATCCTTGATTAAGTGGCGGTTAAATTCACAAACGTAACAGTTAACCATTACTGTTTCTGTATAATTTGTGATTGAGAAATTATTATTCACGGTGGTATTTGAGTATAGCAATTTATAGCCACAGTCCTTGTCATACGATACATGATTTATAGCTCATAAGATGCACTTAACATCATAGTGGAAAGATATCACAGTTATGCGACAAAAGTTTTATGTGTAGTAAATATTAGAATTCTGATATGGGCAGCGTATGGTTTTGCTTAAGAATTTGAATTAATAATTAATATTGTATTTTCTTTTTATTTAATTGGGTTTTATTGTTAGATAAGACGTGTTATTTTCGTTGCACAGATAAATTAGTGATCGTTTTAACAATCGTTTAACCAGTATATCTTTAAATCTCAAAGTTTCTGAATCAGCTATCTTGTAGTGCATTGCCCACTTTACAATAGCGTGTTATCTCGTTATACTTGAAAAGTATTTCGATTTATTCCATACTTTACAATGAACCAATCGGGGTGTAAGTTGCTTCCAAAAGGGTCTAATGACGTCACAAACAAAAAATTGCATCTCAAATTGAATTAATATTTATTATTGTATTTTCTTTTTATTTAATTGGGTTTTATTATTAGATAAATCGTGTTATTTTCGTTGCACAGATAAATTGGTGATCGTTTTAACAATCGTATAACCAGTATATCTTTAAATCTCAAAGTTTCTAAATCAGCTATCTTGTAGTGTATAATCCACTTTACTATAGCGTGTCATCTCGTTATACTTGAAAAGTATTTCGATTTATACCATACTTTACAATGAACCTATCGGGGTGAAAGTTGCCTCCAAAAGGGTCTAATGACGTCACAAACAAAAAATTGCAGCATTGACACTTTTTACAGTGATTGAAACTATTGTATCTCATGATCATTGAGACATAAATAAACCCTTTTATGTATGATTATGTCATGATGTGTCCTATTTTAAAAAAATCTTATGTTATTTGTCCTGTTAGAAAAATATGAAATTTCTTTTTCGCTAAAATTTAAGAAAAATGATATCCATTTCTAGATGTTATGTTAAAAAAAACCGTCTACAAAGTTTTGTGAACATACATAAATATTTGTGTTCGGTATTGTGTACACAAGAAATAGACCACAGACATACGGGTAGACAAACAGATAGACAGACAAATTAACATCCCTCCAAGAAGAGTGTTCAAAAGATCTTAAAACATATATTGGCACTAAAATTTCGAATTCGAAATTTTTTGTGAAAACAATACTTTATCTGTACTATATTACTTGGTACGAAAAAGGAATATGAAAACGCCTCCATATAGTAGACTGTGTGTACAATTCAATTTCAACATGCAAGTGGTATATTCAGAACCGCGCTTAGTTCACTTGGACGATTAAAGCTTGCAATTCTCCCCCCCCCCCTGATAGATTAATGGTAAAGCATCAGCTGACCAGTTCGGCGAGACAGGGTTAGATTCCCGGTTGGGGCAGCAAGTATTTTTACAATGGCGCCCGAACAAATCAATCTTGTAGATTTGTGCAAAGATGTCGGAGGTCTGACAGTTACCCTAGTACGACTAGTACGGTTTCAGCGGCCGCTAGAAGATAGTACTCACATGATCCTAATTAGAGATAGAAATAGCAGGAGGTGGTCAGCCAGATTGTTAGTTGCATGTAACATTAGTTGGTGTGACGTTAGTTGTGACATTAAAAGGAGGAGAATGCAGAATCCACATCGTCGATAAGAGCTTGCAATTTCGTTCCAAAACCTCAATGTTAGCGGCTAGTTGGCCAGTTCGGAGATCCAGTGTTCGACTCCCGATTAAGGCAGCGAGGTTCTTTACAACTATATGTTGTTGTTGTTGCTAATCTCCCATCTGGTTTGACGGAGTCAGATCAGATCAGTAAAATCGTTGACTTTAATAAATACCGATACCAAAAGGGGAGAACCATAAATGTCCTCCCTGTCCAGCCCGAGACAGTCCAAAATAAGTTCTGGCGAAGCCTGGACTTGCCGGCACTTAGTGCAAATGAGAAAAGTTTTTTGGCCTCCAGAATACAACAGGCCTTTCAAGTGTCCACTGGCTAGCCGGGTTAGACAAGTGTTGAGTTGCCTGTCACAAGGAAGAGACAGAGAAAACAACTATATGTAAAAGTCCTTAGTGAAAAGTTCCCGACATCCTCAGGAATTTATTAAAACATCCAGATCAGTCTTCGTGTTAAGCTTTATCTATAGCCGATCCTAATAAACAGACATTTCAAGGAACAATTTAGAAAATATAATAGCAAATTCCTGCAAAATTTCGAAAACAAATTTCGAAAATTTAATCCAAAACATTCCACAAATAATAAACAGTAACAATTATATAAATATATTTAAATATTAGTTACTTGCATACAATCAAATCATAAAGCAATAGCATTTACTCCATGATCTCCCCAACCTCATAAATCCTTGTTAGCTCACATTTTGGCAGAACACTGAAGAGTTCTGTTATTGAGATAGACTTCTTAAAGCACTTTAAGAGGCCACAGCCATTGCCGTGTTTTATTTTGTGCAATAACAATAATTTTTGTTTTATCCCGCTCCGTAAATGGGTAGGGAGCTAGGCAATTATGGGGCGGCAGGCAAATTTTGTTTACTCGGTAAAGGAAGTGGCGATCAATTTTGATACTTATTTCATTATTCTGGAACCGTTTTTATTGCTCCGATCGCGTTTAAAAGATATGTGGTGTACTTTTGTGACCATATTTATATACAAAGTATTAAATTGTATTTATTGACTGTATATTATTTTGAGAATAATGTGGGCAAATTTATGAAAAATCTGTTGTGGGCAGCACATGACTTTCTTTATATAATACAATGGATTTGCAACTTTTAAAGTAAAAAAATAGGTTATTCCTATAGTAGATACTTATATTCTTTCCAAGATATTGAATTTTCGTCAATTAGTCGTCATCTTAATTAATTTAGAGTTATTTTTATTCATTTAGCGAGATTTTCGGTAATTTGCCAACATTTAACAAAGTTGCCAAGTGAGCGACATTCCACCAAATTTGGCGCCAAAATCTCACCAAGCGTTGGGGACGAATAAAAAGTTATTCTTATAGCAGATAAATAACTATTGGCATTCAAATACAAAAGTATTACTCACAGAACCTTTTCCCCTGAATGGAACGAGCTAGAACCATGAGAATGATTTCACCAAATTTATCGTATGATATTACATATGAAAAGTGAACATGTTTCTCTAACAGTTAATATTTTTTTTAATTTATAGGATTTTTTGATAAATTTATTTGAAAAATATGCAATATCTCGAGTACGGTTCATGCTAGCTTTCTAAAGTTTATGTCAATCGTTTTCTAAGGAAAGCTTACATAAAAAATATCTATTTAACTAACTTTAAAGGATTTTTGTTATGATTTTTTCGAAACTTCACTCGAAAATTTAGGGGGGGGGGGGGTCAAAACATTCAATTGTGTTTAAAAACTATAGACTTCCAGTATTTACGGATTGTAATTTATATACCAAATTTCATTCTAATTGCTCCATTCGGTCATAAGATATCGTCTCCACAGACTCACTAACACACACACACACACACACACACACACACACACACACACACACACACACACACACACACACACACACACACACACACACACACACACGCACGCACGCACACATACATCAGCTCAAATATGTTCGATTCGTGATCAGGGATGCTTGAAAAGTGTTATCCCGTCGAAAACTCGAATTCGAATTCTCGACTCCGTCACAATACTTTCCTTAGACATTATACTATGTATATAAGGAAAGTAATAATATGAATGATTTTTAATCTTACTCCAATCATGTAGATCAAATAAGCGTTTGAATAAAAAAAGAAGAACATTTCAGCATAGTAACAAGATGATATCAATATTCTTGTAATCGCATGTGCTTCCAGCAGAATGTTGATCGTAAACAAATTCATTGGGAGTCACGAACTTGGTGATAGGATCATTTTATCGATTTCATTACCGATTAATACTTCTAATGTAACTAACTCTAATAATGTAAAATCACAGCTCTTTTGTACAAGTACGTTTTGTAACTTTTACCCCATTGTATTTTGCGAACAGATCAAGTAGGCCATAAAGCTTACAGTATGTAAATCTATACTTTACTCTCTCCCTATGCAAACTTTGTAACTGTACAACACACAGTGCAAAATACATTCATTGGCCTATATACTATATTTCGTTGTTCGGCTCTACCGTACAGTATGAAAAAAAAAATCTTAAGAATTAGTGATTTGCAAGAAATACAAATAATATCTATCAAACAAAATTTTGAATAAATTGGAATGTTCTGTTAAGAGTACGAACAATAAAAATGTGGTGTAAAATAGATAGAACTGAGACAATTGCACTGTCAAAGTGAAATTACTATTCCCGATCAGTGCAACGAGGCAATAATTTTGATGAAACAGCATTTCAATCAAAAAAGAAGAATGTTTCAACATGGTAACAAGAGGATATCATTATGTTTGCAGTCGGCTGTGCTTCCAGCAGAATGTTGCTTGTGATCAAACTCATTGGGAATTACAAACTTGGTGAAGGAATAATTTTATCAGTGTCATTGCTGATTAATAGTTTTCAAGAACATTGCTGGTCCGACCGGAAATCGAACTACATATATTCGTACTGACCAGCCGTAGTTCTACCGTTGAGTTACTGGGACGGAATTGTAAACTCTCACAGTCAAAGTAAACACTGCACTTCCCACGCGTAAATTTCAAATTTACGTGCAACTGACCATCTGACAGATCCCATCTTACTAGTTTAACTTCGTGTTAGCCTCATGATACTACTATTTTTACCCAGATTGGTATCCTGCAGGGTCGATAGGCCTCCGATTTGAAATTCGCGAGCAATATGGTAGAGTCCACTGAGTCCATACTAATCATAATAGAGTGGCTTTCAAACTTCAAATATCACAGCATTAGTAGGGTTAATTTGCTCGATCAGAGTTGTACAGCACCTTGCTGCCCCAACCGGGAATCGAACAACGGATGTTTGTACTATCTAGCCGACGCACTACCGTTGAGCTACTGGAAATGAATTGCAAGCTCTTATAGTCCAAGTGTACCATTTCTTCTCTTCAAACCATTACTACCATGACTCATTACTGATCTGTACAATCCCCTCGTTCACTTCACTTTTCAATTTTTTGAACGAAACTAAATACAGTTGGCTTCGCTTTATTGAATGACTTGGTACCACTCTATTATACGCGATTGAGCGACGTATAAGATTAAGTAAGTAACATAATGTTAATATTATTAATACCGCTGTTGATTATATACTATAAATATAATTGATATAAAATAATTACATATAACCATTTACAAAATAAATAGTTGTAATTTATTAGTCTATACATAATACACCCGTACCATTTATTATGTGTATACCTTTAGAACAACACAGCGAAAAACCGGAGGTTGTCACGTTTGGCGATGTATCGCTTTTTTTCTCCAAAACTGGAATATTCACGAGATTGGTGTCTTAGATTTTATGCGATTAACCACGGATTGATATGCCATTAAACAAGTATGATGGATATTAACCCTATACCCTGTTTGCTGTTGTTCCAAAATGCACTATGTATATAAGCATGGTAATCGTTACCCGATTAAATGAGGCCGACTCGATCTCGTACATTAACATTTCATCAAAGATAAATAGATTGAGTTGCAACACTTCTGATATATACACGGTGATCGGAGAATGTCTGGCCAAATTTAAAAGGGGGTTAGAGGGGACGAATATAAAAAAATTCGCAGTACAATTCGTGTCCGAAAACGCCGCGTAAAAGCCCTGGAGAGTAAAGAAAGTGGAAAGGTAAATGGGAAGAGACACAGACAAATGTAACAAGCCATTTATTAAATCAACGTGTCACAGCAAATGCTCGAAAGAGCGACCACCAACCATAATACAAGCTTCACATCGCCGCCGCATAGAACTGCGTACCTTAGCAAAAACAACAGTCATGTCCTGCACATCTCCAGCAGCAACAGAGCCAATCTGGCGACGAGATCGTCGGCGAAGTCCACAGGGGTATCGTAGATGATGCTTTTCAAGTGGCCCCACAGAAAGAAATCCAAGCATGACAGATCTGGTGATCGTGGCAGCCAGGGAACAGGTCCAACTCGACAAATCCACTGATGTCGATAAGTAGCATCCAGGTAATTTCTGACATCACAGCTAAAGTGTGACAGCGCTCCATCGTGCTGCAACCAGATACGTCTCCGGATGCACTGAGGTACAACGACCAGCAGTTCGGACAAGACCTGTTGCAAGAAGATGAGGTACTTCGGACCGTCCAAGTGATGAGGTAGGATGTACGGCCCAATCACGTATTCGTACACCATACCCGCCCACACATTGGCACAAAATCTCTGCTGGTAAGCAGACGGTCTTGTAGGATGCGGATTGTCATAACCCCAAACATGAGCATTGTGACTGTTAAACAAACCCTCTCGAGTGAACGTTGCCTCATCCGTGAATAACACATATGGAGGGAAGTCGGGCTGTACAGCAGCCTGTTGCAAGTACCATCGTGAAAAGTTTACACGGAGAGGAAAATCTGCCTCTATCAATGCCTGCACTCTTTGTAAACGGTATGGGTGCATACGTTCGCCATGTAAAATCTCCCATACAAGTGACTGCCTCACATTCAGTCTACGGGCAACAGCTCTCGTGCTTGTAGAAGGATTGTGCTCAACCTCACGTAAGACATCTTTTTCCACTCGCACTTTTCTCCCTGAGCGAGGCCTGCCCACATCATGTCTGCTGGCATTGAAGGACCCGCTTTCGCAAACGTGTCTGTGCACTCGCTCGAAAGTTTGACGATTAGGTATTTCTCTGTTGGGAAATCGCTCCCTGTACAACCTTTGCGCAGCTTTCCCATTTCCATTCGCAGCTCCATACGTCAGATGGATATATGCTAGTTCAGCATTTGTGAAGCGCTGCATTCTGTATGAAATCAAAGCGGGGAATGACAGCTTCCCGCATTGCCGACTTGTTTCGACTGCCCCACAAAGTGCCCTCTACAACCTTCATATTCGTCCCCTCTAACCCCCTTTAAAATTTGGCCAGACTTTTTTCTATCACCCTGTAGATGTTAAAGTATATATTACATAACGTATTTAAGTATAACCCTTTTTACATATGGTGAAATACTTTTTTCTTTATATTTTCTTTACATTAGCGAGGACACAGGATCTTTGGCGGCCCCCTTGTTTGAGAAGCACTGTATTAGGCTACGTTTTCAGAAATTAATTTGTCCATTCCTTAGGATCGTTTAATGTCCAAAAATAGTTAATTGAAAGTATGAGATGAGAAAAATTTAAAAAAAATGTTGATCTCAACTCTGCGCAAGATTAGATCAAATAGTGTTATTAAAATTGTTGATGAATATTTGTGTTACGACATGTCCTCTTGAATCGTTGGTGTATTCTCTCGATACAAAACTGAATCCAAATTTCCAGGTTTCTAACGCTTTATCTAAAAGCTTGCATAAACAGGAACAGTATACAGCGAATATCTCAAAAGATCACTAAAATACTGTCATGTACAATGAAACAGCAATTTAATGTTCAGCTAATTTACAAATTGTCAGCTACTTATCTCAAAGCCCTGACGTATCTCACACTTCAGTTTGACTCGTAAGACATCAACTCTCCAATTGAGCGATGCTTTCTTTATATACACACCATAGATATTTCTAGAAACTGCTAGTATCTTCGAAACTTATTGATATTTCGATAAAGTTCTAGTAGAATTGGAATCTCGTCAAAAGTCGCCTAATTGGCGATTTTTTGCGAAATCTTTCAACTATGCCCCTGAAATTCGCCATGTTGCGACAAAGCCTATTTTCACTGATAGGAATGATTTTCTCAATTTTGAGGTGTAAATATGCAGCAAAAGCATTTTAAGAATTCGTGACATTTATAAAATTAAATGGAAGAAATTATTTTTTTTATAAAAAATTTGTTGAGTCATCTATCTTACAAATACAGTTATCATACAAAAAGGAAAGAGTACCATTATTTATGCTTTATCCGATACATATTAAAAAAGAAATGTTTTTAATCGATAAATTAATTAGTATGGACTAATCCCAATAAATATTGGTAGCACTTCTAATTATGTAATCTTATAGTAAAGCAAAAACTTTCCTCCCTATAGACACGGTACTACTGAATTTATAAAAATATCGTGTTAAAATTGCTCAATTACAGAATACCTTACAATTTCTTTTAAATGTGTTCAACATCATTACATGAAGATACTCCCATTCTTGATTGAGAGGCCACGACTCATAAACACATGCATATGCACAAATATGAATATATATATATATATATATATATAGTCGGGTTTGATACTTGGATATAAATCGAATGAGCTTTGCAAAATTAACAATTTTAGTGAAACGATCATATCTTCATTTTATTATATCCGAATGAGACAATAGAATAACATTTCTATCTTTATCGGTGAAACAATTTAAACATGGCTGTCATTCAATAAAATTCATGGTGGTTTAATGCCAATGTTTCTGGAGAAAGAGGTTTGCTGATAAAAAACCATTTATAAAAATTGGGAAACCAGAATAATGTGGTAACTAATTGATTAAAGTATCAGAATAACTTCGTAAACGTATTTCAAATCATGATCCAACGCTTGTTTAATTAATATAACAGCTTAGCGTAACTAATTAAATACACACTCTTCCATTCAATAATAATACTGCCGAAATAATTTACAACTCTTACATATTATTTACTTGTGTAAGATCAAATCCAAAAGCTATAAAATTCATCCAACTATACCATCTCAACTTTATAAATCCTTGTTAACACAACTTCAGTCATAATACTTACGAGTTATTTATTACGACAGAATTCTTAATGCTCTTCAAGATCCTGTGGCCATTTTAGCCTCGTTTTATTTTTCGTAATAACAAGAATTTTCATTCTTATGTTATACGACACGCAAGAAAGCTCTGTCGGTGCAATTTAAGAGTGGCAGGTAAATTATGTAAACTTAGTTAAGGAAAGGGTGATATAGATTGAAAATTCAATTCTGGATATAATTTCTGTAATACTTCTAAAGTAAGAAAAATTTATATTAATACGGATTTAACTCGTATATATATATATATATATATATATATATATATATATATATATATATATATATATATATATATATATATATATATATATATATATATATATATATATATATATATATATATATATATATATATATATATATATATATATATATAGTTACGATTTCCGTGATTTATTCAACAACATCAATCTGGAAAATCTATATGAAATTTTGAAGGAACTACATGAAATATATGACTTAAAAGAACATATTACCTTCAGAAAATACAAGGACCTGATTCGCATTGTGTTATTTGAAAATATCTTATTTGATGGCACCAGCTATTTTCAACAGGTGAAGGGTATTCCCATGGGAGGGGGTTGTTCATCCCTGCTCGCCGATCTATACTTGAATAAATTTGAAAATGGCACTCATATACTACACGAAATGCCATACTTTCGTTATGTTGACGATGTCCTTGTTGGGCAATATAAGAATACACCCCAATTTGATTTTACTTTTTATCCAAAAGAGCTGGAGTTGATTGAGAATAGGGGTAAGGAGGATGATGGTGTTGATTTTCTGGATATCACACTAAAACATGACAGTAGATATGGTACTTATACCGTCTTATATGACAAGAGAAATAATTTCAATATGGAAATCAATCATATTATAGATTGGAGTTCCAATTTGACCAAAAACATCTTCAGAAATGTCGTCACAGGTCACCTCAAAAGAAATCAACGCATTAATACTTTCAAGTCAGATTGCATCATACATAATAGGAATATTATGAAGGAGGCAATAAAACGGAATTATCCAGTTGGCTTTCTGACATGTTATTATAATTCCCTATTTAATACAAAAAAGGGAGAAAATGCTTATTTAAGGGATATGGCAGAGGTATAGAACGATGAAAGTAAAAATAACGTATTACGCATGCGTAAACTGCTTTTATATATAAGGCACTCTGGCATTTGCTGCATTTCCATTCTTTTCCTTCCCTTGCAATCCTGGTTGATTCCTATTTGTTTACTCTGCACTTTTTCGAGTGTTTTTGATTTGACACATATACGGAAGTATGACTTCTGCATGGCATTGGTACCGTGAGTGTTGCCCGGGCATAAAAGCAGTCTTTTAAACGGGAAAGAGGGGTCGCCATCCCCCTCTACCATTTTATGCCTTGCATTTGGTCATTTCCCTCATTTTTTCATATGAATCTTATATATATATTATATATATATAGATATATAGATAGAGAACGGGATGTACGAACGAGACAAAGGGATGTCTGTTTTAGTAAATTTAATTATTTTTATTTTGAACCTTTTCAGTCTTACCTTCCCTGTACAAGGTTTAAGAATTCGCACATTTACTTTAAAATGCTATAAAAATTAGAAAACATGCATCTAATAAACAAGTTTTTAGATCCGCACTTTTATTTTAAAATGTACGAAAAATATAGATATATATATTTTTTATCATTTTCATCACATCTAAATTTCGGTGAATAGAAATTTTATAAAACTGATATTAAATTTATAATGATCATTTATAAAACTAATATTATTCTGTGTGCTCCAAAATGTCTTCATTAAATGTACAGAAAAATTGACATTATGCATGGAATCGTGATATTTTGTTTTGTACCGAATTATAATGAAATGTTATTTATATAAAAATTTAGAGTCACTCACTTTTATTGTATGGGATGAAAATGTGAGAAAATACATTTGTTTCTCAGATTTAGCGTATTTTAAAATAAACATGTGGATCCCAAAAGATGACTTTTACATGCTTTTTTACCTTCATATACATTTGGCAATCTGCAGAGATATGTGTGTCGGGAATGAATTATTATTTTAAGAAAAACGCCCAAATAGACATTCAAGACGAAATTTCCTTTTGATCATATTATTGTTTTCTAAGTAAATGTTTTTTACATGAATGATTAAGACGCTCTATGGATAATATTGTACAGTGACAAGTAAGTTTTGTTTACTTTGTTGAGAAAGTGGCGATATATTTCCTTTTGATTATATTATTGTTTTCTACGTAAATGTTTTTTACATGAATGATTAAGACGCTCTATGGATAATATTGTACAGTGACAAGTAAGTTTTGTTTACTTTGTTGAGAAAGTGGCGATATATTTCCTTTTGATTATATTATTGTTTTCTACGTAAATGTTTTTTACATGAATGATTAAGACGCTCTATGGATAATATTGTACAGTGACAAGTAAGTTTTGTTTACTTTGTTGAGAAAGTGGCGATATATTTCCTTTTGATTATATTATTGTTTTCTACGTAAATGTTTTTTACATGAATGATTAAGACGCTCTATGGATAATATTGTGCAGTGACAAGTAAGTTTTGTTTACTTTGTTGAGAAAGTGGCGATATATTTTGATACTAAAAGTTGTATTGCTGAGCTCTTTTTATTGCTCTGATGGAAGTTAAAAAATACTATATAATTTCATGGTGGTATTTAATAGAATATATTAAGCACTATTTTTTTTATTGACTGTGTACTGCAATATAAAATAGCTCATAAATAAAGTATACTTATTACTTCCTTATATACATAATGTATAAGGAAATTACTATGACAGGGTCAAAAATTCGAATTCGATTTTTCGTCGGGAGAGTACGTTACAAGCATCCCTGTTCACGAATTGAACATTTTTGAGGTGATGTCTCTGTGTGTGTGTGTGTGTGTGTGTGTGTGTGTGTGTGTCTGTGTGTTTGTGTGTGTGTGTTGTGTTTGTATGTGTGTTGTTTGTGTGTGTGTGTGTGTGTTGTGTTTGTGTGTGTGTGTGTCAGTGAGTCTGTGGAGACTATATCTCACGAACAATTGGAGCGATTCGAATGACATTTGGTACAGAAATCACAATCTATGAACACTGGAAGCCTATTGTTTTAAAACACAATCGAATGATCAGAACTCTCCTCAATTTTCGAGTGAAATTTTGAAAAAATCATCAAAAATTCAAAACCTTTAATAAAGTTACGAAAATAGACTTTTCTTATGTAATTTTTTCCTAGAAACGATCGACATTAATTTTAGAACGCTAGCATGAACCGTTCTCCAAATATTGCACATTTTTCAAATAAATTTATCAAAAAGCTCGTAAATTAAAAAAATATTAACTGTTAAGAAACATGTTCACTTTATATATGTAACATCATTCGATAAATTTGGTGACATCATTCTCGTGGATCTAACTCCTGCCATTTGCGAGAAAAGATACTTGAGTAATACTTTTGTATTTGAACTCCGATAGTCATTTATCTGCTGTAAGAATAACTTATTTCTCCGTCTTTAACGCTTGGCGAGATTTTGGCAACGAATTTAGCGGAATGGAGCAAACTTGGCGATGTTTTTTAAATGTTGCCAAATTAACGAAAATCTCGCCAAATGGATAAACATGGCGCTAAATCAATGAAAATGACGACTAATTCAAGAAACTTCAGTATCTTTGAAATAATGTAAGTATCTACTATGAGAATACCATTTTTTAACTGTTCATTGTATTATATAAGGAAAGTCATGCATTGCCCGCATCAGATTTCTTTTATTGATATTAATGTTCGCCACTAAAAGCATATTGCATGTAAATACTTTTCCATATAGATTTATTTTTGTTTTTCCAAAAATATGAATTATTCCTTTTCCTTAAATATCTGTTATTGTTTTTCTATAGAGATCATTTATTGCTTTCATAGAGATCTATTATTGCTTTTCCATAGATATATATTATTGTTTTCCTTATACCCTTAATGTATTGTTTGGCAGTATCCTCTGGCTTCATGAGCGTGTTTTCAGAATGAAACAATAAGTTCGAATTTCTGAACAATTTCATGATTTATTCATGACAACAGTAAGCAAGCGTAGCAAGAGGAGACATGAACAGTATACATTTAAGATAAAGAAGTGGAATAAAGAGAGAAATAATTATATAGGTATAAACTAGCTATCTAACAAAGTCAAAAAATAGCAGTCAGTCACAATAAAATAGAAATAAAACGCTCAAATTATTCACAAACAAACAGGTGAGATTCTCAAAACGCTGATATATACAAAATTCAATTATTTGTATTACCAGACATTGCTCTTAATAATACACTCTTACAATATTCTCTGTGGAAATACCTTAGATAATATTTAGGTAACTCTTGAGATGTTTCACTAAACTTTTCGTTTTCAAAAGATTCAAAGTACCGCTAAAAATCGACAAGCTGTGATATTTCTTCAAATATTTTGTTAAGATCACTACATTTGATGTCAAGGTATAAGGCGACTGAGACCTTAACGCAATCGCAATTAGTAACTGCAATTGTCGCTTTCATTACAGATACATTTAGCACTGTAAATTGCATTCGTAACAGCATATTGAAAGGGCTTAATGTAATGTGGTCGTTCAAAATATGTATCATGTTTCGGGCGAATATATAGGCACTAAAGAATACCGTGATATCGTGGTTTAAAGCATATCAGGGTTCCATGTTACTTTTCTGGGCCGTCTAAATATTTTAGCATATAGTTTAATAACATTCACAAACAAGAAAGTAAAAATCGGATTTTTAAATTTATTATTAGGTATTTTTCTTTGGATCAATAGAAACCGATTGATAAATTTGCTTGATTGATAAATGCTATGAACAGGTATATTAATTTTTAATTTAAATGATGAAAATTTAAAAAAAGTGATTTATATATAATTATTTTAATGTTTTATCTATTTCCATTATTTTGTGATTTTTCGTAAAGTTTAGTACTGTATTTCGTCACTTTTTCTGGAAACCATGTAGTTTCTAATCAAAATATATATCAAGCATTAAAATGACGGTGGACTAGGTGCCCCTAAAAAATTGGTAACTCAATGAAGGGAACTGTCCCATCGAAAAGTATACCGAAAATTGGTACTTTGTCGTCGCGATATCACATATGGGACATTCAACCACGATCTAACCGGACAGCCACAGCTCGGGCCACCTCCATGGGACAGCTTTCCAGATGGTTGATAAACAACACATGCACCTTTATTTTACTATATTACTTTCCTTACATACAGTAATGTATAAAGATATTAGTGTTACGGGGCCGAAAATTCGAATTCGAGTTTTCGACAGGAGAGCACGTTTCAAGCATCCCTGATCACGAATAGAACATTTTTGAATTTATGTCTGTGTGTGTGTGTGTGTGTGTGTGTAAAAGTATGTGTGTGTGTGTCAGTGAGTCTGTGGAGACGATAACTGACAAACGAATGGACCGATTCGAACGAAATTTGGTACTGGAAGCCTATTGTTTTTATACGCAATCAAGTGTTCAGAACCCCCATAAATCTTCGAGTGAAATTTTGAAAAAATCGTCAAAAATCAAAACCTCTAATAATGTTGCGCAAATAGACATCATTTCTTATGTAATTTTTCATTAGAAAACGATTGACATAAATTTTAGAACGCTAACATGAACCGTTCTCGAGATATCGCACATTTTTCAAAAAAAATTTCAAAAAGTCATATAAAATAAAAAAATATTTCCTATTCAGAAGCATGTTGACTTTTCATATGTAATACCATGCGATAAATTGCGTGACATCAATCTCGTGAATCTAGCTAGCTCCATTCAAGAAAAAATATACTTTGGGTAATACTTTTGTATTTGAACGCCAATAGTTATTTATCTGCTGTAAGAATAACTTATTTCTTCGTCCATAACGCTTGGCGAAATTTCGGCGACACATTTGGTAGAATGTCGCCAATTTGGCGACTTTTTTATATGTTGCTAAATTAACGAAAAACTCGTCAAATGGATAAAAATGACGCTAAATCAATGAAAATGATGACTCATTGACGAAAATTCAATATCTTGGAAAGAACATAAATATCTACTATAATAATAATCTATTTTTTTTACTGTAAAGTTAGTAAATTCATTGCATTATATAAGGAAAGTCATGTGCTGCCCACATCAGATTTTTTTTTTATTTTATCACACCATCTAAATCTAAATTAGTACTAGCACTTCATTTAGCCTGCAATTTTCAATATTAATGATTAAGTATGATTTTCTTGCAACATGCAAAAACAGAATATTTCGTGTAGAGAATATGATTTCATTTCAGTTACAAACCATTATCGACTACATCCGATTATCGTTATGTGTCTCTCAATTAACGGAAATGATTCAAAAACACAATTACTGAAATAAAAGCTTTAAGTAGGCTTAAAGTAAAGAAAAAGTCCAAATTGAATCCAAAAGAATTAGAAATGTATATTTACTTTGACCTTATCGCACCCTAGATCAAATAAATTAGCGGTAAGAAATTTCTGGCATTAACGATTATCCATTTATATAAAATATTAGCTACGATAGGACGATTGCTTGTAAAAGTAAAAATCCACCTCATGGAGAGACGAACATTGGAAAAATGCAAAATCCGACGATTTTCAATCGAATATATTTCGATCCAAAATTTGATTCTATTATTCAATTTGAAAAATTATTATATAAACAGACAAATGATGTAACAACGTGGATGCATTTTTTTAACATTTTAATACATTTGACTTTAAAATCTTTAACTCACGATAACGAAAATCGCGCCAATATCTTCCAATGGTTGAAGTATGATCCCCCCGCATCATCCAATCCTTGTTAGATAATATCTACCACTTTCTTTTCAAATTATTAGCAAATTGCCAGCAAAAGCATGAATCAGCTTATGAGGAATGCAAAATAATAATTTGGAGATGGTTATTAAAGATTTTTAAGGAAATCATTAATTGAATGTTGTATCTAACAAAATGCATTATGAGGCAGACTCATTCTAAAGAAACATAAATACCTGAGATTCCATATTCTTGAAAATAATTAAAAAATAATTAGTCTCCTTCTGATTAAAAAGTTGGTTATCCAAGAAAAATACAACTGAAAATATATACATTAGGGATGAAAACATTGTATTTAGTAAATGAGGTGTGACAAAATTCCCATGTTAAAAGTCTTTAAGAATTTGTTTATTTTAGATAAAACATAAACACTATAAATTCACACCTCTCTTCAAAGGAAATTCGGATGTTAATGTATTAATCATTTATGCATACAATAGATAACTATGACTTTCATAAGTTCACACTTATAAATATCAATCTATTACCATTTCGTACGTCAACTTCTTACAAACAAAATAGTATGATTCTTTTTATTCGTATTTATCCAAAATATGGATAATTGAGGTACAAAGTTTAATACTAATGTTGATGTATTTTGTTTTCATTGCAATACATCGAAATGTATAGGGAAAGTATTGGAATCGTGTCGAAAATGCCAACTCGAGTTTTCGACGGATCTATACATTTTGGGAACTTTGGAACACGAAAAAATTATTTAATGTGTGTGTGTGTGTGTGTCTGTGTGTGCAATGTATGTATCCACTCTAATTCAAAAACCAGTGGACCAAATTCCATAAAATTTGTTAGTCACTTGTGTGTGGCCCTGCTGCTGATGAGATTTTGATAAAATTCGGAATAAAAGATCTCATCTTTTATGTGAAATGGCCCTAAAATTGCATGTATCCACTCCACATAAAAACTAATCGACCAAATTTCGCAAAATTTGGTGGATAAGTCACTTGTGGGATACCTTTGCGCTGATTAGATTTTGATACGATTCAGAAAATAAGAACTTGACTTTTGTTACGAAATGGCCCGGCAAAAATCCCCAAAATCTAGAATGAAAGACTCTGTGTATTCAAATATATCAATTGAATGCTTATTTTATACGTAACCTCAATACGCTAACTCCAATACTCTCTGTTGTTGTTGTTGAGACCCAGACTGTCCGATCTACCAAAAAAATGTTGAAGACCCAAGCCGTCCGACTCATCCAAGGATTTGAGTAACCAAAAGGACTACCAGAAAGGCGTAAGGTAACTAAGATAACTGTTTGGACAGCCCGGAAGAGCCACCCGGTTTAGACCGGAACCCAGTGGTGGAGACATCCACAGGGACCGTACCCTTCTTTCCCTCCTACCAACTTCTCGGAAGGACTTACGGACATACATGTTTAACGTGATCGCACTCCGCTTGAACACGGCGGCAGTTTTGGTAGTGGCGGGAATCGAACCCGGGCCAACGGAGTGAAATTTCCGCGCGCTAACCACTGGGCTACCGCGCCCTCCCCAATACTCTACGTTCTTGAGATTATTTATTTTTCCCACATTTTTGTTACGTCGCCTTTGAAAAATGTCCAGTTACCAAATAAAAACAAAAATTGAATTAAAATTATAAATTCAGAGTTATTTTGTGCAATTAAACTCAATTTAATGAATTATTAAAAAAATAAGGAGAATAAGAATTTGAGTCTGCAGGGAAAGTCAACTACTACCCACATTAGATTTTTATCCATGCTCGCATTAGATGCTATTTTCATATGTGCTTAAGTACAACCTTTAAATCATACGATGTAAATGTCACATAATAATAACAGTCTGCCGGATAATGTTATTAAACGTTCGTCTCTTGATTATTATAGTTGCCTATGAATATAGAAATGTGTGAATTTATTGCAAAAGCCTCGCGTTAAATAGGCCATATTTTTCTTCAAAATAATATTGTTTTAGAATTCAATTAAAATTTTTGAACGAATTTCGAACAGGAAAACCTAAATTCGTTTCATTGAACACAATATATTTAAAAATAATTGAATTTCACAATACTTTCCCTCCAAACAAACTTAGAATGCAGACAGAAATGTCAGGTTTTTCCACCGGATATCTTTCTGGAATGAAAGTTTAGGAGGCGAGAGAGATTAAACAGCCCTAGGAGAGGACAATTCAAGTATTGATGGAAAGAAAATTTCGCAAATCAACGCAAGATATTTGACATTTTTTTTAAGTTAACGCGGAAAGTATAATTGCTTTTTTCAAAAGTTTGCAGGAGGGAGAGATATTTTAAGAAACTTAAAAATATGATGTTGACAGTAGTTGAAATTTCTCTGCAGACTTAAAATGCGTTTCTCCTTTTATAACGTATTTAAAACGTATGATCAAGCATATAGTTTTTACGGTTACAACGGTTTTACCCAAACAGTGTTTATAAACTGCTATGTAATAATTGGTTAGTTTGACATATGCTCTGTACCTATAAAATCAAAGCGTGAGGAATGAAGCGAAAAAATTTTACTTACACCCAAATGCCATACTCTACAGCTACACCAAGCAATTTATATACGAATTTAGGGACTATTCACAGAAAAAACTTCAGTGTACTTTATGAACTTGTATTTTCCAATTAAGATAGAAACCACAAAATTTTGTTTTATAAATAACATCATATGCTTTCACTCAGAACCTTTAATTTTTAATGACCTTCAAAATTTATGCAAAGTTCACTCCCCTCCAAAATTCAAGTACGAAAGCGAAAATCAGACACACATCTGAAACGCTTGAAACAATTTATTCCAAAGTTTATAGTAACATAGAATAAGACTGTCTATTATTTGCATAAAAAAAGAGTTTCAAATGTATACTTACACATTCAAATGAAATACAAAAATGGAGAAAACTTCTGATATTGGTTTTGAATGTTAAATGTCTGCCAATAAGGAATATAACCTCCTCTTACACTGCTGCACACTTGGTGATGATTATTCAAACCACCAATAAAGTGCTCAATGAGGTCGGAAGGCAGTAATCGCCACTCCTGTATGAGAGCTCGTTGTAGAACTTGGGGAGTGTTTGGAAGAGTTTGTCGGGAAGCTACAGTTCTCTCAAAAGTATCCCATATATGTTCTTTTGGGTTTAAGTCTGGAGGAAACATTGGCCACACTAATCTCTGGATTCAGTCTGTAATCAGGTAATCGCTTACGATACGAGTTCTATGTGACCAGCCATTGTCGTCCATAAGAACAAACTCCGGACCTATTAACCTACCTCGCACCCGCATAATCTCGAACTTAGGTATTATGGGTTTTGTCGCGATATCCTTGGCCAGTCACAGTACCGTTGATTAAGAAATGGTGATTAGTACATCCGCCGAAGGAAATTCCAGCCTATAGAAGGATACCATCACCAGAAAGTGAGTGGCTCTGGACGATGTTAGTCGCTTGATAAGTGTACCAACCTCTCTCCACACAAAATTACCTCGATCGAATTATTAGAGGCTTATCAGCGAATCTGGACTCATCGGTAAATAGAACACTGCTCCAATCGTCTACAGTCCAACTAACGTGTTCCTACAACCATCGGAGGTGAGCTGATCTGCGCCTTCCAGACAGTGGAGCACAAATGGTTTGTCTCCGCTCAAAAAAGCCATGTGCTTGCAATCTCCTTCTCACAGTTGTAGCGGATACAGGCCTACATGTAGCTGCAGTGAGGCTAGAATGTAAAACAGGTTATGTTGCTTGCCTGTTTCGTCTGGCCAATAACGTAGACCAGTAGCGGTCACCGGAAGATGTTGTAACTCAAAGACGATCCGAGCTTGGTCATCTGCTAATTATTTCGTTTATTTGTATTTCAGCCCATAACCGTGAAATCACAGAATGACGCACTGCGAAGAATTCATCAATTTCTCCAATACATTGACCGGATAATAACCTGCCCGCACAGAAAGAAACATCTACTTTTACCAAGACGCTGATTTACGTATTTGGAACGGAGCCGATTGCTAATATGACTGTGTTTCTATGTTTGCATATTGTACTCTTCGAATTATACACCAAGATTCGTGCAATGAAATTCATTCGTTCGTTCGTGATCTGGGTATTTTCATTTCGTACTTATTTTTTGGAGGGCGTATAATATAATATAAGATAATATAAAATAAGTATTGTATTATAAAATAAGTAATTTAAAGAATTATTTTAATATAATTTGTTTTACGAGTCAATTGGATTAACAATGGTCAGTATGTGTTTACTATTAACAGATTAAAATATTAAGCAGATTCAGTCTTTTGGAAACGCCTTGTTTTACTTCAAGATTGTGTTTAATTGCACAAAATATACATTACTTCTTATAGCGAAAGAGGACAAGAGTTTATGATTTATAAATGAGTGTTTAGATATTTTTAATAACTAAACATTCGTTTACAATTTATGGTCCATGAATCATGGACTGTAATGTGACACATATTTACAGAGCAGCTGTGAGAAAAAAGAATAATGGTGAAATCAAACATTCATATTTATAACTTTGTAAGTGACTCAAAAACTGACCAAATGCAGGAGAGTTAGAAATGAAAAACAGCGAGCTTCCATAAAAGCAAAAGTTCCACATATTTGGATGATGCAATACGACTGTGTTGTTACGTCATTCGCAGCACTTCTAAACTAACAATGAACTTGTCGTTCATAAATGTATTTTAGTCATTTGAATACTTGGCAAATTTTGAATAGCCACCAACTCATAAAACCTCCAGAAAATGAATATACAATACTGGAAACAGTTCAGCCCCTTAAAGAGAGAGAGAGAGAGGGAGAGGTTTCATTTTTAAAAAGCGTATTTGGTACAGTTACTCATGCTTAAACTTCAATTTCAGTGTTTAATTGATATTTGAAGCTCGTTAAAAATCTGTGGGCAGCACATGACTTTCCTGGGCAGGATTTTGGTACGCTTAGGCCCTACACACTTTTGTACCAGACCTAGGGAGGCTCGATCTTTCCTTTTGAAATATAGAGCCAAGATCACAACGAACTGCTGCACTTCTCCGTAGTTGTGGAGAAGTGCAAGAATTCGTTGCGGTTGTGAAGTATTGAAGTGATTTGCGACATATTCAAATATTATAATTTAAGTGTGGAGACGAGATAAGGTAACATGATATTTGTCTATGGCTATTAATTGAGATCGAAATACAGGACAGAAATTAGGTTTTCTTCTTTTTATCTGAAGGACATCATGAGGGATCAATAATGAGTACACCACATCCAGAGTTACCGCCCTTGTTCTGGTCATCATCCGTTATACTTCTATATCGTTTCTAGGGGTACAATTGTTAATCTCCAAAGCCAATTGTTTCAGATATTCTAAACGTTCTGAGTTTTTGCTCGTTAAAAATCTGTGGGCAGCACATAACTTTGCATCTAGGCCCCACAAACATTTGTTTTGGACTCAGGAAGGCTCACAAATTTCCCTTGGAATCTAGAGCCAAGATCCTGTACTGCGGCAGATGCAAATATTATAATTTAGGTTTGGAGAAGACATAATATAACTTGAAGATTTATCTATGGCTATTAATTGAGATCGAAATAAAGAGTCGAAATCAAAATTTCCTCTTTTTATCTGGACTGAATCATGGGTTTTTAGAAGGGTTACATTCTGATTTAAATATCACCCAGAAGTAATAGACGACAGATATAGTCTCAAAGATCGCAATTAGAGATTATTGAAAATCCAAGGATAAAAATTGATAATTTTGGATTAATAAATATATTGTCAGTTCGAAGAGCCACCTGATGGTCAGAAAATTTTTCTGGTATTAAAATTTCTTAATTATGAATAAAAAATCTTACTCCTTACAGTTCATTTTTGTGTACACCTTATCAAATTGCGGTAAATACTATGCGAATTATTGATATTTCAAATTCTCTGTTACTTTCGGATATACTCGTTATACTGTACCTTCTATGTGTGTAATTTCGTCTTTTAGCTTAGAGTTTGTGGCTTGTCTAAGAGCTGACAAAGAGAAATCAGCGTATCATCGAAACAGCTGCATGCTGTATTTTACATTTATAAATATGTTGTTCAAAGTTCCCTTATCCTTTGCTCAAGGTGCTTCTACTATCACATCATACATGCTATAGTGTATAAAGAAACTATTGCGATAGGGTCGAAAAATCAAATTCGAGGTTTGAGGGTTAAACACGTTTCAATCATCCCTGAACTCGAATTGAAAAAAATGAGTATATATAGAAAAAATCCCAGTGCGGATAAAATAACCATTAAAACAGCCAATACCCTCAGACTCTTAAAGTAGCATATGGAGAAGAAGGGAATTTTTCAACTTCTAGTTTCCTAATTAACTAATGTGATAGGCCATATAAAATATTACATTATCAATAATTTATTCGGAAAGAAAAATTTATGAAAGTTTTCAGCAATTCATCCGGTTTAAGTTCACTTAAAATATATTACAACATATATTATTTATGACAAGATATAGTTTGCAAGGTATTGCCATTTCTCCTTTCAAATTAAACATGTATGCAAGCTACACCTTTATGACGTATTTGACTTAAAATATACGCAAGAAAATATGTTTGAAAAAATGTTCACTGTGATACAAAAGTTGGATAGGTAGCCTAAGCCATCGCCGGCAATTGCTTTAATACTGCACCATAAAATATACTTAGATACTTATCAGTCTAATAATGTTCGAAAAGAAGTCACGTACTATCTTTAACACAGTGGTTATTAAATATCGTCAAAAGGTTTTAGCCATTGCAGCTTTGCTTGATGAACAAAGAACTTTTATGGTTGAACAGTTATTAAATAAGATGGAAATATACATTGAAAAAGGTCATACAAGCGACCTGCGATTAATATTTGATTATTTATTAATAAATAATACTCATTATCTTAAATATAGAAAAACTCGTTGGTATTGATATAAATGGACTTTTCCAATGAGAAAATCAATATTGAATGAGATTTTAAAATGTATGCCAGTGCATACATTTCAAGTTCCCTTTTCCTTTTCTCAATAAAACTGTTCCATTCTCTATACTTAGAAGAGGGTCATCCATTCCCTAATGTCATGCAATGTAGTAGGTGTGCCCTAACTGTAAAGGGTCACAAGATAAAAGAAATGTTTAAAAAAAATAGAAACGTAAAGTAAAATCAGGTTTCTGAATAAAATAAAAACACAATTATAGATTGGATTTCTTTATAAAGGGTTTATCTAAAGATATAAAAAACCAATGGTTAGCCATTGAAAAACATTGAAACCTGACAAATAATCTAAAACAGAGATGGATTTAGCTATGACATCTCGAAATTGGTAATTTCATGAAAATGCAGTATTTAATTTTTCAACGGCCCCTTAATCAAAAATTGTGAAATAGTAAAATTTGATCCGCTCATTTGCAACATAATAAATTTATCCACTGCATTTTAATTAAAATATCGCTGAAATAGTATTCCATTGATTGTTATTGTGTAATGTTTTCTTCTACCGAGAGGACTTGGAACAAATAAATTGCTCAAAATTAAATAATCGTAAATAGCGATCGGTGATTTTCCTGTTTTATGTAGATTGACATGTGTCCCCAATATTTACTTTCAGGGAAGTGAAATATCTACATTTGCAGTTCAAGTAATATGGAATAGATCAAGAATTTAAATTATAGATATCACAGTCAGTTTTTTATCAAAATGTACCTGGTAAATTCCATTAACCCTAACTAAGAGCGGCGTATATTTTTAATTTATTTTCTTATTAGGACCGTATAAAAAATTTAATTTTACATTCCCAGGAACTGCTAATTTGATATCAGTTCTTGAAATGCAAGTATCAGCTGAATTATCCTCTGTTTGCTGATTATTTTTTGTATTTCGCGACCACTCATTGTTTTTATATTCTTTTCGAACACTTTTTGTTAAACACTCGGAATATTGTGCGGCATATTTGTTATAGTTTTAACACTTGTGCAGATGGCTTCGTATAAAAGTAGGGTTCATATCAAAGTTCTTAAGGAGAGAGTAACTTTGTAAGTAATGTTCCATTAGTGTGTGCATTAATACTTAAAGTGTTTGCGACGACTTTTAAAAATAATTTAAAAGAATAAGATAACAAACTTGGCAACAAAGCGTGATAGACGAAAAAAGTCAATTGATAAGGTATACATGTCTAATGATTCAATTTAAATAGACCTCATTAACGCCATAAAAACGTATATTGAAAGCAATACTTATCTACCAAGGGTTGTAGTATAGGAAACTAAGATTGTGTCACCTCAATGCTTCTCAAAGTGCGCGGTAATATCTTTCTCGAATTCTATGCATTGCTGCTGACGGTAAACATTTAGTACAGGTTACATATTAGATTCCTGTACATGCAAATTTTGTTTTAGCATTCCATTGGAAAGCAAGTCTCCAATAACCATATAATGTAGAGTTCCCAGCCTTGATTGGGCTCCATTTTAGCATAATGAATCTTAGCTAAAACTTGATTGTACGGATTTATCCACTTTGATTGCGGGATTACCTATTCGTAATTACTTAGATATGTAAAACAAAAGTGACATATCTCTAAACTTGGTATAACTGAATACACATCACCTTGCTGCCAGGGCAATAACACACATATGCAATAAGTTACATCAAACACATGTATGGTGTATTCAGTCAAATTATAGCAACTGGCTTCTTAACTAAAATAGAGACATATTTCAAACAGCCCGTATTGCACGTGCCCATAATTTAACACAAATGTATCATGAAATGTACTTTTACGCGCCTAGTGATATTTAAGTATACAGTGGAATAGAGATTTAATGCTTTTCCAACTCTTTTCCAGAACCCAAAAACCTTATCCTAGCTAACCCGGGGTAGTAGACCCTTTCGATCATAGTAGTATCCACTTGTGCGGTTTCTACAGACTTGAACTATTCTTCTCTCTCATGCAACAAGCGACTTTATTTCTCACGAATCACCTTGATTGACCAGCTTAAACAGCCTCATCTTACTCCAGTCTTCCTACTAGCTGACATTCTAACCTTCTCTCACTCACGATCCGAAATTTATCCTGACGCCATACCAGGATTGCAGAATGTTATTTGATTTGGTGATTGGTCTATTTAACCAAACCAGCCAAAAGTTGTTAATATAAAGTAAACGTAATTTATATCGCAACAGACAGTAATAATAACGAAAGGCTATTTAAACCATACAATAGTTAAACATAATTCTTAGGAAATGAATTTCAATACTTGCCGACAGTGATCGCAAGTTCGGTGCTCGTAAGCAAGCAGTAAAATAGCGCTTGAAAGAGCGCTCAAAATAACATTTTCAAAAATATCTTGACAATATATTTTTATATTTTCTTAAAAGCTATTAACCTTTAAAGTTCATAAAAAAAATCTCTACAAAGACTTGAACGATAACCGCATAAAACTCTTTCTATCGACTAGTTATTTTGACAAATCTATATGAAAAAGAAATTACCACTTTTCGATCATTTCTGTTGAATTTGCTGAATAAGTTGTAGTAGATGTTACAAGTAACTGATATCTGTTTATGTGTATCATTTTTACTTCCCTTACAATACCTAGTAATGTATAGGAGAAGTATTGAGAGAGAGAGAGAGAAAGCATGCCTAAAATAGCCACGCGAGTTTTCAATGGATCTACATGTTTTGGGACCTCTAGAACACGAAAAAACTAAATTTAGATTGACGTCCGTGTGCGTGTCTGTGTGAGTCTGTCTATGCAATGTAAGTATCCAGTCTAATTGGAAACTAATTGACTGATTTTAACAAAATTTGGTGGATTATCCTGCTGCTGGTTAGATTTTGGTACGATTTGAGATTAAAAAAATCTGCCTCATTTTGCGAAATAGCTCGCAAAAATTGTCTATATCCACTCTAGATAAAAATCTAATTAACCAAATTTCACAAAACTTTGTAGATAAATCACTTGTGGGATACCCTGCTGCTGATTAGATTTGGGTACGATTTGAAAAAGGCGAGCCTTTCTTTTTATACGAATGACTCGAAAAAATAGCTGAAATCTAAAATGAAATACTGCATATGATCAAATTTTTCAAAAAAATTCTTGTTTTATACGTAATTTTTTATGAGAAAAAATATAAACCTAATCTCATTACTTTAGGACTGACCGTTCTAGAGATATTTTAGTTTTCCGTTTTTGTTTTTTTTCGTTACGCCGCCTTTGAAAAAAATATGCCAGTTACCAAACAATAACAAAAATCTGACCTGAGCAGCACATGACTTTCACTGCAGACTCAAATTCAAGTTCTCTTTATTTCATTAAAAATTCATTAGAGTTTAATTTCACTAAATAACAAGCATAATTAATTGAAATTGCACTGATTTTACAATTTTAAATCATAATTCAATTTCATTTGGTAACTGGACTTATTCCAACCAACGCAGCAAACCAACACAGCAAAAATGGGAAACAACTAAATTATCTCGAGGATGGCTAAACCTAGAGTAATGGTGTTGGCCATATTCTTTTCATCTTCAACAATTGCACATGACATAAACTTTTAATTTATGCATTTGATCATACGTACTCTCTTTTTATTTTGGCGATTTTTGAGGGCCATTTCGCATCAAAAAGCAAGTTCTTATTTTCCTAATTATACTAAAATTTAATCAAAACCAGGGTAACTTGCAAATGACTTATCTACCAAATTTTGTTAACCTTGGTAAATTAGTTTTAGTTAAAGTGGACATAGAAAATTTTTCAGGGCCATTTCACAAAAATGAGCACGTTCTTTTGTCCCGAATTATACCAAAACCGTATCAGTACCAGGGTCACGCACAGCTGACCTAACTATAAAATATTATAAAATTCGGTCAATTAGTTTTTGAGTTACAGGGGGTACATACATTACACACACACACACACACACACACACACACACACACACTGACACACACGCACAGACGCCATACTAAATATAGTGGTTTCGTGTTCTGGAGGTCTCAAAACGTGTAGATCCGTCGAAAACTCGCTTTACGATTTTCGACACGATTCCAATACTTTCCCTATGTAATGCAGGGAAATTAAAAATGGAATTAAAAGCACAAATCCAGTGTTATTTTCAGCAATTAAACTCAATTTTAGGAATTATTAAAGAAATAAAGAGATGGATTTGAAGCTATAGGGAAAGTCAAAGTGCTGCCCACATCAGATTTTTTTCTGATTTCAATTATGACCAGTGCGGAAAAGCTGCCTTATGGGCCACAGATATGTCGCACAAATGTTATTATCAAAGTCATCGGAAATGTCTTCGAGTCTTTCAGAGATTGAAATTTTGAACCACTCCATAAAACTATGATTGGAATGAAAATTAAGTGGACAAAAATTAATTTGTTTCAGGATTCGGCTTGTTTGTAAAAAAACTTTATCGGATCATTACAAAAAAAATCATCCAAAGTTAAAATTTTTCTGTCACCCCCAAGAAGCTCAAATTTCAGAATAATGTCATCAACATGTAATTGAACCCATAAATTTCGAAACATACATTAACTTAATATATTTGGCCACCCCCTGTTTTTAACAGGATTCTTGACTTATCTTTTTTAATACACATTGACTTCATTTTCAGTAAATTTGAAAGAAAGAGCAGTGTAAATCGTTAACCAGTTGCTTTCCATTTCAAAACACTAAAAGTGTAAGTACAAAAATTGAAATAAATTTTCTGTATGTATTTTAATTTTATCACTAATTCTGTCATATCAAATCTCTATTATTATTTCAATTTATATATGACTCGACAAATCATTAGTATTTTTTCTTTGTCGGTAATTACATAGACATAGATATGGGTTAGGTTAGAATGGATAACATAACTCTCTCACTTTACAGAGTAAAATATGTAAAAAAATGAAATATTTCTGTTGTGTTTTATAACGGTCGGAAATATTTTAAAAGTTTTTGTATCATATAAAATTAATTTCACAGGATTGCAGGCCTAAACCAACAAACACACATAAAGAAAGTTGCAGCTTATATGGCTGTAGCAAGTTTATAAAATTAAATTACATACTCTCATGTTACTTTGTCCGGTAAGCAATGAAGAATTGTCAACTTGACGTAATGGGAATAAAGATTCTTCATTCGTGATGTCGCAATCTAGAATAAACATTGAAAACTGTTGCCAAAACACACGTATTATTACAGCTAAAAATAGTATGTTCATTTAAGTGACAATATCCATATAAACAACTTGCACAAATACTTTAGAGTGTGCTGTGCACACAGGATTCAATGACGTTAAGGAAATTCAGTGATATATTTGCAATAAGAAGACTGTCACAGTTAACAAATTCGGTTCCTCGCGAGAGAGTATTCTTAATTCGCATGTCGTCATATGCGCAGAGACAGATAAAAAAAATCTGATGTGGGCAACACATGACTTTCCTTATATAATGTAATGAATTTACTACTTTTACAGTAAATAATAGGTTTTTCTTATAGTAGATACTAATATTCTCGCCACGATATTGAATTTTCAACAATTAGTCGTCATTTTCATTGATTTAGCGTTATATTTATCCATTTGGCGAGATTTTCGTTAATTTAGCAACATTTCAAAAAAAGTCGCGAAGTTGGCGACATCCATCCAAATTCGTCGCCAAAATCTCGCCAAGTGTTATGCACTAAGAAATAAGTTATTCTTACAGCAGATAAATGGCTATTGGCGTTCAAATACAAAAGTATTATTCAAAATATCTTTTTTCATGAATGGAACGAGCTAGATCCACGAGAATGATGTCACTCAATTTATCGCATGGTATTACATACGAAAAGTGAACATGTTTCTCAATAGGAAATATTTTTTTTTGTGATTTTTGTACAAAATTTGGTTCGAATTGGTCCATTCGTTCGCCAGTTATCGTCTCCACAGACTCAATGACACACACACACACACACACACACACACACACACACACACACACACACACATACTTTCACACACACACACACACACACACAGACATCACTTCAAAAAATGTTTGATTCGTGATCAGGGATACTTGAAACGTGCTCTCTCGTCGAAAACTCGAATTCGAATTTTCGACCCCGTCACAATAATTTCCTTATACATTATGTATATAAGGAAAGTAATAATTAATTTGGTAAGCCAAGCCCCAGGACGAACATCCGCAGGCTCAGACGATCCTGTCCTTGCAACATTGAATGGATATGAGAAAATGTGTTGTACACATTGGTAATATAATCCATCGTGTAGGGTAGTTTTATATTTCGCTATTGTTGATTTGACGCTATGGGACGTACTTTGTTAATTGAAAATATAGACCTCTGCATATATACTTGTTTGAGTCCTTTCATTCGAAATTATTTCTTACCTTTAAAAATTCAAAGAACAATTGAATATTTTGATTCCGTCCTTTAAGAATAATGTTTCATTCAAGGAGGCAATTTTGAAAAATTAATTGCTGAAACAGTAAAGCCCTCCTGCACTACCTTCTGTCATAAAATAGACACTATGAGCAATGTCGTCAAAATAGGGGGAGTATCCTATGTGTAATTTTACATTCGAAAGATGATGTTCGCCATTGGAAAGGATTTAGCTGGTGTTTTTCTCAATATATAATACAGGTTTTCTTTAAATCGACAAATCAAAGGTAACTATTATCGTCAGTAATACATTTAACTATCTCAAAGAGACGTTTGTAAAATTTAATTGAATAATTTCCCAATTCACAATTTGTTGAATATAGTTTACATAATGTCATATTTTTGCAACAGCATTTTTTTAACAGCGTAGTATTTGTCTTTTTAAATTTCATACGATTTTGTGTCCGTTTCAATAATTTACATTTATTACATTATTCTCTTTAATAATTTAATTTTTATAATGTTTTATTTACTTTTTAATATATTAACACGGTACAAGAATATTCGACTGACCTCCACAATGCGTATAGTCAAAACTGCTGTGACTTACCAGTAATAATGTATTAGCTTTGTTGAACTTCAAACAACTGAACGTAAGGTTTTTTTTTTTTTTTTTTTTTTCCAAATGGCCAGGCACTTGACTTTCATCATTCGCCTTTGCCCGCGGCCAGAACGTGAACCATTTAGCCGTCCTAGGACGTTGCCCCAGGCGCACCAGACGGGGGTGGAACACACTGCGCCCACAACACAAACATCCATGCCTTACGTGGATCTCGAACTCACAACGCGAAGGTCGAGCGATTGCTGTGGAAACGCTCGCCTTGACCACTCGACCACCACGTCGGCACTGAACATAAGTTATATAATAAATGCATCCCATCGAGTTGTTTGCTTACGATTGTTTGTCCGTGTCTCTCATTGACCTTGAAAACTGATTTGCTCAAAGAAGTAAAAAATTTTTCACGAATGAAATTCTACATGCATGCAAAGTTTTCATGTACGCAAATGTCATGTATGCAAAATAGTTTTGTATGCAAAGTTTGGGGTTGCAAGATATTTTTTCGTCGAATATGCTAATTTTTCGTTTCTTGCTTAAACTTTGGTTATGCGTGTATAATACATTTTTCTTTCTGGTCTTTTCCAATATGTTTGATTGAGTTTCAAAATTCAGAAACGTGTATTGCATAAAAGTTGGGACACACCTATTATTTCCAGGATTTTCTGTTTTACGAGGGCCATACGGGAATTTTTGAGACACGGCTAATTGGTACACGTTAAACTTATTACCTCCTAAGAGTGTTCAAAGTACTCCCCTCCAACATAAATGCACTTTTGTAGGAGAATTTTCCAAAGATTAAATGCTCCAAGCCATTCATTTCTTTTAATCGAAAAAAATATGCTTTTATAGCCTCATCAATATCATCTTGAATAAAAACGACGCTCACGCAATTTTTTTAGATTAAAATATTACCAAAAGTAACACATAGCGAGATAATGAGAATAGGGTTGATGTTCTATCACTTTGATGATTTTTTGTTAAAGAAGTTCGACTGTCATTCTTAAATGCATTGTCATGGTGAAGAATGAGTCCCTTAGCATTCGCTTCCAGCAGAATTTCTGGAAGGCACTTAGTGGTGTACCAGTTAGCTGTAACTATTTTCTGTCCACATCTGTCTATGTTTGAGCAACATATGTGGCCCATGAGGTAGCTTTAGCAATAGTCGTAATTGAAGTAAGAAACTAGTTTTTTTTTCTGTCCGGCCAACTGATTAACTTAGGATACATATCTCTCAGTCTCTCAAGATTAGAAACATTCTTACACATCCAGTGCATAAATATGAACTGGAAGTATGGTTACGGCTTAACACCTATAAAAGTTAAATAACAGTAAATCATCTCAATTATGTTGAATTATATAAATTATGCATTATTCAGAAAATATTGACAAGGTGTAATTCAGAACATGCAGAACAACATGTCGCATCCCGGGTTTATAATTGACATAATTCAAAATTTTGCTGCTACTGTTAAATTTTATTGACAACCTATCAACCAGTAAAACTGTATAGATGTAGCTTTATGTTTTCGCCACAAAAATAGATAAAAAATCTTACAACATCAAATAAATAATACCGTGATTCTAAAAAATAGTTGTCCAAAGTTTACATAATGGGAAAGTACCCAGACGGGATGCTTACATTTTCATTTCGCGGTTCCCTCTAGGATATTACTATTAACAACCAAATGATTTCGATTTTTTAAAAAACTCTCATCAATATAATATAATTATGCATAGCACACTTAAGTATTACATATGGAATATTATATCCATAACCAAGAAAAAAGTGAAAATAAAGAGTTCTTATATTTTTAAATATACGACGCATATTATAAAATACTTTTCTTCAAGGAGTATTCGGGATCTCTCTGCTTCCACCCGTTGTTTCTTATATGTATCTAAGAGTTTTGTACACTTCTAAAATTATTTTCTGGCAAATGGCATTTTTCTGTCTTGTTTTATTTTTGAATTTGCTGTGTGATGTAGCAATAATATATTTGGCCACTTCCACACTGAACTCTCCCGTTCTTAACAGGATTCTTTGATATTTTTAATAGACATTCAGTTCATTTTCAACAAATTTGAAAGGAAGAGGTGTGTAAATAGTTAGGCAGTTGGTTTCCATTTCAAAAGACTAAAAGAGAAAGTACAAAAATTGAAATAAATTGTCTGTACGTGTTTTAACTTTATCATGAACATAACGAACTTTATCATAATGAATCTATATTATTATTTCTATTTATATATGACTCCACAAATCATTAGTAATTTTTCCTTGTCGGTAGCTACTAGAGTTAGTTAGATATGGATTAGTTTAGAATAGACAACATTGCTCTCTCACTTTACAGGTTATAATATGGAATAAAAATTGAAAAATATTTGTTGCGTTTTATAACAGTCGGTAATATTTCAAAAGTTTTTGCTTCATATAAATTTAATTTCGCAGTCTTGCAAGTTGCGTTTAATGAACAGATATAACAACAAGAAAGCTACAGCCAATATAGCTGTAGTAAATTTATAGAATTAGATTACATACTCTCATCTCGCGGAAGCATTTACCTCTAATGTAACGTTGCCCGGTAAACAATTAAAAATTACCAACTTCACATATGGGAATAAATATTCTTCATTCGCGATGTTACAGTTTAGAAGAAGCTATAAGAACTGTCGCCAAAACACATGCATTATTACAGTTAAGAATATTATGTTAATTTAAGAGACACTATCCATATAAACAACTTGCGCAAATACTTTATATTGTGCTGTGCACACAGCATCCAATGACTTCCAAGGAAATTCAGTGATGTCTTTGCAGTAAGAAGACAGTCACGGTTAACAAGTTCAGCTCCTCTTGAGAGAGTGTTTTTTATTCCTATGTCGTCATATGCGCAAAGCCAGATAAAAATAATTAATTAGGTCAGTCCAGTCCCAGGACGAACACCTCCTGGCTCAGAGAATCCTATACAAGCAACACTAGATGGATATGAGAAAATGTGTTGTACACATTGGCGATATGATCCATCGTGTAGGGTAGTTTTACGTTTTGTAATTGTTGATTTGACGCATCGGAATGTACTTTGTTATTTGGAAATATAGATCTCTGCATATATATTTGTTTGAGTCCTGTCTTTCGAAATATTTTTTTACCTTGACAAATTCGAAGAACAATTGAATATTTTTATTCCGTCCTTTCTGCATTATGTTTCTTTCAAGGATGCAATTTTGAAAAATCCATTGCTAAAACAATTAAGCCCTCCTGCACTACCTAGGGTCAAAAAATAGAAACTAGGAGCAATGGGGTCAAAGTAAGGGGAGTATCCTACGTGATTTTACAATCGAAAGCTAATGTTCGCCATTGTAAAAGATTTAGCGGATCCCTTTCTCAATATATTATAGTTTCATTTTAAGTCGAAAAATCAAAAGTAACTATTATCGCCAATAACATATTTAACCCTCGTAAAGAGAAGTTTATAAAAGTTTAATTGAATAATTTCCCAATTAACAAATTGTTGAATATAGTTTACATAATATATCATATTTTTACAACAAAATTTTTTTAGGCGTAGTATTTATCTTTTTAAGCTTCAAACGATTTTGCGTACATTTCAATAGTTTACATTTATTACATTACCCTCTTTAATATTTTACTTTTCATAATGTTTTATTTACTTTTTAATATATTAATACGGTACAAGAATATTCGACTGACCTCCACAATGCGTATAGTCAAAACTGCTGTGACTTACCAATAATAATGTATTAGCTTAGTTGGACTTCAAACAACTGAACGTATTTTTTTTTCAAATGGCCAGGCACTTGACTTTCATCATTCGCCTTTGTCAGCGGCCAGAACGTGAACCATTTAGCCGTCCAAGGACGTTGCCCCAAACGCACCAGAGGGGGGAGGAACACACTGCGCCCACAACACAAACATCCATGCCTTACGTGGGACTCGAACTCACATCGTGGAGGTCGAGCGATTGCTGTGGAAACTCTCGTCTTTACCACTCGACCACCACGTCGGCACTGAACGTAGGTTATATAATGAATGTATCCCATCGAGTTGTTTGCTTACGATTATTTGTCCGTGTCTCTCTTTGACCTTGAAAACTGATTTGCTCAAAGAAGTATAAATTTTTCACGAATGAAATTCTACATGCATGCAAATTTTTCATGTATGCAAATGTCATGTATGCAAAATAGTTTTGTATGCAAAGTTTTGGGTTACAAGATATTTTTTCGTCGAATATGATAATTTTTCGTTTCTTGCTTAACCTTTGATTATAATGCTGTATAATATATTTTTCATTCTGGTATTTTCCAATATGTTTGATTGAGTTTCAAAATTCAGAAACGTGTATTGCATAAAAGTTGCGACGCACCTATTATTTCCAGGATTTTCTGTTTTACGAGGGCCATACGGGAATTTTTGAGACACGGCTAATTGGTACACGTTAAACTTATTACCTCCTAAGAGTGTTCAAAGTACTCCCCTCCAACATAAATGTACTTTTGTAGGAGAATTTTTCAAAGATTAAATGCTCCAAGCCATCCATTTCTTTTAATAAAAAAAAATATGTTTTTATAGCCTCATAAATATCATCTTCGCAATAAAAACGACGCTCACGCAATTTTTTTTAGATTAAAATATTACCAAAAGTAACACATAGCGAGATAATGAGAATACGGTGGATGTTCTATCACTTTGATGATTTTTTGTTAAAGAAGTTCGACTGTCATTCTTACTGCATAAGAAAATGCATTGTCATGGTGAAGAATGAGTCCCTTAACATTCGCTTCCAGCAGCATTTCTGGAAGGCACTTATGGTGTACCAGTTAGCTGTAACTATCTTCTGTCCATATCTGTCTATGTTTGTGAAACATATGTGGCCCATGAGGTAGCTTTAGCAATAGTCGTAATTGAAGTAAGAAACTAGTTTTTTTTTTCTGTCCGGCAAACTGATTAACTTAGGATACATATCTCTCAGTCTCTCAAGATTAGAAACATTCTCACACATCCAGTGCATAATTATGAACTGGAAGTATGGTTACGGCTTCCCACCTATAAAAGTTAAATAAAGGGAAATCATAGCAATTATGTTGAATTATATAAATTATACATTATTTAGAAAATATTGACAAGGTGTAATTCAGAACATGCAGAACAACATGTCGCATCCCGTGTTTATAATTGACATAATTCAAAATTTTGCTGCTACTGTTAAATTTTATTGACAACCTATCAACCAGTAAAACTGTATAGATGTAGCTTTACGTTTTCGCCACAAAAATGGTTAAAAAATCTTACAACATCAAATAAATAATACCATGATTCTAAAAAATAGTTGTCTAAAGTTTACATAATGGAAAAGTACCCAGTCGGGATGCTTGCATTTTCATTTCGCGGTCCCCTCTAGGATATTACTATTAACAACCAAATGATTTCGATTTTTTAATAAACTCTCATCAATATAATATAATTATGCATAGCACACGTAAGTATTACATATGGAATATTATATCCATAACCAAGAGAAAAGTGAAACTAAAAAGTTCTTATATTTTTAAATATACGACGCATATTATAAAATACTTTTCTTCAAGGAGTATTCGGGATCTCTCTGCTTCCACCCGCTGTTTCGTATATGTATCTAAGAGTTTTATACACTTCTAAAATTATTTTCTGGCAAATGGCATTTTTCTGTCTTGTTTTATTTTTGAATTTGCTGTGTGATGTAGCAATAGTATATTTGGCCACGTCCTCACTGAACTCTCCCGTTCTTAACAGGATTCTTTGATATTTTTTAATAGACATTCAGTTCATTTTCAACAAATTTGAAAGGAAGAGGAGTGTAAATAGTTAGGCAGTTGGTTTCCATTTCAAAACACTAAAAGAGAAAGTACAAAAATTGAAATAAATTGTCTGTACGTTTTTTAACTTTATCATGAACATAACGAACTTTATCATAACGAATCTATATTATTATTTCTATTTATATATGACTCCACAAATCATTAGTAATTTTTCCTTGTCGGTAGCTACTACAGTTAGTTAGATATGGGTTAGTTTAGAATGGACAACATTGCTCTCTCACTTTACAGGTTATAAAATGTAATAAAATTTGAAATATTTGTTGTGTTTTATAACTGTCGATAATATTTCAAAAGTTTTTGCTTCATATAAATTTAATTTCAGAGCCTTGCAAGTTGCGTTTAATAAACAGATATAACAACAAGAAAGCTACAGCCAATATAGCTGTAGTAAATTTATAGAATTAGATTACATACTCTCATATCGCGGAAGCATTTACCTCTAATGTAACGTTGCCCGGTAAGCAATTAAAAATTACCAACTTCAAATATGGGAATAAAGATTCTTCATTCGCGATGTTACAGTTTAGAAGAAGCATTGAGAACTGTCGCCAAAACACATGCATTATTACAGTTAAGAATATTATGTTAATTTAAGAGACACTATCCATATAAACAACTTGCGCAAATACTTTATATTGTGCTGTGCACGCAGCATCCAATGACTTCCAAGGAAATTCAGTGATGTCTTTGCAGTAAGAAGACAGCCACGGTTAACAAGTTCGGCTCCTCTTGAGAGAGTGTTTTTTATTCCCATGTCGTCATATGCGCAAAGCCAGATAAAAATAATTAATTAGGTCAGTCCAGTCCCAGGACGAACACCTCCTGGCTCAGAGGATCCTGTCCAAGCCACACTGGATGGATATGAGAAAATGTGTTGTACACATTGGCGATATGATACATCGTGTAGGGTAGTTTTACATTTTGTAATTGTTGATTTGACGCAATGGAACGTACTTTGTTATTTGAAAATATAGATATCTGCATATATATTTGTTTGAGTCCTGTCTTTCGAATTTATTTTTTTCCTTGAAAAATTCGAAGAACAATTGGATATTTTAATTCCGTCCTTTCTGCATTATGTTTCTTTCAAGGATGCAATTTTGAAAAATTCATTGCTAAAACAATTAAGCCCTCATGCACTACCTAGGGATAAAAAAATAGAAACTAGAAGCAATGGGGTCAAAGTAAGAGGAGTATCCTACGTGATTTTACAATCGAAAGCTAATGTTCGCCATTGTAAAAGATTTAGCGGGTCCCTTTCTCAATATATTGTAGTTTCATTTTAAGTCGAAAAATCAAAAGTAACTGTTATCGTCAATAACATATTTAACCCTCGTAAAGAGAAGTTTATAAAAGTTTAATTGAATAATTTCCCAATTAACAAATTGTTGAATATAGTTTACATAATATATCATATTTTTGCAACCGCATTTTTTTACGGCGTAGTATTTGTCTTTTTAAATTTCAAACGATTTTGCGTACATTTCAATAGTTTACATTTATTACATTACCCTCTTTAATATTTTACTTTTCATAATGTTTTATTTACTTTTTAATATATTAATACAGTACAAGAATATTCGACTGACCTCCACAATGCGTATAGTCAAAGCTGCAATGGCTTGCTACTAATAATTCATTAGCTTAGTTGGATTTCGAACTACTGAACGTAAGTTATATTAATAAATGTAACCCACAGAGTTGTTTGCTTACGATTATTTAGCCGAGTCCCTTTTTGACCTTGGAAGCTGATTTGCTCAAAGAATAATGCATTTTTCACGTATGGAAATTCTACATGCATTCAAATTTTTCATGTATGCAAAAAATTATGTATCTAAAGTGTGTGGCTACACGCTCTTTTTTCCTTCGAATATGCTAATTATTCGTTTTTTGATTAACTTTTGGTTATGCGAGTATAGTAATGTTTTCATTCAGGTGTTTTCAATTATGTTTGATTAAGTTTAAAAATTCTGAAACGTGCATTGCATAAAAGTCACACCGATTATTTCCAGGAATTTCTGTTTTACGGCTGTCACACTGAAATTTTGAATTACGAGTAAGTGGTACACATTAAACTTATCACCTCCTAAGAGTGTTCAAAGTACTCCTCTCCAACATAAATGTACTGTTGTAGGCGAATTTCCCAAAGCTTAAATTCTCCAAGCCATCCATTTCTTGGAATCTGTAAAAAACCAATAAAAAATATGATTTTATAGCCTCATCAATATTATCCTCGGAATAAAAAAGAAGCCCACGTATTTTTTTTAGATTAAAAATTTACTAAACGTCATCCATAGCAAGATCAGGAGAATAGGGTGGGTGTTCTATCACTTTGATGTTTTTTAGTTCAAGAAATGCGACTGTCGTTCTTGCTGCAAAAGAAGATGCATTGTGATGGTGAAGCATGATTCCCTTAACATTCACATCCTGAAGAATTTTTTGAAAGGCACTTAGTGATGTACCAGTTAGCTTTAACTCTCTTCTGTCCATCTAGCTTCATGGCTTTGACCAGACCTGCACTTTTGAAGAACACAGCATACATCACTTTTTTCATTGCTTTTTGTCTTTTCGATACTGTTGGTTTTGGGTCATCTTCAAAGACCCGTACTTTTCTTTCTTGACGTGTTGGAACTTAAGAAAACGGCATGTACGTTTCATCACTAGTTATGATTTAAAAAATAATACTGTGTCCTACATCAATAAGTAATTTTAGTGTTTCTCTACTGATTATGTCCCGCTTAGCTTTTTGGTGTTCTATAAAATTATGTGGGCGACAAACTAAGCTTTTTATATACAGTTCCTCATGAATAATTTTATGTATAGCTGCGGATCCAATGTTAAGCTCATTCTGTATCATTTGGTAGGTAAAGGGATTATCATCGGTTAACATATCTCGAGTAGTCAACACATTTTCAGGGACTACAGCTAACAAAGGTCTTCCTGTGTGTTTTTCATACAGAAGAGAATTTCGGCCTCTCCTAAACTCTGTAAACCATCTGACTACAGTGGCATGAGATGGAGCATCATTTGCATATGCTGCTTGTAGACGTTGAAGATATTCTTCTTGAGTTCAAATTTAAATATCTGACCAATAATTTTTTCTAGCACATATCCTATGTCCTTGTGTCAAAAATATCTGTGTGACTCTCATAGAAGGCACTTTGCTAATTATCGACAGGTAACAATAAATACGCGTAGTTTCTTGAAAATCGCATACGAAAATCGATCATCTAATGCTCTCATGTGATGATCATATTTTAAACAGGACCATGTGTTCCAAAGGCAAAGTAGGCAAAAGCTGTATGCTCGCTCTTATTATTCCGCCCTTTTCACTTTTTCATCCCTATTGTTTATAATTTCTGATATAGATTTTATCCTTTCTTAGTGGCACTTTGACCCTAAGTAATTCGTTTTGTGTCCCACTGTGCAAAGAAGGATAACGCGCTTTGAATGCGTTTAGAATATTTTTGCATTGCATAAAACAAGGATAATTGGAAATCGGTTTAATTAACCTGCTATAAATAAGTCATTAATTGCCCTATTAAAGTGCATGTATTTTGGAGTAACTACAGGTTCACACTGGGAATGGAGGAACAGATGTATAAACGAGGAATGGAGATGCAAACTGGGAAATAAGGAATATAAGTGCAAACTGGAAGTAAAGGAATAGATGTGCAATCTGGGAATAGAGGAATATAGTTACAAACTGGGAATAGAGGAATACTGCATCACTCAGTAAGTCTCCGCTCTAACTAAAAAAAACAATTTTTTTTTTGGAATTCGACTTTATTCATCAACATACCCTCCTTCAAACGTGATACATTCATTCCAACGCTCCTCTAACTTTTCGATTCATTTTTTGTAGAACGATTTGTTTTTGCTCTCAAAACATGCTTCAGTTTCGGCAATCACTTCTTCATTTGAGCCTAATTTCTTGCCCTGGAGCATCTTTTTAATGTCTGCAAAAATCCAGTAGTCGCTGGGGGCCATATCTGGAGAGTACGGTGGGTGAGGAAGCAATTCGAAGCGTAATTCATATAATTTAACCATCGTTTTCATCGATTTGTGACACGGGGCAAGTCTTGTTGTTTTTGGTCCGGTGTGAGCAAACTCGACATCCACTTCGAAAGCAACTTACGCATGCTCAAATTTTCGTGTAAAATTGTAAACACACTACCTTCTGATATCTTTAAGGTGTCATCTACCTCATTCAATTTCACTTTACGGTCTTTCAAACTATTTTGTGGACTGTTTTATGTTTTCCGGAACAACTGCCGATTTTGGGCGACCAGAGCGTTCAGCATCATCGGTGTTTGGACGACCGCGTTAAAATTCAGCATATCAGTCTATAATAGTTGATTTCCCTGGTGCAGAGTCTCCATAACGCTTATCAAGCCTCTGTTTGGCTTTAACAGTATTTTTCCCAATCAAAAAAAAAAAAAAAAACAATATTTAATCAACACACGAATTTCTTCTTTATCCATTGTTTTGAAAATTACAAAACTGGGGTCACTAAAACCACTATAACCTATAAACTAATTGTCAGAATGTCATGAAATTTTGACACCTGTCGTTTGAAAGTTGGTACTATCCAGAAATCATATGGGTCTGGCAACAGTATTGCCATATATGTGTCAGACCGGAGACTTATTGAGTGAAGTGTATGTGTGCAAACTGGGAATAAAGGAATAGAGATTCAAACTGAGAATAGAGGAATAAAGATGAAAATTGGAAAAGGAGGAATAGAAGTGCAAACTGGGAATAGAGGTATTTCTGGGTTTCATCATTTATGAAGTGGCTGTGTTATGTAGCAATAGTGCATGTGGCCACGCCTACACTGAGCACTCTCATTTAAAAATAAAAAAAATGAATTGCCTATTTGCATTGACATATAATTTGTTTGCAGTAAATATGAAAGAGAGTGAGGAGTGCATATTGTTAAATGGTTGGTTTAAAGTCAAAACACTATTTTCGACGGCTGCTAAATCAATCTCGTGGCATAGAGTTTAATCTCAAAACTCTATTTCACAGGATTGCTTCAAGTACAAACCAATTTTCCGCATGGTTTTTATTTTAGCAATAATTCAAACATATCAAGTCTATATTCTTATTTTTATTTATGTATGATTCGAGAAATCATTAGCATTTTTTCATGCAATGGAACGTTACTTTGTTAATTAGAAAGATCTTTAAATATGGATCTATGCATATATATTTGTTTGAGTACTCCTTACGAAGATATTTTTACTTTGAATTACTCGCAGAATAATCGAGTTTTTTCATTTCGGTTTTTTGCATTATGTTTCATTTAAGGATACAATAGCAAGAAATCCATTGTGAAACCCGTAAATCTTCATTGTACTATATAGTGTCATAAAATAGAGACTGCGATCAATGCAGACAAAGTAAAAGAAATATCCTAAGTAATTTTACATTCGAAAGCTAATGTTAGCCATTGCAAATGATGTAGCGAGTATCTTACACAAGATATTATAGTTTCCTTTTTAACTGATGAATCAAAAATATCCATTATTGTCAATACTGTTTTTAACCCTCGTAAAGAGAAGATTATAAAATATGTTTAATTGAATAAGTTTTAAATTAATAAGTAGCATTGTTGAATATAGTTTACGTAATGTGTCAAACTTTTTCAATATAAATTTTTATTAACAGCTAAGAATATATTTCTATATTTGAATTTTAATCAGTTTTGCGTTCATTTCAAAAGTTTAGATTTATTACATTTTTCTCTTTAATAATTTAACTTTTATAATGCTTTATTTACTTTTAAATATACCAATATGGTACATACATATTCGTCCTGCCCCTATAATGTTTATAGTCAAAACTGTAGTCACTTGCCAGTTAGAATGCATTAACCTCGTTGAATTTTAAACTACTTAAAGTATGTTATACTGAAAGCACTCGTATTAGTAATATAATCCTATAGAGTTGCTTGTTCGCGTTTATTTTTCCGAGACGTTCTTTGTTTTGAATACTAAACAGCTCAAAGTATATTTATGCACAAAAGTTAAGCAACAAAAATTAACAGTATTTAGAAAAAGATATTTATTCTACTTCATTCTAACTTTCACGTATCATGGAGTATAACAAAAGACATTGGTGGGTGAAAATTTAAAGAAAATTGTCAATAAAAAATTAATAGAGATAAATAAAAACATGGGGATTTGAGGGGATAAATAAAAACATAGGGTTACGAAATGGCCCGCAAAAATCACCAAAATCTAAAATAAAAGATTCTGTATATTTAAATAGTATATCAATTAAACAATTAAATGTTTCTTTTATACCAACTTTTGAAGAGAAAAAAAAATAATACCAACCCCAATACTCTAGATGTAACCATTTTCGTTATACCATAGTGTTTTGAAAATTTTTGCTACGCCGCCTTTGAAAAATGTCCAGTTTGCAAATAAAAACAAAAATTGTATTAAAAATTTAAATTCAGAGTTATTTTGCGCAATTAAACTCGATTTAACGTATTATTAAAAAAATAAGGAGAAGATGAGTTTGAGTCTGCAGGTAATATCATCTGCTACTCACTTTACATTTTTATTCATGCTTGAATTATATGCTGTTTTCACATGCGTGTAAATACTAGTACAACCTCTAAAATATAAGAATTTAGTGTCACATAATAATAATAGTCGGTCGGATAATGTTATCAAATTCGGATTCCTTGATTATTTTATTTATCGAGATGGGTTAATATGGAGAAGGGTTAAAATATAGCGAATGCCACACGTTAAATAGGTCATATTTTTCATTCAAAATGAGATTGTTTTAGAATTCAATTAACATTTTGAACAAATTTCAAACAGGAAAACTTAAATTCGTTTCATTGAATACAATATATTTAAAAATAATTGAATTTCCCAATACTTTCCCTCCAAACAAACTTAGAATGCAGACAGAAATGTCAGGTTTTTCCACTGGATATCTTTCTTGAATGAAATTTTAGGAGGCGAGAGAGATTAAACAGGCCTAGGAGAGGACAATTCAAGTATTGATGGAACGAAAATTCCGCAAATCAACGCAAGATATTTCATTTTTTTTAAGTTAGCGCGCAAAGTATAATTGCTTTTTTCAAAAGTTTGAACGAAGGAGAGATATTTTAAGAAACTTAAAGAATATAATGTTGGCAGTAGTTGAAATTTCTCTGAAAACTTAAAATGTGTTTTTTTTTATGTTTCTTTTTACAGCGTGTTTTAGAAAGTCAGATCAGGCTTATAATTTTAACGGCTATTACTAAACACACACTTCCGATTGGAAAATTAATTTGAACCGTAAGAAAAGTTTGTTCAGAATTTTATCGAAACCGGGTGAGTTATTTGCATAAAAACACAAAACAGAACTATTTACTCGGTCCTTTTGAAGAAATAATATCTAATTACTCGAAAAATCTTTGTAAACTGATACGCAATAATTGGTTAGTTTGAAATATGCTCTATACCTGTAAAATCAAAGCGTGATGAATGAAACAAAATTTCTTACTTACACCCCAAAACCATGCTCTCCACCAACCAATTTTTGTAAAATTTAAGGAGTATTCACAAAATAAAACTTCAATGTATTTTATGAACTTGTATTCTCCAATTGATATAGGAACCGAAAAATTTTGTTCCATAAATAACACCACATGTTTTTCTCTTAGAACCGTTAATTTTTAATGACCTTCAAAATTTATGGAAAGTAATATAAGATAATATTATAAAATGAGTGATTTAAATTTTTTAATATAATTTGTCCTACGATTCAATTGAATTATAAATTAGAAGTAGGTATATTTTGTGGAATTAAATCCAATCTTGAAGTAAAACAAGGTATATCAAAAAAACTGCCTCTGCTTACTACTAATAGATCAAAAGTAGTAAGCAGGGTCAGTCTTTTGGAAACATTTTGGTTTACTTCAAAATTAGGTTTAATTACACAAAATATATATCGCGTCTTATAGTGGAAGTATACTCGAGTTTATGATTTGTAAATGGGTGTTTAGTTTTTTTAATAACTAAGCATTCGTTTATGGTCCATGAATCATGGACTTAACACATATGGCACATATGTGGCACATATTTACAGAGCAGCTGTGGGAGAAAATGCTGGTGAAATCAAACAAACATAATTATATGCCTGTAAAAGACTCAAAAACTGACCAAATGCATGGAAGTTAAAAATACAGCCAGCAGAAATACAGCGATACCGAAAAACATCGAACTTCCATAAAAACAATATTTAGATGAAGCATTACAACTGTGCTGTTTCGTCATCCGCAACAATTTTAGACTAAATTTATTAAATTTGTCGCCTATAAATGATTTTTTATTCATTTGAATAGTGTTGTGAGGTGAATTTGACACATAAATACAGAATTATAGAATTAATGTACAATACTACCACTTACCACTAGTGCCTTCCAGCTCAGCAGTGGTACCTATAGTGGGATCCGAATGGATCAATGCATATTGCGTTTAACTAATTAATGAGTCAATTTTTTGTGGCCACTTAACACATTTATTAAAAGACACGTGAAATTTCATTTGACACTAATATTAAAATACACAATTACAATTACTACAATTCTACCCAGCTTGACCTCGGGGTGCACGTTTTTCAATTAATTTATATATTTCAAAATTTCCGGAAATTTGCATTTAATTACTTTCAAAATTTGTTCAGCGGGCAAATATCCCTTAAAGCTTAAAGTTAACATTAACACTGGAGATTACACCAATTCAGAGCAACACATATATATAAAACATTTACTATCAAAGATAAATCACAATACCTTTATACAGAAGTATATGACACTGCATATTGCTGCTGGTAACAATGCCTCTGTACTCTGGAAATGGGAGGTAATTCACTGCTCTGGATTTCAGTCCAGTAATAGAAATTTCATATAAGCGATCACCGTGAGTAGGACCACACCGGTTGAGGCGAAGACAGGGAACGATGTCTCAAACAGGGATCATCCCGGAGATGGGCACACAGTCCACTTCACTCTCCTCCTCCTAACGTCGGGTTTGGCCCAACGATTCCAATGAGCATGCGTGCAGGCCGCTGCCGGTATGTCGTTTCCCGCCTAAGTAAAAGTCACCTCCTATGGACCGCACTGATTCCAGTAGATGTCACCCAGTTGACGCGTGTCGTGCACAGCATAGGGGTCCAGGATTGACGCTCCGCAAAACTCCGTCCTTGCATTACCACAGTTGCTACGGCCTGGATGTAGTTAAGAGTGCAAAGGGTCCCACACTACGCCGTTTGTAGTCAGACCACTGCTATACTGCGAAACAAAAGTGGCTACTTTCTCACTGCTTCGATGTTCGCCATCGTCCGAAGCATGCGCGCTCGCTTTGATTCGGCTCTGGCTCGTTTTTGGCTACGAACCGCCATAACTCAGCTTGTTGAATGGTCGCCCCTGACCACGAGCTACGCCTGAGTGTGCTTTTCGCACAACAGGATACACGACGTCGGTTCCTTGCTGCATGCATTGGCTGCCCTAGATAGGGGCCGCGGTAACCGTGCCTGAAGATACATCAAAATGCATGTCGGATCGGGCTTCACAAAAACAAGTGCTACGCACTTGGAGAGCTATTCTCTAGAGATCAGAAAGGCATCTGAATTTCAGATTTATTCATAATCCTTCCATAATTTTTTAAACGAGTGGAACGAAATTTTTAGGGCGGAAGTCCCCAGCTTCCCATTTGATGTTTCCAAAGAGCAGCAAAACAAGGGGTTCAATTTCGCCTCACACAATTAATCTGTGAAGAGACGCTCATTTTCTGTACACTCCACTAAAATTCACGGACCGGAGGGTTTCTGCAGACCGGGTGGTCCCAGGACGGGTTACGAAGAAAGCCACACCTGACAGGGACTATAAATTTCAAGAGATTTGTTGCTCCAACTTTGACATTTGTTACACACAATTTTCCGAATATTTACAACCCATGTCAAATGCGCATACAAACCAAACCGCCACAAAGTCCCATTTCGTCTGTGCAGAGGCATCGCTATATAACACAATACATATTATACACATTTGGGTACATGTTACACCTGCCCCTTTTCATTCCTGGGCTAAGTACAAAAATGTGGAAGTGCACCATAACAAATAGTTGGCAAATTTTGAATATTCGCCAACTTACAAAATCTCCAAAACATGAATTTAAAGTAATGCAAATATTTTACTCTCTATAAAAGGGAGGGAGAGTGGTTCTATTTTCAAAAAGGGTATTTGGTATTGTTATTCATACTTAAACATCAATTTCACTTTTCTTATTGATATTTGAAGGTCGTTAAAAATCTGTGGGGAATAACATGACTTTCCTGGGCGGTATTTTTATACGCTAATGCCCTACACACTTTTGTACTAGACTTCGGGAGGATGACTCTTACGTCTTGGAATTTGGAGCCAAGATCCCAACGAACTGTTGCACTTCTCCGTAAATGCGAAAAGTGCAAGAGTTCGTTGTGTCATAGTTAAATTAGGACATTTTGTATTTCTTCATGAATCTGTTCTCTCTGAGACGCCATTTTTATTTCCAGTCCAGAATTCCGAATACGCTAGCAGTTTTCTGCAAAACCGTGGGAGTTCGGACGATTGTATGCCGAACTGCAACCTTTTGCTTCTTTATTTTAATGCCCGGGCTGAAGTTTCACCTCTACCCGGGGTGACGTCTGAGGTTCCGGATGGGATATTTGTAAAGTTAACGCTTGAATTTGGCCAATGTCTGTGAATTCGACTGACCTATATCATCGAAAATTAGGGTAGACGCGTTCTCTTGGCTGATTTCGTGGGGAATGGTCTCTGAGATTTCGTGGGGAATGGTCCTCACGTTTTATCTCTCCTTGATTTTGAAACACAAAGGAAATTTGCCTAACGGTTCGTTGTGTGTCAGATTATAACTTAATTCATTATGAATATATAATCTGAAGTTGGCCAATACATTTTCTTTTACTACCAAATTCTAAATTTCTTTTTATTACATTTCAGGTTATATTGGAGAGTCTTCGCGCCAGCAAGCCGAATCGGAGAGTATGGAATATGGATATAGGAGGAGGTTTTCCAGCGATGAACGAATCCGGTAGTACAGGCTGATAGTGCTCCGTATCGAGGATTTCGCGGAGTTTTACTCTGATATGTTGGAACTCTTGTCCCACGGTCCTGGCGTTCTACTTCTCGAACAATCGGATGTGTCATCAGTGCGCGGAGTGTTTGTTCTCTGTTGGAAAGTGTGTTTGTGATTCCATTTAAATCTCTTTGAGAGATAATGTATAGAGTCGGCTTGATACAGTGATGCAATACAGATATTTCCAAATATTACGCGGCTTCAGAGGGAATAGTTTTGGAGAGACAAGTATAACAATAATAATAGAATATATTCCTGATTCATTACTTTAAGAGTTTTTCCTTTCATAATTATATAAATTATCTCTAGTTCTAAGATGAAATATTGATTTTATCTACAAGTCATTATTGTTATGTGATAATATCTGATTGATTACATTAAGTGAAAGTGGAGAATATTAATTGAGAAGCATCTTAATACATTGAATGATAAAATGTTTAATTATAATTTGAATGGAAATATATATAATAAGCATAGTATTATTTCAACAATATCTATACATAAATAAAGAATATTTTTAAGATTAATATTACTGTCATAACTTTCCAACCGTAACACTAACTGGTATTATTTATGTACCCTGTGTCCAGCTTGCATTTTAAAAGCCGGAACATACGAGTTTTGGGTTATTGCAAGACACTACTCTCAAAGTAAGTTCTTGAGTAATAATAACATTTCTGGTGTGAATTCTTGGTAGGGGGCGTAAACTTGATATTAATTTCTTCATCTCTTCCAAGCCCTCCTGCCTTGGACTCAAAATTTTTGGCATACGGTAGTGTCGGTGTGACTGTTGGCACTGTCAAGAAAAACCGTGTGACAGTTGCAACTGTGAAATATTGAAGTCATCTGTTACAGATTCAAATATTGTAATTTAAGTTTGGAGACGAGATAAAGTAACTTGAAGATTCGTCAATGGCTATTAATAGGGATAGGAATACAGAGCAGAAATCAGGGTTTCTTTTTATATCTAAACGAAATCATGGGGATTTATGAAGACTACAATGCATAGAGTTTTACCGCAGCTGTTCCGGCCATTATCTGTAATACTTATATGTCGTTTGCAGGGGTACTATCCACAACCTTCAAGGTCAATTGTTTCAGATATTCTAGACGTTCTGAGTTTTTAGTAATTGATGCGAAGTGCTCTGTGTGAAAAATAACACAAGGACGAAATTCCAGTGGAGCCAAATAAGTTTTAATGAACAATATTCCAGGTTTAAATTTAATAATCCAAGCTTTCCGACATTGCTTATTGGACTATATATGTACAGTGTGTACCAAAAACATTGATCTCGGCTTTTATGCCTTAAATATTGATCTTAGACATATATAATAAATTACAAAGTTCCTTAAAGAAAGCACAAGATTTTATGAAATCGATTTAAATTTTCAGGGTATTAAATTTGAAGAAATACAAAATTTTAATTTTTATACGGCTCAGGTAATACGGCTCAGGTAATACGGCTCAAGTAATTTTTTCAATTAGTAAAATGTGCCCCATGCAGTAATAAGGTGATGTACAAAATTTCATCATTTTATCATAAAAAGTCCCAGAGATATGAAAATACAAAAATGCTGACTTAAATCACTTTTTGATGCCTCTAAATGGGTTCTCGAAGGTGACGAATCATATCGGCAGATTGCGTTTCAGGGGTCATACGCAAATTAAAAAGAAAACAATGATCACATAAATAAATAATAATTTTGCTATTTAGTGGTCACAAGTATCAACACACTGCAGGAATATTAAATTTACACAAAGATTAAAAAACTTGTTCAAAATGTTTTCCATCCATTCCAATACAGAGCTGCATTTGCCTGATAACACTTCTGCGCACTCGATCAAGTTCTTTTTCGGTGATGTCACGGTAACCATCTTGAATGCGTTGCTTCAGCTCTGCTTCATTTAATGGAGGTGTCAGATAAACAGTTATGCGTAAACGATTCCACAAATAAAAATTTATAGGCATTAAATCAGAAAATCTTGGGGGAAATTCGACTGGCCCATGCAAGACAATCTACTTGACTGGAAACTCGTTATTTAACAGTTGGAGATCCGTCCTGTTGAAACCATACATGTGGAATTATGTTAGGAGCAGTTCATCCATGAAATCAGGAATAACGGCATTCAGAATCTCATTAACATATCTATCAGCCATCAACGTACCATCATACAGTATGGGTCTACGCAAACAGTTTCGGAAAATACTACACCATACATTTACAGAAAATTGCTTTTGATGATGAATATAGAGTACCAAGAATGGATTTGTGTCAGAATATGCATAAGTCCTCATTTTGAGGATTTATGCATTCATCTTATTTGAAACAGCATTCGTCAGTCCAAATTACGTTTTTTAGGAGAGAGGGATTTGTAACTTCCTGATTTAAATCCCAATAAAGAAAATCTGGATGACGTTGATAGTCTGTTGTCTTCTATATTTGCATACCATGAATGCTAAATGGATGCCATTTATTCCGTCTCAGTATTCTCCACATTGTTGAACGTGGTACGTTAATTTCTAAAGCTGCGATATGAACACTACTTTGAGGATGACTGCAAAATTAAGTCAAAATATTAATTTCTACATCAGTTCAGCGAAGTTTCGGCCTACCCAGTCCATCTACAGGAGGGCTTCCCCTTTCAAGCACTCGTTGCACCAGTTGGGAAATAAATCTCCAAGAAGGATTTCGAGAATTGGTGAAAGTACGTTGATATTCCCCTGAAGTTTCTTTAGCATTGCGATTGCATAAACTGTACAGCATAAGCATTCAAAAAGTTCTTCGTTGCTGTATTGCGACATACTGTCGGTACAGGCGAACTACACTCTCAAAATGTAGCAGAAATGTGTCGCTCAGACTGCCGGGGTGCGAACGCTCTGCTTGCGTAAGCGAGGGGATAGATCAATGGCAGAGCAAAAACAATTTTCTCATGTGATGAAGCCTCTGTTGTGAATATGTAACGCACCGATCAGAGGAAAATCCATACATTTCTAAGCTATTTTAATGTTATGCCGACGCGGTGGTCGAGCGGTCAAGGCGAGCGTTTCCAAGAAATCGGGTGAATTGTGGGTTCGAGTCCCACGTAAGGCATGGATGTTGTGTTGTTGGGCGCAGTGTGTTCCGCTTCCCTCTGGTGCGCCTGGGACAACATCCTAGGACGGCTAAATGGTTCACGTTCTGGCCGAAGTATAGGCGAATGATGAATGTCAAGTGCCTAGTCATTTGATAAAAAAAAATCTGATGTGGGCAACACATGACTTTCCTTATATAATACAATGAATTTACAACTTTTACAACTAAAAAAAACGTTATTCTTATAGTAGATACTTACATTCTTTCCATGATATTGAATTTTCTTCAATTAGACGTCATTTTCATTGATTTAACGTCATTTTTATCAATTTGGCGAGATTTTTGTTAATTTGGCAACAATTAAAAATATCGCCAAGTTGGCGACATTCCGTCAAATTCGTCGCCAAAATTTTCGTCAAGCGTTATGAACGGAGAAATAAGTTATTCTTACAGCATATAAATGACTATTGCCGTTCAAATACAAAAATATTACTCTGAGTATATTTTTTCTTGAATGGAACGAGCTAGATCCACGAGAATGATGTCACCAAATGTATCGCATGGTATTACATATGAAAAGTGAACATGTTTCTCAATGGAAAATATATATTTTTTTATTTTATATGACTTTTTCATATTTTTTTTGAAAAATGTGCAATATCTCGAGCACGGTTCATGTTAGCGTTCTAAAATTTATGCCAATCGTTTTCTAATGAAAAATTACATAAAAAATGTCTATTTGCGTAACTTTATTATCTATTTTGATTTTTTGACGATTTTTTTAAATTTTCATTCGAAAATTTAGGGGGTTCTGAACATTCGATTGCGTATAAAAACAATAGGCTTCCAGTGTTTACGGATTGTGATTTTTGTACCAAATTTCGTTCGAATCGGTCCATTCGTTCGTCAGTTATCGTATCCACAGACTCACTGACACACACACACACACACACACACACACATACTTTCACACACACACACACAAAGACATCACTCCAAAAATGTTTGATTCGTGATCAGGGAAGCTTAAAACGTGCTCTCCCGTAGAAAACTCGAATTCGAATTTTCGACCCCGTCACAATACTTTCCTTATACAGTATGTATATAAGGAAAGTAATAAAAAATAATGCTCATTGTGAGTGTGCCATTTCCAAGTTTTATTCTGTAATTAATCATGTAAAATTTTAAGGCATTTTTCAGGAAGCATATTTTTGAAAAATTGTAAATATATCTAAAGATAAGAGGCTGATATTACTTGCATATGATGCATTTCTGCGTTACGTAAGTTGCCCTTTTGTTGTAAACATTTACATTTAATTTGTGATTAATCCCTTACCAACTTTCTTTAAATATATCTCTGCGACTCTTTATGATAAAATGATGAAATTTTGCACGTCACCTTATTAGTGCATGAGTCACATTGTGTACATTGGAAATGTTTTTGTACGGGGGCCGTATAAAAATTTGAATTTAGTATTTCTTCGAATTTAATCCCCTGAACATTTTAATCATTTTCATAAAATACTGTACTTTTTTTATGCAAATTTGTAATTTATTATAAATGTCTAAGATCAATATTTAAGGAATAAAACCGAAGTCTTTGTTTTCTGGACCCGAAATTACCCGATTAATTTCCTTAAGCACTATTATAATTCCTTATTTAACAAAAATGAAGAAGACAACTCCTTTAAACGTGACATGGGTAATATGACATCATATAACAACGAATATTGATTTACGCATGCGCTAATGAGATGTACATTAAGGGTTTTTCTTGAATTAGTCTGGTTCAAATAGGTATCTCTTCGATGTTTCGACTTCTCTTCATATCAGTGATTCTTGGCTGCTTTCTTGCCTGTTTTTATTCGGGTGCCTTCAGTTTGCACATAAACGGGGAACTTGCTATTGTTTTGCATTGGTTCCGTGAGTGTTGCCTAGGCGAAAAAGCAGCTTTAAACGGGAATGAGAGGTCGGCATCCCCCTCTGCCATTTTTATGCAATATATCTTATATCTGACATTTCCCGCTCCACATTTCTTTTCGTTTTATCTGATGTTATATATATATATATATATATACCATACAGTTTCTTTACCTTCTTAAAGATATTTATTAAATATGTGTCATGTGACCTTGATTTCAATAGAATTATATAATTACAAACTTAAATGTTAAACGTACATTGCATTTCACCCAAATTCATTTATGATGAATTATTCCGTGTCCTATTCATCAAAGTTAGCAGTTACGAAGTGGGTACTTGCCAGTTAGAATTTGATTTATTGTCCTCATGGTCATGCGGCTCTATAACAGGAATTCATTGTCATCGTGCGGTCCTATGCATTTGTGACTATTCAATAAATATTAATTGTGCAGGAATTTGTATTTAGGTACGATATTTTTAAATGAGTTTGCGAAGTGAAAGCAGACAAACTATATTTTTACCGCAATAGTTTCAGTGCTTGGTTCTTAAAAAGGAAAACAATATGTTTTCAATAAAGTTCAGTTTGAATACACTACGCAATCATCTAAGGAGCAGAAATGTAACAATTCTAATAGTAAAATTTCTTCATTATGAATAAAAATCCTATTCCTTAAAAGGCCATTTTTGTGTACAACTCATCAAGTTACCGTAAATATTTTGCGAATTATTGATATTTCAAATTTTCTGTGACTTTTGGATGTACTCGTTATGCTGTATCATCTATTTATGCAATTTCAACTTTTGGCTTTCAGTGGCTTTTTCACTTTGTACATCGTATAATGTATACAAAAATAATTTTGATGGGGTCAGAAATTCAAATCCAAGAAAAAATTATATACACATAAAAAACCACAGTCTGGATAAAACAACATGGAAAACAGCCAATATCACCAGACTCTGAAAGTAACATATGGATAAGAGGGGAAATTTTTAACATCTAGCTGATATTTAACTAATGTGGCACGTCATTGAAAATATTACTTAATCAATAATTTGTTCGAAAAGAATAATTAATGAAAGTTTTCCGCAATTCATCCGGTTTAAGCTCACTTAGAATATATTATAACATATTTTATGGATGGCGAGATCTAGTTGTTTTCAAAGTATTGGTATTCCTCTTTTCAAACTAAACATGTGAGCAAGCTCCACTTTTATGACGTATTTTACTTAAAATATACGCGAGAAAAATTGTTTCAAAGAATATTCACTATGATACAAACGTTGGATAGGTAGCGTAAGCCATCGACGGCAATTGCTTTAGTACTCCACTATAAAATATATTTAGATACTTATCAGTCTAATAACGTTCAAAAAGAAGTCACGTACTATCTTTAACACAGTGGTTATTAAATATCGTCAAAAGGTTTTAGCCATTGCAGCTTTGCTTGATGAATCAAGCAACTTTTATGGTTGAACAGTTATTAAATAAGATAGAAATACATATTGAAAAAGTTCAGACAAGCGACATGCGATTAATAAGTGATTATTTATTAATAAATAATGGTCATTACCTTAAAAATAGATTAACTCGTCGGTACAGATATGAGAAGACTTTTACAATGGGAAAATCGATATTGATAATATTGACTCAATAATTGTTGATAAAACTGTTCCATGCCTTATTCCCCGATGTGTTACCTTGATGCCGTTTATATTTTGGAATAATTCAAAATAACAAAACCGCCTTTTTTGCAAAGTGACCCGCAAAAATCGTAAAATCTAAAATAAAAAATTTATTGCATTTTCGCTACGCCACCTTTAAAAATAAATCCAGTAATAAATGAAAACGGAAATTGTATTAAAAATAGAAATTCAGTGCAATTTAAAATTATTATACGTGTTATTTTGTGCAATTAAACTCAATTTAAAGAATAATTGAAAAGATGCAGAGAAGCTGAATATCAGTCTGCAGCGAAAGTCATATGCTTCCCACATCATATTTTTTATTTGCTTTCTGTTTCACTGTTAAATATACAGGGCCGAAAAAATCTTTCATTTTCCCCGCAATACATAATAATGTATAGGGAAAGTGTTGGAATCGTGCCAATCTATATGTTTTGGGACCGCTAAAATACGGAAAACTATTTTTAGCATGACGTGTGTCTGTATGCGTTGAAGACCCAGACCGTCCGACTCGTCAGCAAGGACATGAGCAACTATTTGGACGGCCGGGTGTGTGTATGTGTGTCTGTCAGTGTAATGTATGTATCATGTCTAACTCTAAAACGGAATTAAAAAATTTCATAAAAAATTATGGGTAAGTCACTTGTGTGCGATCCTGGTGCTGAATAACCCTAGTGCTGAATTTTGGTACGATTCATGATAAAATAAGCCGCCGTATTCTGCGATATGGCCAGCAAAAATTCCTTGTATCCACTTTGGCTAAAAATCTAAATGACCAAATTTTTCAAAATTTGGTAGATAAAAAGTATGATGATATATGAAAAGTACCAGTTTCATCTTAACACATCAGCATACTTTTCATATTAATACATCAGCATACTTTTCATCTTACTACATCCTATAACGTTATGCATTGATTGTTCAACAATAGCGGTGGCAACATCGTCAACGACATCTGAACGAGTCGATTTGCATCCTCGACCAGGCTGAACTTCAAGACGTCCAGTTTTTCGAATCCAGCGATCATTCTCCTGAGAGCTTGTGGAAGTAATGGTCTTTTGCGCAAATTCTTAAGTCGACGAAACTCTCAAAGTGCAGCTGAAGCATGTCCTTTGTTTTCATATAACAGCTTCAAAAGCGAAGCGCGTTCTGGCAATGTGACAGCCATCGCTGATAAGAATGAAAATTTCCCTGTTTAACCCCTTTTATGCCCAGAACATAGTAGCTGCAAACCAAGGGTTTATGCAAAATTTTTGTGCTTACAGTGCGAAATTGCAGTTACAATGACAGTTTAAGTTTCTTCACTTTTTTATCTTCTTTTTTTTCATATCAGCAAAAGAAATTAAAAAGGAAAAATTCCATATCACATGTGTTTTTTTTTTGTGATTATTTTGTGTCTTTTCAGCATATTTTCTGTTGTACAGCGCCACCTATCGGTGTTTCTGGAACTATTTTTTTCGCGTAATCCCTTTCCCCATGCCTTGAATAGTCGGTTCAACAATTTTGGAGCTTTTACACTGAGTAGTTCGATGTATAGCGAGCTCAGAGTAGTGGTGTTTTAATTCTGACCACCCGGTGCATATAAAATAACCTATTCAAATTAACATCAAGAAAGCTGCAGCTTATATGGCTGTAGTAACTTTATAAAGTCAGATAATATACTCTCCCAATAGCATGTTTCTATAACAAAATAGTGCCCTGTAACAAATAAAAATGTTGTCAGCTTGACGTAATGGGAATTAAGATTTGTTATTTGTGATGTTGCAGTCAAGAGTAAACATTGATAAGTGTTACCAAAACACAGGCATTATTAAAGTTAAAAGTAGTTCGTTAATTTTGAAGTGACAATATCCATATAAACAACTTCCGCAAATATTTTATATTGTGCTGGCCACATAGGATCCAATGCTGTCCAGGAATATTCAGTGACGTCCTCGGAGTAACCAGACAGTCTTAGTTAACGAATTCGCACCCTCTTGAGAGCGTGTTCTTACTTCCACATCGTCGTATAGAGCTAGATAAAAATGTTTAATTCAGTCATGCCCCAGGATGAGCATTGCCTGGCTCGGATGATCCTGTCCGAGTGAAAACTGTAAATTTTCTGCATGGTTTGTAATACTAGCACTAATTCTGCCGTATAAGTCTATATCGTTATTTTTTTTTATATACGACCCGATAAACCATTAATAATTTCTTATGCCGGTAGCTAGACTTAGCTTAATATGGATAACAATACCTAATACTTCACAGATATGAAAGCTAGAAAAATTTAATATTTTTGTAGTGGTTTATATTCTCCTGTAATATTTTAGAAGTATTTATTTTATTAAAAATTAATTTCGTTTTATCCTAATATTATAATTCAATGAGTATCCTTAAATAAAATGGGGCCTTAATGGAGGTAGCAGTGTCGTTAAAACAGTAAAACTTGATGGGGCTTGAATAATTGGCTGAATGAGAAAATGTATTGTACAGCTTGGCAAAATGATCCATCTCGTAGGTTAGTTGAATCATTTTAAGATGTTGATTTGACACAACGGAATGTGACTTTGTTGTTTAGAAAAAAAATCTCCTGAATATCGATATCAATAAATATAGATCTATGCTTATATATATTTGTTTGAGTCATTCCGTGTTCAATTATCTTTTACCTTGAGTAACTAGAAAAATAATCGAGTTTAATAAATTGATATTCTGGCTTACTTTTGCAATCATCCACATAGTAGAGTCCGTAACGCTGCTTCAGAAATGAACGTACCACGTGCAACAGTGTGGAGAATACTGAGAATGTATAAATGGCATCCGTTTACATTCATGGTGTTACATTCAAGGGCAGGAGTCAACAGATTATCAACGTCGTCTATATTTTTGCAATTGGGCTCTAAATCAGGAAGATGCAAATCCCTCTTTCTTGAAAAGCATAATTTGAACTGACGAATGCTGTTTTAAAGGAGATGGGTGTATGAATTCTCAAAATGAGCACTTCTGGTCTGACACAAATTCATTCGTGGTACGTGATATTCATCATCAGATGCAATTTTCTGTGAATGTATGGTGTAGTATTTTCAGAAACCGTTTACTTGGACCTATACTGTATGATGGTACGTTGACGGGTGACAGATATGTTAAGGATATTCTGAATACGGTTATTCCTGATTATATGGATGAACTGCTCCTAACAGTAATTCCACGTGTATGGTTTCAACAGGACGGATCTCCGGCTCACCATACTACAATTGTGAAACACTGGTTAAATAAAGAATTTCCAGACAACTAGATTGTCTTGCATGGGGCAGTCGAATTTCCCCCAAGATCGACTGATTTAATGCCTATGGATTTTTATTTGTAGAATCGTTTACGCATAACTGTTTATCTGGCACCTCCCTTAAGTGAAGCAAAGCTGAAGCAACGCATTCAAGATGGTTACCGTGACATCACCGAAAAAGAACTTGATCGAGTGCGAAGTGTTATCAGGCGAATGTTATCAGGCGAACAGTACTTCCACATACATAGCTTCAACAAAACGGATCTTCAACCCACCATACTATAGTTGTGAAGCACTGGTTAAATAACTAGTTTCCAGACAAGTGAATTATCTTGCATGGGCCAGTCGAAATGCCCTCTAAATCGCTTGAGTTAAGTCCTATGGATTTTTATTTGCGAAGTCGTTTACTCACAACTATTTATCTGTCACCCCCTTAAAATGAAGCAGATTTGCAAGGCAACATCGCATTCAAGATGGTTGTGGTGACATTAACGAACAAGACTTGATCGAGTGCTCAGAAGCTGCATGTGAATGCAGCTCAGCAGGCATGGATGGAAAACATTTTGAACAAGCTTTGTAATCTTTATGTAAAGTTATTATTTCTACACAGTGTAGATACTTTTGTACCAATAAATATCAAAATTGTTATTTATTTATGAAATCGTTCTTTTTTTTCGTAATTTGTGTATGACCCGTGAAAACGCGATCTGCCGACATGATTTTTCCTCTCTGAGATCCCACGTCGATGCATCGAAAAGTGCTTTAGGTCGCATTTTTGTCATTTCATATTTCTGAGACTTTTTAAGATGAAATGTTGAAATTTTGTACGTCACCTTCTTTTACTCATTGGAAATGTTTCTGTACGGGGCCGTATAAAAATTTAAATTTTGTATTTTTAAAAATTTAATTATCTTGAAAATTTTAATCAATTTCATAAAATTCTGTCCCTTTTTTACTTAACTTTATAATTGATTATGTCTAAGATCAATATTTGAAGAATAAAATCCGAGGCCAAAGTTTTTGGGACACCCTTATATATATATACATATATATAAATATTCATAAAGTAATTAGAGATATAAAACAACAAAAGAATAACGATAAGAGGTTTGCTTACGGGTAAGAAGCAAGGTCAAGGGGGATTATGACCCCTTTTCCTGGTTGAAGCATGGTTTCAGTCCCGGTAAACACTCCCAGAAACAACTACATGCTCGAAGCAAGTACCATGCGAGAGTGAGGGAAGCAGAATCACCGCAGGAACAAACAAGACCAGAAGTCGACATTAGAATGAAGATAAGGACAATTCGAAATTTGATCCATTACAGATCACTTGCCAAGCACCACGCCGTAATTGAAAATACCCATTAGCAAAGACTCAAAGAAGTAAGCCAGTTTTATAGTCACGGTTACAGTGTTTACGTTGCAGGTAATGAATTGTGAGGTAACAATGTGTTGTAACATGACATATAATGTCTCAAAATGTGGAATGGAAACGAATGAAGACCCGGGACTGCAAGGCTTCTCTAATCAAATGTCGTTCACAGTTGCGTTGATCTTGTTTAGTAGAGATGTGTTTTCTATACCGAATAAGATGATTGATGATCAAATTACAATTAACACTAATACTTAAATTTGTGTGCCAACTTGTTATTTCACAATTGAAATTACTACTCTTCTCAAATATTTTAGAACCCAATTTGTCGTTTTTATCATGGTATAAGCATAAATCTAAAAACTAAACTTTCTCATTATCATTTTCATTTTCCATAAGTTCTAAAGTTGTGGGATGGAATCCAAAGTCATAACGTCCTTAAGGATTAATATTTCCAACCAAAACATCGTTCACGTAACGGAAGAATGGGATTTCATTCTTGCATGTGTGTTCCGCTCTCGTACTTGTTTAGATAAAAGTCGGCCAATAAGAAAGAACAACCTCCTCCTATTGGAATTCCCTTTATTTGTTCGTAGAAGTCACTTCCATTATATAACATATTTTCATATGACACCATCTTAATAAGCTTTTTATATTTCAGATGGTCAAAGTTAAAATGTAGATCACTATTCAGATATGTTTCAGATATGTAGATCACTATTCAGATATGTTGTTTTGTAATATAATTTGTCTGGAATTTTATTTGATTTTTCATTATTTGAAGATTAATTTGTTTCATAATAGGTGTTAATAGACCAAGAAGTATATTATTGGCTCTTGTTAAATAGGTGTTACACCTCACTGTAACAGATATAAACTTGATGGGAGATTTATGTAATTTTGGAATAATGCCTGAGTAAAGAAATTTTACCGAATGAATTTCAATTCCTATTTGTTTGTATAGGGCTTTAATACGAATTTGATTTGGCGTTAAATTTAAATGGTTTTTCGTATACATATGCTCATCTTCGTAGCATTTGCTCAGTTGTTCTATATAATATTTCTTACAAGTGAAAGCATAATTATTGGTGCTTTTATCCATATATGTAATACCATAACGACTTTGGAAATCTTTCAAAAAAAAATTTGTCCAGCGTATATTTAGCACTTTTACTCTTCCTATGGTTGTAGTAATATCTGTTAAAAAGACGGTAAATTTCCATTCGTTAAAGGTGACAGTAGGAAAACTATACTTTACAGTGAACCTATATATAAAATCATCAATCTCCCTTGTAAATACCCTTACAGCTCGTCGTGAATCGGGATATCTAAATTTGGTTCCCATTTGTAGACATTGTTTCAAATCTAAATTCTCGGATACTGCGGTATCACCTGTTACCACATGCTGATGATCTATATTATATAATGCATTATTTCTACAATTGCATTCTAAATCAATGTAAATAGCAATATTTTGACTGAAATTGTTGTAAAAATCCTGCGTCCATTAGTTTTCGTATATCTAAATGTCATTGAGATACAGATATTTTTAATAGGCAGAAGGCAGTTACTTTGATGTAGGATATTTTTAAAAGGAATGAAATCCAAATCTTGATTGCTAAAGTTTGCGATAAAATACTCATTTTGTATATGATGCTGTAACCCGTTATCCAGGATGATATGGTATTTAGTAGCTTCTAACTTGAATAAATAATAAAAAATTGCCATGTTAGCAGCATATGTACAATTATCCCGTTCAATTTTTTGTATGAATGGACGTTTAATCCATTCGATCCATAAACGTTTAAGATATTTTTTCTTTATTCCGAAAATGATATCCTTAATCCAATTTGCTTGTATATTGTCATATTCACTAATTTCAGTTATAAGGTTATTCATTTTGTTTAAAGAATCAAAAAGTTCCCTTTAAATTTATTGCCTCCACGTTTGCCCCTCGTAGTTTTACTGGATTGTCTCATTACTTCTAAAGGTGAATTATTAGCATTCATGTAATATTCCAGGTTATGGGATCGTCCAAAGTTGATTGAATTAAGACCATAGGAGTACATTGTACCCCATTGAAGAATATGTTTATTTTCACACCAATGTCTTTTAACGGGATTAGTTACAAAATCAAAAATGGTAACTGTGATATTCTAAAAGACATGTGTCGAAAAATGTTTCCATTCCAGGTTGACCTCGTTGTTAGAAACCCTTATTAATCTTATTGACCTGGCTGCGGTGAAGGTTAACTCTGATGTTAAGTTTATTCTTCGTTCGTCCAATGTATTTAAGACCACATATATTACATTGTAGGGAATAAATGTAGTGATATACTTCACAAAATATCCGACGATGTCTTCCAGTTTCACCTATTTATTGAGTGTTAGCACTTGGCCATAATTTACAACGTTTTACATCGCATTTATTAAATGTGTAGTTTTCCATTCTCCGATAGCAATATAAATACTTCAATGTGTTTAAACTACTACTCATGTCGTTATGACCGGCCTACCATCTGGCTACTCTTAGTCTTCGGACGAGTCGGTTGGCCTGGGCTTTCGACATGTCGTTATGAAGGGGCGCGGTAGCCCATTGGTTAGCGCACTGAAGTTGCACTCGGTAGGCCCGGGTTCGATTCCAGCCACTGCCAAAACTGCCGCCGTGTTCACGCGGAGTACGGTCACGTTAAACATGTGGGTCCGTAAGTCCTTCCGAGAGGTTGGTGGTAGGGAAAGGAGGGTACGATCGGGACCTCCGCTCCTCCGGGGGCCGTGGTAGTCTGTTTTTAAGAGCTTGTGACGTCATGAAAAACGATCCATGTTCCAGCGTATTTCAACCTAAAAGCGTTTGTTTTGATCTGATGTTATGGTTGAGCTCGTTTCTTTCAAAAACTTTTTGACTTTCATTGTGTTACTTATACATTGTGTTATTTACATTTATTTCATTGTGTTATTTACATTGTGTTAGTAGTATTGGTTGATTTTAATTCCAGTAATGTGTCATTGTCTACAACTGTAGCATCATCTGACAAATTGAATACTATTTTGAAGACGTAGGAGTTCAACTTTCCTATGTCGCTTAGCTGCTTGTTTACTAAATCCCATTACTAATAGTTTGCCAGATATCTCGTTGAATAAACTTACAAAACCTTTCAAACTTAAAAAAATGCCTAGGGACTCATAGTTTTAACTTATGAGGTTGCAACATTTTATTATATAATCATAGTTATAGAATAACTCATGAATGAAAATTTAAAAAATCAATTTTTCTACAAATCTCAGCTGTTTGTTACAACACTATGTTTTCAAAGACATTGTTGACAAAGATACATTCATGAACAAATTATTAAATGAAAATTGCAGTAACTTTGGATAACGCTAAGTTTTATTTTAAGAACCTTCATTTTGTTGCTTGTTTAAAAGCCATAAAATAATTTGCTTTAAGGTTTGCCATAAATTACTTTATTAGTTTTGAATAAATTTACAGTTTTTATAAATTTCATTGTAGTTTTAAAGATTTATTTACTACAGTGCAATGCAAATGTATCTTGCTTCATTCATTGAGTTATGAAATTCTCATTTACCCGACAACAGAAAGTAGTACTTAAAGCTGTGACATACATCACAGAACGAGCTCTGTTTTATAAGCTCTGCAGAACATTTACATTTGATATTTAACAAAATTCTGATTTTGAGCTCATTTTTAAGTTTGCAAACTTCTATTTTAACTACAACATTATTGGATTGGTCATTTTAAAGCAACTAATGTGTAACAAGAATTTAGAATAATTATATTTATCTTTTTTAATCCAATGTATCTCTGTGTAAACATAATGCAATTCAATTGAATACAGTAGCAGCTTATATTACTGATTATATGTTTTTTTCCTGTATCGATTGTTTTTATTCTGATTTTTATAATTGCATAGGTGTTATGTCATTTTTAATGTTTGCTGTAACTTGTTAATTTGTCATTTTTATGTATCACCCTGTTAAGTGTCTTTTTGAGGCCACTTCAAATGGTTTTCAGTTTTGTGCATTACAGAAACTTCAAAGTTCTTTTTTATTGATCTACATGACAGATCCCTGGTAAAGGATGGAATCTTATTTTACTAATACCCAATCATTTACTTGTCGATTTAGCACATCAGTGACATCTTCATTTGTTTAATTTTTTGACATATATTTCTCGTTAAATAAAATTACTGTCAGTTACAATTTTGGGCCATTCCATAGTAACAGACTAACACATATAGGAAAACAAAAAAGATTTTTACGTACAAAAAGGAAAACAAATAATAAAAAATAATAATAATGCAGATCTGCATATGTTCGAAGAATAGCCTATACCAAATTTTGAAAAAAAAAATTGAATTTTAAATAAATTAACACTAATTAACTGTGTATGTAACAGACTAACCAAAATTACCATGATTTTATGATATACTTACTGAAAACAAAATATAACATGATTAGCATTGAAATAAACTATAGCAAAGTCATTAAATGCTATAATAATTTTTTGTTATTCTGTTACAATGAATTAGTCTGTTACATTGATTAATAAAAAAAAATCCAACACATAAAATAATAAAAAATTTACATATATGTAAGGGAAGTTGTCAGTAAAAGACCTGTTTATTATTTTAAACATTAAATCAATATGTGCTCATTAAATTTTAATTAATTGCATTTTTTTGTGTGTGTGTGTAACAGACAAACATACATACCTCTTTTTGAAAATCTTGTCAGGTATAGCTAAAAAAAAAGTATTAAAATATTTTTAAAAACTAGCTTTAAACGGGATCGTTTCGCCAACCGTGGATCGTTTTTCGTGACGTCACTAATTTGACTGCCACGGCCCCCTCTCTCGAGCGGAGGCCCCGGTACGATCCCTGTGGATGCCTCCCCCACTGGGTTCCGGTCTAAATTGGGTGGCACTTCCCGGCCGTCCAAACAGTTACCTTACACCTTTCTGGTAGGTCGGACGGTCTGGGTCTCAACAACAACAACATGTTGTTATGAGATACCGAGACCTTACAAACATTTTGTTTACTTACACTTTATTCCGTTGCACAGGTTTGAAGTAATGCAAGATAGAGTTCATCATTAAGGGTCACGGGTTGTCAATAATACAGCTACACTTATTACTGTATCACCGGGCCAATGTGAATATTAAATTCCCAAAATTCCCTGTCTTTAAAGCATATATAGTAGTAAATTTTTGTAGTTCTAAGTAAAGAGGTAAGACATATTAAAACTTAATGTAGCGTAGGAAATTTTTACATATTAAATATGAAAAACAAAACATCATGTAATCCATAATGTTGATAAAAAAAACGCCATATTAAAATACTCGTAGACTCTATATAATTCACAGAAGCATTCATGTAAAAGGCTCATGCTCATAAACAATCCATCCTGTACAGCCCAAACAAAGGGAAGATTTTATCACAGTAGCTAATAGTTTTTTTGTCATGAAGTCCCGTGTATACCGAAAAAATCAGAATCAATAAGAAGAACCTAATTTATTTTAAAAAAACTGACGTAAAAGAGTCATAAGTCAAAAGCTAAATTTAAAATACGTGAAATATAAATCACAAGATTAAAAGAATATGTTATAAGAAACACTACACTACATCAATACAAAGACATACAATATAAGAGTAAAATGCATGAAGAGAAAGATAGAAACGATGCATAAAGCTATACGGAGCAATGTCTAATCATCATACAGTAAGCATAAGACATGATGCGAAAAAGGTGAACCAATTCGAAAAATCGAAGGGAATGTCCAGAGGTACGAAAGGATCAAGAACGGTCATGAAAGGTTCCCCATAGATTACCCCCCCCCCCCCCCCGGCATACGGAAGACCACAGCAGGCACGTCAGTAGTCCGAGATGTTCCCCGTAAAAAATGACAGTAATAAGAAAATATTCAATAGAAAATATTTAACAAGAGCCAATAATATACTTCTTGGTCTATTAACACCTATTATGAAACAAAATAAATCTTGAGGAACCGTGATGGTGGCCAATAGTTACGAAGTTATGGACAAATTAAATAAAATTCCAGACAAATTATATTACAAAAGTTAAGATTTTAAAAACTTATTTAATAATATTGACTTAAAGGACTTATACGATATAATGACGGAAACATATCTGAATAGTGATCTACATTTTAACTTTGACCATCTGAAATATAAAAAGCTTATTAAGATGGTGTTATATGAAAATATGTTATATAATGGAAGTGACTTCTACAAACAAATCAAGGGAGTTCCAATGGCAGGAAGTTGTTCTTCCTTATTGGCCGACTTTTATCTAAACAAGTACGAGAGCGGAACACACATGATCAATGAAATCCCATTCTTTCGTTAAGTGGACGATATTTTGGTTGGAAATCTTAGTCCTTATGGACGTTATGACTTTAGATTCTATTCCACAACTTTAGAACTAATGGAAAATGAACATACTAATGAGAAAGTTGAGTTTTTAGATTTATGCTTATACCATGATAAAAAGGACAAATTGTGTTTTAAAATGTTTGATAGGCGTAGTAATTTCAATTGTGAAATAAACTACATAACAAGTTGGCACAAAAATTTAAATATTAGTGTGAAACGTAATTTGATCATCAATCATCTTATTCGGTATAGAAAATTAAACTCTACTAAGCAAGATCGACGCAACTGTGAACGACATTTGATTAGAGAAGCCTTCTTTCACTCGTTTCCATTAAACTTTTTGAAACATTATTATATGTCATGGTACAATAAATATAGTACAGAAGGATATGCTGATTTCCACACATTGTTACCTCACAATTCATTACCTACATCATAATCACTGTAACCGTGACTATAATACTGGCTTACTTCTTTGAGTCTTTCCTAATGGGTATTTTCGGCTACGGCGTGGTGCTTGGCAAGTGATCTGATATGGATCAATTTTCGAATTGTCCTTATCTTCATTCTAATATCGACTTCTGATCTCGTTTGTTCCATCGGGGAATCTGCTTTTTCCACTCTCGCATGGTACTTGCTTCGGGCAAGTAGTTGTTTCTGGAAGATATTCCTGGGACTAAAAGCATGCTTCAAACAGGAAAAGGGGTCACAATCCCCCTTGACCTTGCTATTTCCCCGTAAGTAAACCTCTTATCGTAATTCTTTTGTTGTTTTATGTCTCTCATTTCTTTATGGAAATTTATAAGGCTACAGTTTTTAGAGCAGCAATTGCGCCTAATAAATATATGCTTTTGTATTATGCACTTAGATTGTTTTCATTAATGTTAAATATATATATATATATATATATATATATATATATATATATATACCTTACAGTTTTATACCTTCTTAAAAATATTCAGTAAATATATATCATATGACCTTGATTCAATAGAATTATATAATTACAATCACAAACTCAAATATTAAACGTACATTGCATTTCACCGAAATTAATTTATGAATTATTTCATGTCCTATTTAAAGTTAGGAATTACGAAGCACGAGTACTTGCCAGTTAGCATTTGATTTATTGTCCTCATCGTTATGCGGCTTTACAATAGAAATTCATTCTCATCATGCGGTCAGAAGCATTTGTGACTAATCAATAAATATTAACTATGTCGGAGGCTGTATTGAGGTACGATATTTATAAATGAGTTTGCGAAGTGTAAGCAGACAATATAGTACAACATATATTTTTTACCACAATAGTTTCAGCTCTTGGTTCTTAAAAGGGAAACAATAAGTATTCCATAAACTCAGTCTGAATTGTACCACACTACGCAATCAACTAAGGAGCCACCTGGAGGCCAAAAATGTAACTATTCTGATATTAAAATTTCTTCTTTATGAATAAAAATCCTACTCCTTTCCGGGCAAATTACGACCCCTTTAAACCCTCAACAAATTACGGTAAATATTATGCGAATTATTGATATTTCTAATTTTCTGTGACTTTTGAATGTACTCGTTATATTGTATCATCTCTTTGTGACCTTTCATCTTTTGGCTTTTAGTTTGTTACTGGTATATGGGCTGACAAAGAGAAATCAACATATCCTCAAAACAGCTGTATGCTGTATATTATGTTTATATATATGTTGCTCAAGATCCCTTATCCTTTGGTCAAGGTGTTTTAACTTTCACTTCATACATAGCATAATGTATATGGAAATTATTATGATGTGGTCGAAAATTCAAATCCTAGAAAAACAGTTGTATACACATAAAGAACCACAGTCTGGATAAAACAATTAAAACAGTCAATATTACCCCAGACTCTGAAAGTAACATAAGGATAAGAAGAAATATTTTCAACTTCTAGCTTGCTAATTTACTAATGTGGCACTTCATTGAAAATATTACATTATTAATAATATATTCGAAAAGAAAAATTAATGAATGTTTTCCGCAATTCATCCGGTTTAAGTTCACTTAAAATATATTATAACATATTTTATGTATGACACAATCTAGTTGTTTTCAATGTATCGGAATTTCTCCTTTCAAATGAAACATGTATGCAAACTACACTTTTATGAGGTATTTGACTTACAATATGCGCACGAAAAGATGTTTAAGAGAATGTTCACTATGATAAAAAAGTTGGATAGGTAACCTAAGCCATCGCCGGCAATTGCTTTAGTATCCCACCATAAAAGATACTTATCAGTCTAATAACGGTCGAAAAGAATTCACGTACTATCTTTAACACATGGTTATTAAATATCGTCAAAAGTGTTAACCATTACAGCTTTGCTTAATGAACCAATCAACGTTTATGGTTGAACAGTTATTAAATGAGATAGAAATATACACTCTAAGACAAAAAATCGACGCATCCCGCAAAATAATCCTATCGTAATGAAACTGTAAAAGCAAACATCTGTCGACTGAATTTGCAAATAATCAAAAAATCGCAGCTATAAAATGAATTGTCGAATTATAACGCATTGAAACTGAGCACTACGTTGGTGTATATAAAGAGCGAACTTCACTTTCAGGAACTAAATGTGCAGTGGATTTCGATTGCGTTAAAGTATCTTGATTGTAACAATGCCTCGCCGGTGAATTCGCGGTCACTATGAGTATAAGAAGAAGTTTGAAAAAGGGAGTACTTTCTTACTGCATGAGGCTGGATGGGCACACCAACGAATCGGTCATTTTCTCACTTCGATCATATCTGTTGAATGTGCTAAATAAGTTGTAGTTAATGTTGCAAGTAATCGATACTTGTTTATATAAATCATATTCACTTTCACAGCAATACATGGTAATGTACAGTGAAAGCATTGGAATCATCGTGAAAATCGTAAACTTGATCCTTCGACGGATCTACATATTTTGGGACCTCTAGAACAGGAAGAAACTAGCTTTAGCGTGACTTCTGTATGTATGCATGTGTGTCTATGCAGATCTTGTGTCCACTCTAACTTAAAAGCTAATTGACCGAATATCAAAAAATTTTATAGCCCAGTGCTACCCTGATGCCTTTTATATTTTGGAATAATTCGAAATAAAAGAAACCGCCATTTTTGAGAAATGCCCCGCAAAAATCGTTAAATTCTAAAAGAAATGTTTCATTGCATTGTCACTACGTCACCTTTAAAAATAAATCGGGTTATAAAGAAAAACAGAATGTGTACTAAAAATGCAGATTCAGTGTAATTCAACATAATTATGCATGTTATTTTGTGCAATTAAACTCAATTTAATGAATTATTGAAGATATTCAGGGAAGCTGAATATGATTCTGTAGCAAAAGTCATGTGCTGTTTGTTCACATCATATTTTTTATTTTCGTTCTGTCTCACTGTTAAATAGACAGGGTCAAAAAATCTTTTACGGTCCCTGCAATACATAATAAGGTATAGGGAAAGTATTGGAATCGTGTCGAAAATCGCAATTCGAGTTTTCGACGTATCTATGTGTTTTGGGACCGCTAAAGTACGAAAAACCTATTTTTAGCGTGACGTGTTTGTGTATGTGTGTCTGTCTGTGCAATGTACAGATTCACTCTAATTCAAAATCGAAATTACTAAATTTCATAAAATTTTATAAGACATTTGTTTGCGACCCTTGTGCTGATTCAATTATTGTACGATTCATGATGAAAGAAACCGCCTTTTTCTGTTAAATGTCCAAAAAATGTCCACTATAGCTAAAAATGTAAACGACCAAATTTCTCAAAATTTGGTAGATCAATCTCTTGTGGGATAACCTGGTGCTGATTAGATTTTGGTCCGATTCGAAAAAGAAGAGAACCTGCTGTTTATACGAAATGACTCGCAAAAATAGCTAAAATCTAAAATGAAATAGTGTGTACAATCAAATTTATCAAATAAACGCTTGTTTTATACATAATTTTTTATGAGGAAAAATTTAAGGTCAATCTCATTTATCTAGGATTAACCGATCTAGAGATATTTTAGTTTTCCGCTTTTTTTTTTTTGCTGTTGTTATTATGTCGCCCGCCTTGATAAAATGGCCAGTTACCAAATAAAACCAAAAATCTGACCGGAGCAGCACATCACATTCCCTGCAGACTCAAATTCATTTCCTTTTAATTTCATTAATAATACATTAAATAGAGTTTAGTTGTACTAAACAACAAGCATAACTAATTGAAATTGCACTGAATTTACACTTTTAATTCAGAATTCCATTTCATTTGGTAACTGGACTTATTCCTAAAACCGACGTAGCAAAAACGAAAAAAACCTGAATTATCTCGACAGTGGTTAGAACTAGAATAATGAGGTTAGCCTTGTTATTTTCTTCGTCAAAAATTGCATATGAAACAGGCATTTAATTAAAGCATTTCAGTAGTATTTAAATTCTCTTTTTATTTTATTTTGACAATTTTGGAGGTCATTTCGCATCAAAAAGTCAGGTCTTATTTTCCGAAACATACAAAAATCTAATCAAAACCAGGGTAACCTACAAGGGAATTATCTTTCAAATTTTGTTAACTTTGGTTAATTAGTTTTTCAGTTAGAGTGGGTATAGACAATCTTCGTGGTCCACCTCACAAAAAAAACAGTTTATTTTATCCCGAATTATAATAAACCTAATCAGCACAGAGGTCACACTCAGGTGAATTACCTATAAAATTTAATGAAATTCGGTCAATTAGTTTTTGAGTCAGAATGGATATATACATTGCACATTCACACACGCACACACATACACACACGCACACACACAGACGCCATGCTAAAAATAGTGTATTCGTGTTCTGGAGGTCTCAAAACGTGTAGATTCATCGAAATTTCGCGTTGCGATACGATTCCAATACGTTCCTTATACTTTACCATGTAGTGCATAGAAAGTAAAAATTTAATTAAAAGTACAAATCCAATGTTATTTTGATCAATTAAACTCAATGTTATGGATTATTAAAGAAATAAAGAGATGAATTTGAAGCTGTTGGGAGAGTCAAAGTGCTGCCCACATCAGATTTTTTTTCAGATTTCAATTATTACCAGTGCAGAAAAGCTGCCTTATGGGCCACAGATATGTCGCACAAATGCTATTATCAAAGTCATCGAAAATATCCCCGAGTCTTTCAGAGATTTAAATTTCGATCTATTCCATCAAACTATGATTGAATTGGAAATTCAGTGGACAAAAATTAATTTGATTTTGGATTACGGTTTGCTTGTAATGTTTTTATAGGCTCATTATAATATGAAAAAAAAAATCATCCAAATTTAAAAATTTTGTGGCACCTCATGAAGCTCAAACTTCAGAATAATGTCAACAAAATGTAATTGAACCGATAAATTTCAAAACATACATTAACTTAAAATTAGGTTTTGGATAGTGCGAAAAAGATTTATTAAACGTACTTATAACGTACAAATATGTTAATCAATATATTTTGTCATACAAGATTTTGAAATTTACAATAATTATAGGATGCAATAAATTTTGATAATATTACAACATAACATCTTGCCACATGCAGTTAACTGCATGACTAAATCCTCACACACATGTTATGTACTTTCCACGTACTCTACATTTATGTACTTTGCATTATGTACATTTATGTACTTTGTATTTTGATAATATTATAACATAAAATGTCGCCACATGCAGTTGACTGCATGACTAAATCCTCACACACATGTTATGTACTTTCCCACGTACTCTACATTTATGTACTTTGCATTATGTACTCTGGTAAGTACTTTAAAGTGATAACAGAAATTATTATGATATCTAGTTAAGCAGTTTCTGCGACCCAGACCGTGCCATTTGCCAACACGGGATTAACTGCACGGTCGGGAAAAGCGTGATCCCATCACCCCCAGAATATTTATTAATTTTCAAAAGGAACTTTCAAAATTAAAAAACCGGCCAAGGTGGTTACAATGGCAATACAATACATCCGCCTCACTTGGTGGGAAAATAATAACAAATACATCCGCACAAATAGCGGGGAAGAAAAATAACAATCGTCCGCAAAACAGGTGGTGGGAAAACGGATTAACACTCATCCGCAGACATTTTTGAGGGAAGAAGACTTTAGCACTCATCCTCTAACAATTGCGGGCAAAAAACAGACGCGTGACGAGGATGTCCGAAATAGGCAATGAAAGTTTAAAACAATGAATAATAACTCACTCCCATGCAGGGACCAAATAACTTACCATTTTGCATGGTAGATGCTATATATTAATTTTTTACATATACAAATATATACACATTCTATCTACAAAATATACACAATAGTCATTTGATATATACACAATATGTAAACACAATATATGCAATTTACATAGGCAACTTAAACAACAATATATACAATACATAGGAAACTAAACAACAATATGTACAATATATACAATCATGCTCCCGAAATTTACAATATGCACAACCAACGTATTCCGACAACATGTACAATTAACACATACAGGCAATAAAAACTCTATGTGCATCCACAATTGCATTGTAAATGTGTAACTAATTATAGCTAACTATAACTACTAATTATTAGTAAAGGGCTTAAGATGTCTATGGGTTTAATATGTGTAACCATATAAAAAATATATAACTGAGATTTCATAATATTTGACAACATATAAGACCTAACCATATTATTGTGACTAGGTTTGCATGTGATATTTAGGAAATTTCTTCACAAACACCTGCAGCAACCAGGGCGCATGCTTCAATGTCTCTGGTGGACGAGGAACTAGTAAGAACCCTATTAAACCATAAGGCCTGTCCATTGTCCGAAGGTTTTGACAAGTGCCACCTGAGAGACAGCGAGACATCGAATACATAATGATCCGCGTCGCCCACTGCCCCACAGGTGCAAAGCGAGGAGCGTTTTACTGTAATCCGGTGAAGGTAAGCCGGGAAAGGACCGCAAGGTACTTTAAACATAAGGTAGGTCAGAGAAGGGGGGTTGCTTTTCGACCGGGAGAGAAACCTGAAGCGTGACGTCACTGAGATTACAAGTCAAGAAGAGGGGACATAGAGATACGTGTATAAAGTTTAGAAAGTTCGCGCTTATCATTCGAAAAGGAGATAAGATCATTCGTAATAAAATTTTAGAAGAATGAAATTAAATGATTCTTCTCATAAATGCATAGGGCTATCATTAAAATATTATAATACATATAATATTTATAATAAAAGCTGAAATATATCGTGAAAAGTGTAGTAAATATAAAAATTATATTTCAAGTGTTTTAATATAGATATGAATAAATATCTAATCATCGGATTTTTAAAAATATAGTATCCATTACCTTAAATATTGATAATACTTTCTACATGTAATATAAATATGCATTTCACCACCAGAGGACCACCTATTTTACATATCAATGAAACATGTCAATTATAAGTATTTTTTATACTGCTATATTAAAAACATTATTTTTAACTGCGGTATTAATGGTATGTGAGATTTTTGTGCCATTGGCTTCTTGTTTTAATCGTTTAACCGGCTTCAAATTACAAATTTAGTCCAAAAATCTTCTTCAAAATCTTCATCAGAAAAGTGACTCGAACAGACTGTTGCGTTACCAATGTTTATTTTATCCTCTCTTTTGCACTTCACGATCCATAATTTTTGGAGTGTAGGATCTTTTGGAAATCTATGAAAACTGATAGATCCCATTGACTTCTTATAATAATTTGAACACAAAGCAACCGAGCATCAACCAGGCATTTTTGTGCTTACCAAAATTATATTTTATATACGTAAAAATACTAATATATATACATCTATAATACACAAATTTACACTTAAACTTCATTTTTACGATAGAATTACAAATTATATTAAAACAACGACTGATACAGTCTATGTTTTCCCATAGAAATGAATGCTAGTCGGAGAAACTGGCACTTCTCCTTCTAACCCAGTGACGTCACGAACGGCGATAACGCCCGCTTTCTAGAATACTGTCAACGGCGGCATTCTACTCTTTTGATCTCTGACCCTCCCTGAAAGGACCGTACCCAGTAAAGAAAAGGATCAGAGCTCTATTGACTATTTGACGGGATGGATCAAAGGAAGGGCAAACTGAACGGGCCCGCGAACCACCCTCCCACAAGTCACTGAGCGTCCGCCATCTCTCAATCACCTCCTTCCGAACAAAGCTGGAAAGAAGCGAGTAGGGGCAGGAACATCCAGCAGGAACATCCGGCTCGCCGGATCTAGCCGCTAACATTGCGCTACTATCTGCCTCCTCGTTTCCGACAATTTCCACGTGGGCTTTCACCCAGCGCCGAGTAACAAGGCCACGACAAGGTAAAAGTTTCTCTTTTATTTCCGCCAACAACGAAGAACGGTTTTTTTCGGAGCACAGTGCGGCTATCGAAGAGGTGCTGTCAGAATGGATGGCAGCAGAGGAACCATTTTCCAGAGCCCATCTTCCCAGCAGAGTTCAGGATGAGATACTAAATTAAAATTGTTTTATTTGAATCTACTAACATGAATCAAATAAGTTAAGCAGTTTGCTGATGGAGCTAATGTTATGATGAAATTTTGAATTTGTTAATTGGTATCTCTCTACACTAACATTTTCTATCTATTAACGGACGCTCGGCTTTAATTGGCCTTTATTTCAGTTAACTATTCAGCATAATTTTCATCTTTTAAAGTTTAACTTTAGAATTAAGGAAACCGCTTTTGTATTTCGGCATCTTCATTATAATACGTGTCTCATAACTGATTTTTGCTTTCTAATACGACGTATTGAGAAAATATTGTTTTCACGATTTCAAGATTTTGATGCCAATATATATTTTAGGACCTCATGAACACATTTCGATTATTTTAGGAGTGTTCTCTTTCCGTCTGTTTGTCTGTCTGATGTCTACTGTCGATTTATTTTTTCGTGATAGCATTAACAAGTATTATTGGATTTTCACGAAACTTTATATCCGGTTTTGTTTAAAAAAAAATCTAGAACGAGATAGAATTTTTTTTATTTTCGTGCGAAAATTTCGAAATTTATTCGAAATGTTATATTTTTTAACATGGCAGCTTAGGGTAAAATTTGACATCATGCATAAAATGATTCATGTTTTGTTCCATGATCACGACACTTAATAGTTTCAATCATTGTTGTCAAAAATATTCACGGCACAAATTTTTTTGTTCATGATGTCATTAGCCCCATCGTCGGGATACATTGTCAAATGTAGTATTAATGGAAAGATTATTACATTCACTTTAAAGTGAAAGGTGACATGCTATATTTGTAATAATTTGGGCCAAAGATACAATTTTTTTAAATGTTTCTATTGTGAATTTCGAAATAACATGAATACTCGTATGAGAAAATTGATTTGAACCACACACCAATTAATTTATAGCCAGAGATCTATAACTTAAAATATCTTTTGGAGGATCAGAGTTTGCATTTTAGAGATTGTTTCCTCTAAAATCACCTTGAAGATAATATGCAGGTATCGTATTGTTAATAATGTAGTGTAGATGCTTTGTTCCTTCTTAACGTGGCATATTTGCTTTCACTATGCATCAAATATAGAAAGAAATACTCTCATAACGAAGTCTGAAAACGTGAAAATGTCCGTCATTTTCTTCAAAGATAAACTTTTTTGAAATGTTCATATTTGCTACTGCGTAAACTAGCTGATTCACATATAAGTATTTCAAATCTGATTTTACGTTCATCTGTCGTGGAGAATGGATTACGGGCGTAATAAAAATGTACGTCTTATACACCAAATGCAATGCGTGAGACACATCTAACGAGGATTTCTTTGCAGTATGAAGATTTTGCAAAGAATAGCATTTGAAAACCATTTTAAAGATCTTGTAAAGAACTTGAGTCGGTAGAAAAACAAAAGACTTTACTTAATACTTTTGTACGTATTATAACATTTCCGCGATAATTGAAATCTAAAATTAGAATAGTATTTTTCGCTATTTACATTTTCAATTACTCTTTGATGGAAATTTGGGATTTAAAGAATATATATTTCAAAATCTTTAGGCAATTTTTTTAGTATTATATCAAGTCTTTAAAAAGTTTTCCGCATAAACCGGAATTTAAACTCAAGTTAATTTTTTTCTACCGAATGTTTATTTCAACCATAGTTTAAAATAATTATACATAATTATAACCTTTGAATGGTTCGGAAATTTTGATTGTTTTGGCAAAAATGTTTATGCAAAAATATGTGGTCTATAAGATGGATTCAGCAATAGCCGTAATTGAAGTAGTAAACTAGTGTTTTTCTGTCCAGCCTACTGATTAGACTAGGATACATAGCAGTCAGTCTCTCAGAACACATAGCACATGGAGATCATTCAGAACATGGAGAACATGTGACACCCCATGTTTATATTTGCCATAATTCGAAATTTCGCTGCTGCTTTTAAAATGTGTTAACAGCCTATCAACTAGTAGAAGTGTATAGATGTAGCTTTATGTTTTGGCCGCAAAAATAGATAAAAAAACACTTACGAAATTAATAAATAATACCGTCATTCTTAAAAATAGTTGACCAAAGTTTACATAATGGGCGAGTAACCAGTGGCGATGCTTACATTTTCATTTTACGGTTCCCTCTAAGGTATTACTATTAACAATCAAATAATTTCGATCGCTTAATAAATTCTCATTAACATAACATAATTATACATAGCACGATTAAGTATTACATATGAAATATTATACCATAAAAAGAGAAAAGAAAAAAAAGTGCTTAATTTTTTTTAAATATACGACGCATATTAGAAAATAATTTTCTTCAGGTTGTATTAGGGAGCTCTCTGCCTCCGCCTGTTGTTTCGTATATTTATCTAATAGAGTTTTGTCATACGTTCAGTTCTAAAACAGTTTTCTGGCACATGACATTTTCTGTCTTGATTTACTTTTGGAGTTGCAGTGTGATGTAGCAGTATTGTATTTGGCCACGCCCACACTGAACTGTGACATTTTTAACAGGATCATTTAGTTATCTTGTTTCATTGACATTGAGTTAGTTCATTTTCAGTAAATTTGAAAGAAATAGGAGTGTAAATAGTTAAGCAGTTGGTTTTCATTTCAAAACACTAAAGGAGAAAGTACAAAAATTGAAATAAATTTCTTGTATGTTTTTTAATATTATCACTAATTCTGTCATATCAAATTTATATTATTTTTTTAAGTATACATCACTCTACAAATCATCAGTAATTTTACTTTGTCGGTAGCTACATAGACTTAGATATGGGTTAGTTTAGAATGGCTAACATTACTCTAGCACTTTACAGAGTATAATCTGGAAAAAAAAAAGGAAGGTAATTTTTTTTTTGTGTTTTATAAATATCGATAATATTCTAAAAGTTTTTGCTAAATAAAAAAATTAATTTAGCATGTTTATAAGGATTATATTAGCCGATAATGAATCAAGAAAGCTACAGCTTATATAGCTGCAGTAAATTTATAAAATTAGATTATATACTCTCATCTTACGGACGCATTTTCCTCTAATGTAACGTTGCCCGGTAAGCAATTAAAAATTGTCAACTTGACGTAATAGGAATAAAAATTCTTCGTTCGCAATGTCACAGTCTAGAATAAACATTGAAAACAGCTGGCAAAACACACGCATTATTACAGTTAAAAATAGTATATTCATTTAATTGACAATATCCATATAAACAACTTGCGCAAATACTTTATATTGTGCTATGCACACAGGATCGAATGACGCCCAAGGATTTCATTGCAGTAAGAAGACAGTCGCAGTTAACAAATTCGGCTCCTCTTCAGAGAGTGTTCTTATTTCTCATGTCGTCATATGCGATTCTGTCCAGACAACACTGGCTGGATATGAGAAAAGCTGTTGTATACCTTGGCTATATGATCCGTCGTTTAGGGTAGTTCTGTATTTCGCAAATGTTGATTTGACGCAATGGAACGTACTTTGTTATTTGGAAATAAAGACCTATGCATATATATTTGTTTGAGTCCTTTCTTTCGAAATTATTTTTTACCTTGAAAAATTCGAAGAAAAGTTAAATATTTTAATTCCGTCCTTTTTGCATTATGTTTCTTTCAAGGATGTACTTTTGAAAAAATCATTGCTAAAATAATAAAGCCCTCCTGCACTAACTAGTGTCATAAAATAGAAACTATTGTCATAAAATGAGCATTGCCGTCAAAGTATGAGAAGTACCCTACGTGATTTTACATTCGAAAGCTAATGTTCGCCATTGCAAAGGATTTAGCGGGTCTCATTCTCAATATATTGTAGTTTCTTCTTAGGTCGACAAATCAAAAGTAACTATTATCGCCAATAACATATTTAACACCTCGTAAAGAGAAGTTTATAAAAGTTTAATTGAATAATTTCCTAATTAAAAAATTATTGAATATAGTTTACATAATGTGTCACATTTTTGCAACCGCATTTTTTTCACAGCGTAGTGTTAGTCTTTTTAAATTTCAATCGATTTTGTGTACATTCAATAGTTTACATTTATTACATTATTATCTTTAATAATTTACATTTTATGATGTTTTATTTACTTTTTAATATATTACTACGGTAAAAAAAATTCGACTTACGTCCACAATGCGTATAGTCAAAGCTACAGTGTCATCTCTGTAATAATTCATTAGCTTAGTTGGATTTCAAACTGCTGAACGTTATATTAATAAATGTATCCCATAGAGTTGTTTGCCTACGATTATTTGTCAGAGTCTCTCTTTAACCTTGAAAACTGATTTGCTTAAAGAAGAATACATTTTCACTTATGGAAATTCTACATGTATGCAAATTTTTCATGTATGCAAATGTCATGTATGCAAAATGTTAAGTATGCAAAGTTTGGCTACACGATCTTTTTTACGTCCAATATGCTAATTTTTCGTTTTTTGCCTAACTTTTAGTTATGCGTGTGTAATTAATATTTCATTCAGATCTTTTCCAATATGTTTGATTGAGTTTCAAAATTCAGAAACATGCATTGCATAAAAGTTGCGGCACACCTGATATTTCCAGGATTTTCTGTTTTAGGAGGGTCACACCGAAATTTTTTAGATACGACTAAGTGGTACACCTTAAACTTGCCACCTCCTAAGAGTGTTCAAAGTACTCCCCTCCAACATAATTGTACTTTTGTAGGCGAATTTTCCACAGAATAAATGCTCCAAGCCATCCATTTCTTGTAATCGATGAAAAATATACTTTTATATTCTCATCAATATCATCTTAATAAAAACGACGTCCACGTATTTTTTTTAGATTAAAAAATAACCTCATAATAAGTCAGACAATAAGTCACACATAGCAAGGGCAGGAGAATAGGGTGGATGTTCTATCACTTTTTTTTTTTGTTCAAGAAATTCGACTGGCATTCCTGCTGCATAAGAATATGCATTGTCATGGTGAAGCAGAAGTCACTTAACATTCGTTTCCAGAAGAATTTTTGGAAGGTACTAAGTGGTGTACCATTTAGCTGTAACTATCTTCTGTGTATCCAGCTTCATGTCTTTGACTATACCTGTATTTTTGAATACATTACACAGCATACGTTACTTTTTTCATTGCTTGTCGTCTTTTCGCCGTTGTTGGTTTGCGTTCACCTGAAAAGACCCATACTTCACTTTCGGTATAAAACGGTATGTACGTTTCATCACAAGTTATGATTTTAAGCATAATACGGTGTTCTCTATCAATAAGTAATTTTGGGTTCCTCAACTGATTCTGTCACGCTCAACTTTTTGGTGTTCTGTTAAATTATGGGGACCCAACGACAAACTAAGTTTTTCATATGCAGTTCTTCATGAATGATTTTATGTATAGCTGCAGATCCAATGTTAAGCTCCTTCTGTATTATTTGGTAGGTACAGCGATTTTCATCGGTTAACATTTTTCGAATGGGCGACACATTTTATTGGACTACAGCTGACAAATGTCTTCTTGTGTGTTTTTCATACAGAAGAGAATTTCGGCCTCTTCTAAACTCTGTAAACCATCTGAATACAGTGGTACGAGATGGTGCATCGTTTACATATGCTAATTGTAGACGTTGAAGACATTCTTCTTGATTTAGCCCCCCTTTAAAAAATGATGCTCTCACGTCAACTCAATTTTTTTTCTTTCAAAATTTGTTCTACGATATCTAAATTGTAATTGTTGCAACACATTATTGTCTTCGGACATAAAATAGTTCAAATTTAAATATCCGAAAAATAATTTTTTTTCTGGCGCATATCCTATGTCCCTGTCTCAAAAATGCCTGTATGACTCTCATCTTTTCCCCACTCGGGGTGAGGCGCTATATGCGAGAGGGAATGGATTGTCCTATATCCTCCTCCCACCTCACCTAAGTGGTACATTGACCTGTGGATTGAGTCGTAAGTTATTCCGTACTCGTAAAGAAGACTGTTTCAGGTGGCGGAGAGGAGCGGTCTTGTGGCCTATCTCCAGACCCGTCGGCGAACGGGAGTCGGGCCTTCGGGAGATTATCTTCGGATCTCGTCAGGTGAAAGATTTCGTCGACTTCATTTCCCTTGGTCGTGCACTCTCTGGTTGGTCCATAGGAAGCCGAACCTCTCTCCTTGTAGTCGGCATAAACCCATAGGTTGCCGCGGGAGTAGGACCTTAATATGTTGTTGTTGTTGAAACCCAGACCGTCCGACCTACCAGAAAGGTGTAAGGTAACTGTTTGGACGGTCGGGAAGTGCCACCCAATTTAGACCGGAACCCAGTGGGGGAAGCATCCACAGGGACCGTACCCTCCTTCCCCTACCACCAACCTCTCGGAAGGACTTTCGGACCCACATGTTTAACGTGATCGTACTCCGCATGAACACGGCGGCAGTTTTGGCAGTGGCTGGAATCGAACCCGGGCCTACCGAGTGCAACTCCAGCGCGCTAACCAATGGGCTACCGCGCCCGGACCTTAATATGTGAAAGCCCCAGGCCGTCCGACTCGTCCAGAGGACTTAGAGTATCTATTTGGACGGCCGGGAAGGGGACCTTAATATGTGTCACTCTTATAGAAGACACTGTGCTTAGCATCGACAGTTAACGATAAATACGCGCAAGTTCTTGAAAACCGCGTACGAGAATCGATCATCTAATGCTCCCATGTGATGATCATATTGTAAACAGGACTCTATCTACCAAATGCAAAGTAGGCAAAAGCTGTATGCTCGCTCTTGTTATTTCGCTCTTTTCACTTCGTCATCCCTATTGCATATAATTTCTGATATAGCTCTTATCCTTTCTTGGTGGCAGCAATTTGTTTTGTGTCCCACTGTGCACAGAAGAATAACACACGTTGACTGCATTTAGAATATTTTTGCATTGCATAAAACAAGGACAAATGGAAATTGGTTTAATTAGCATGCTATGAATAAGACATTAATCTCCCTATTTACGTGCATTTATTTTTGCATCAGTAGAGTTTCAAACTGGAAATAGAGGAACAGAGGTGCAAACTTGGAAATGAGGAATATTAGTACAAACCGGAAGTAGAGGAAAAGAGGTGCAATCTGGGAATAGAGGAATATAGGTGCAGACTGGGAATAAAAGAATAAATGTGCAAACTGGGAATAAAGGAAAATAGATGCAAACTGGGAATAGAGGAATAAAGATGAAAATTGGGAAAGGAGGAAATCAAATACAAACTGGGAATAAAGGAATAGAAGTGTAAACCTGGAAGGAAGTTGTGTCTAATGGAATGTTATATTTTCTATTAGTTCCTCCAAAACCATTCCTTTTTGTGACATGATAAAAATATTTATGTAGATTACGATAGTTTGATATAAGCTCAACAGGACTATTATTTTTATTTAAGTTGTGCATTAGTTTGAAAAGTGTTGGTGATCGTATTGATTTCATGATAGCGTATCGACTTTCATTAATTTTGTGTGTAATTTATGATCCGAAATTAAGACTTGGCCGCTCTCCGTGACATTTTTCACATAAATTAATCTGATCAATTCGGTTGCAATAACATAACCCGATTATCTATGTAGCACATAATAGGAAAATGTGTATTGCCTATGTGGGAATATCTGTTTTTTGGAGACTGCCAAAACATTCAATCACGCTACAGCTAAGTAAGGCAAATATACTCGACAAGTCCAGATGCACCTCATAGCCATATTTGTTAAAATTCAATTGAGATTTTTATTTAGGTAATGTCGAGAGAAATTTTGTGCAAATGTCGAACCAGTAGGCTAGTCGAGATAGAAAAAGTTACTTCAGCAGTTACTGCTGTTTCAATTTTACTGTTATCATTAAGTCCACAGAAAGTTTTGTTTTCAATAAACTTACATGGGCATCCGTAACATATTATCTCGGACTCGCCAGAGAAGGAGTTTGCCCTAAGCAGTTTTTCCTAAATATATATATATATATATATATATATATATATATATATATATATATATATATATATATATATATATATATATATATATATATATATATATATATATATATATATATATATGTATATATATATACATACTTATATATATATATATATATATATATATATTTATATATATACTTATATATATATATATAATATTTATATATATATATATATATATATATATATATATATTATATAAATTGCGTCTCATAAGTTTATGCACAAGTAACAAAAAATGAAGTTATTTAACAAATGTGATGTCCATTTCGTTTTGTAACTTGAAAAACGCGATCTGGCATTGACAGAATAAGAGAATGAAGAATTTCTGGGTCAAAATTATACCAGCAGTTTCCAATTTCACACTTTAATTCGGTCAAAGATGAAATCTGTCTCCTATTCGCATAAACTCTTCTAGATAGGATCCCCCAAAGATTTTCTATGGGATTGAAATCGGGACTTACGGTTTTTCAAACCATAATGTTATTAAACTGCAAATAAAGTTTCGTTGATTTTGCTGCATGAATGGGAGCATGATCGTGCTGAAAACAGAAGTTTGATCCTGCTAGATTCGCAGCTTCTGGTAATATGTGATTCTTTAAAGTTTGTTGGTAATTTAGCGCATTTTGTTCACCGTTAATAAATGCTAAGAATAACGTACCATTAAAGCAAAACGCTCCATACACCATCAAGGAATGACTTTGTTTTCTACTGAAAAAAAAAACAAAAAACTATATGTTCTTTGCGTAGGTCATGCCAGAATGATGTCCATCCAACTGGGACATTAATATTCCATTTCTTTTCATCATTAAATATAGCAGTTATCCATTGGTCGTCCCTGTTCATGTGTTCCCGAGCCCAATCCATAGGACGTAATTTATGATTTTCAGTTAAAATCTGAATTCGCTTCATACATGCGAGCATTATATTGCAATTTCTTTGTAAATGTCTGTGAATAGATCGAGATACATTTAAATCTGTTTCACTTTGTATTTCAGATAATGACAGTTCTTGAGTCGATGCTAGACGAAAAAGATTTCTGTCATCTCGAGAGCTGGTACATTTTGAACTGCCTGATCTATCTTTTACTTTATAATCGCGCTCCTTTTTTAGCACAGCATAAATGTCCGCGTTTTGACGGATTTAATATTTTCGCGATATCAAGAACAGACTTTCCGTAAGCTTTTAATCTCCAAATTCCACACACTTCGTCTTTTGTAAACAGTTCTATACGCGGCATTGTACTGAATGTTGAGAGGTGAAACTCAGCAGTCTTATATATAGTGGGCTTATATATTTTATTTTAGTATTAATTATATACAGTATTATCACTTATCCGCTCATCCCAATATGTTATCCTCCTTTGGCATAACTTTTTGTGTTTACTTTGAAATTCACACATGTTAGTTTTGGTTAAAAACTGCACTTTTCAGTACAGCTCTCACTTTATCTATTAGTGCAATGTACCATTAGGTAATTTGTGTATATATAATATGATAATCCAGTTTATATTTATATTAATAGATATTCTTATTTATGTTTAGTTGTTATTTGTATTCAAGGAATTATTTATAATCATATATAATCATTAATTTTTAATCAAACATTAGTTTAAACCTATTACACCTTGTACTTTTTATTACAACTATGTAAAGCTCAACTACTATGATTTATTTTATTATTATTTGCTTGCGGTTGGAAAAATAGTGTAACTGTTAATCAATACATTAGTGACCTTTAACCTATATAAATTGGGATATAGGGGATCGATAGCCAGCAACCAATTCTTTCACTTTCTTGATTTGTAGACACTCTTAAACGCCAAGCCGTCAATATTCACCAAAACTCATGTATTTTCGTAATTACCGGGATAAACATTGTAAGACCTGTCCGTCAGCTTTACCCTCTCAAATTAATAATAACAAATTAAAAAATAAATAAAATTGAATCTTTTTTGTGGCGTTTTATACCTGTCTGTAATATTTTAGAACTATTTATTTCATTAAAAATTGATTTCGCTTTCTGTGGTAGTATGTTAACAGCGTCAAAAACATTAAAAAATTTGCGCCTTATATGGAGGTAGCAATTTTATAGAAGCAGTAAAACTTGGCGGATCTTGACTAAGGCACATTGGCTGAATGAGAAAATGTGTGGTACAGCTTGCAAAATGATCCGTCTTGTAGGGTAGTTAAATCTTTTTTAACTGTTGATTTGACACAACGGAACGTGCCTTTGTTGTTTTGAAAAATCTCATAAATATCGATGTCAATAAATATTGATCTATAATTATATATATATTTGTTTGAGTCTTTCCGTGTGGAATTATTTTTTACCTAGAGTAACTAGAAGAATAATCGAGTTTTCTCATTTCGTCTTTTTTGCATTATTTTACATTTAATAATATTATTTCTAAATATGTATTGCTGCACCCGTAACCCCCTCCCCCCTCAGAACTACCCAACGTAATGAAATAGAAGATATGAGTAATGCCGTAATAGCAGTTGCTATTGTAAATTTGGGTAAACAACTTAACAACCAGTAAAAATGTATTGACGTGGCTTTATATTTGGGCACCCAAAATGTATAAAAGAAACTTAAAAATTAAATACATTATACAGTGAATATAAAAGTAGTTGACCTAAAGTTAACATAATTGGCGAGTTATCATAATTGACGAGTTATATATAACCAAAAGTTAACATAGAATTTAATCCACTGACGATATTTTCATTTCGCAGGTCCTTCTAGGCCATAGGGTAATACTTATAGTTAAGAAATAGTTTCGAATGTTTATTAAATTCCCATCAATATAATATTATTATGCATAGCATGCTTCATTATTACAGAAAATCTGTATATTCAAAATAAAAATAAAAAAAAGAAGTGCTCGATATTTAAAATATACGGTAAATATGAGAAAATAATTTTCTTGGGAGTGCGTTCGGTCGCTCTCTGCCTCCACCCGTTGCCCCGTTTATTTATGTAACACATGTTTTTGCTATATGTTTGTCCACTTCTAAAACAGTTTTCTTTATTTTTCTCGAAATTTGCATATATCTGTGTTCTTCATTTATGAAGTGGCTGTGTGATGTAGCAATAGTGTATGTGGCCATGCCCACAGTGTGCACTACCATTTAAAAAAAAAAATATTTAGTTACCTATTTGCATTGAAATTGAGTTTGTTTGCAGTAAATATAAAAGAGAGAATGAGTGCAAATTGTTAGCAAATTGTGCTTGAAAGCCATTTTCCGCATGGTTTTTATTTTAGCACTAATTCCACCATATCAAGTTTATATTCATATTTTTATTTTTGTGTGACTCGAGAAATCATTAATTTTTTTTTTGCCTGTAGCTATATGGACTTAGACATGAGATTAAAACGGATAACATGCCCTACTACTTAACAGATATAGAATTTTGAAAAAAGGTTAAAATGAAATATTTTTGTGGAGGTTTAATTTCAATAATATTTTAAAAGTATTTATTTATTTTATATAAAATTGGTTTTATTTTAAATCGAATTCGATTAGAAATTGTTAGCTTCAAGAAAGACGGGACTTATGTTACTGTGGCAAATATATAAAAGTAGTATCATACGCTATGTCGATCATGTCCAGGGTATAATGGCTCGATATGAGAAAAGGTGTTGTACACATTGGCAAGATAATCTATCATGTAGAGCAGTTTTATCCTTCACAGATGTTGATTTATCGCAATGGAACGTTACTTTGTTAATTGGAAAGATCTTTAACTATCGATTTATGCATTTATATTTGTTTGAGTACTCCCTACGAAGTTTTTTTACTTCGAATTACTTGAAGAATAATCGAATTCTTTCATTTCGGTCTTTTGTATTATGTTTCATTTAAGGATACAATAGCAAGAAATTCATTGTAGAACCCGTAAATCTTCCTTGTACTACATAGTGTCAAAAAATAGAGACTGTGATCAATGCAGGCAAAGTAAGAGACATATCCAAAGAAATTTTACATTCGAAAACCAATGTTAGCCATTGCAAATGATGTAGCGAGTCTCTTTCTCTCGATATTGATTCCTTTTAAACTGACATATCAAAAATATTCATTGCAGTCAATTCTTTTTTTAACCCTCATAAACAGAAGATTATAAAATATGTATAACTGAATAATTTTTCAATTAATAAGTAGCATTGTTGAATATAGTTTACGTAATGTGTCAAACTTTTGCAAGATACATTTTTATTAACATCTTAGACTATATTTCTATATTTGAATTTTAAACGATTTTGTGTACATATCAATAGTTTACATTTATTACATTTTTCTCTTTCATAATTTAATTTTTATAATGTTTTATTTACATTTAAATATACCAATATGGTACATAAATATTCGTCTGAACTCTACAATGTTTATAGTCAAAACTGCAGTCACTTGCTTATAATGCATTAGCCTCGTTGAATTTTAAACTACTGAAAGTATGTTATTTAGAATTATACTATAGAGTTATTTGCCCGCGTTTATTTGTCCGAGACATTCTTTGTTTTGAATACTAAACAGCTTAAAATACATTCATGCCCAAAAGTTAAGCAACAAAGTGAAAACTACAGATTAAACAAGAAAGATCAATCATGCTTAAAGCATTGATTATGAAACACTTTCCAACTTCAATGTAATTTTATTTAAACAAGTCTAAAATGCAATACATTCCTCGGTAATATTTTGAAACTTATCACAATACTGCATTAATTTATTATATTTGAAAACTTAAACCTTCATCGAAAAAAATGAACTTCATTCAAATGACGGCATTGAAATATAAATTGCCTGGTTTAAACATCTCTAAAATGTTATACATTCCTCGGTAATAGTTTTAGAATTATCATAATACTACGATAATGTATTATATTTGAAAACTTCATCGAAAACAACTGAAATTAATTCAAATGACGTCATAGAAAAAATAACACGCCTGGATCTCTCTATAAAAACAGGATTTCATTCATAACTTTCTCCCAATCATTTCATTCATCACAATACTATAATAATTTATTTTATTTAAACATTTTGTTTAAGACCATGGAGCTACAAAAAATTAAACTCTATGCTTGGAACTTCATCGAAAAAAATCGTCCTTCTCTTTATGAAATCAATTAATATTTCATTCATATCAGCCATGCAGACTCCATGGACTAAATTATTTTGTGTTAAAAAAATACAGGAATTCTAATACAACTCATTCTATATATTTTGCTGTTTACATTTTACATAGGTGAAAAATAGGCTTAGTTGTAGAAATAATCAAATTTAGATGAGCATTTAAACTCAAATATATTGTCATTGCGTTGTTTCAGTATGTAGATCCACAGAATTAAAGCAAAAATAAAGTAGTTTTCGGACGGATACAACACTCAATATGAATTAAAAAGAACTTAAAAAATCACGATTTTGAAACAAGATGGATGCCATATATCATTTTGAAGTGGGTCATGTGATCGTTTCATATCATGGTCACGTGATCGTTTCATATAAGAGGTGTAATTATTATTTTAATTTTTATTTAAAAAACTACTGAATATATTTCGCTGAATTTTTTTTTAATATATTTTATGGAACAATTTGAATATTGCCTAAAATTTTCGAAGCAATTTGTGAATTTTAAATCCGCTTAAAAAATGTTTGAAAAATTAGGTCCCATAGGGCTCAATGTATTTCATTTTTTCGACCCGGGTTCAATCCAAAACTAATTGGGTAATATTATTCATTTATATTCCCATAGGTTCTACAGACCGTCTGAACAGCATACTAAAATTCCATTTTGATTAAGTTATTTTTACGGCAGTTATCGTGCTAACGGACAGACAGACAGACAGAATGAACAAAGTCATAAACACTTTTCAACTTTGTTGTAAAGTGTTAAAAAATGTATTTATTCGATTTCGTTCTAACTTTCACGTATCATGGAGTATAACGAAAGACATTAGTGCGGGGAAATGCAAAGAAAATTATCAATACATAATTAAATTATAGAGATAAATAAGAACATAGAGTTTTGAGATAATTAATAAGAATATAGGGTTTTGAGAGGATTAATAAGAACATAGGGTTTTGAGAGGATAAATATGAACACAAGGTTACGAAATGGCTCGCAAAATTCACCAACGTCTAAAATAAAATACTCTGTATATTCAAATGTATCAATTAAATGCTACTTTTATACGTAATTTTGTCGAGAAAAAAAATACCAATCCCAATAATTTAAATGTACCCATTCTCGAGATACTTAATTTTTTTTTTCACATTTTTGTTACGACGTCTTTGAAAAATGTCCAGTTACCAAATAAAAACAAAAATTGAAATAAAAGTATAAATTCCGAGTTATTTGCGCAATTAAACTTAATTTAATGAATTATTAAAGAAATGAGGAAAAAATGAATTTGAGTTTGCAGGTAAAGTCATCTGCTGCCACATTATATTTTTATTCATGCTTGCATTAGATGCTGCTTTCAGATATGTTTTAAATACGAGTGCAACCTTTAAAATATAAGATTTAAATGTCACATAATAATAATAATCGATCGACTACTGTTATTAAATGCAGATCTCTGGATTATTTAATTATTTATCAATATCGAGATGTGTAAATTTATAGCAAGTGCCACACGTTAAATAAGTCATATTTTTCTTCAAAATAAGATTGTTTTAGAATTCAATTAACATTTTTTGACAAATTTCAAACAGGGAAACTTAAATTCATTTCATTGAACACAATATATTTTAAAATAATTGAATTTCTCAATAGTTTCCCTCCAAGCGAACTTAGAATGCAGACAGAAATGTCAGTTTTTTTTTCCACTGAATATCTTTCTGGAATGAAATCTTAGGAGGCGAGAGAGATTAAACAGCCCTAAGAGGACAATTCAAGTATTGATGGAAATAAAATTCCGCAAATCAACGCAAGGTATTTCACAATTTTTTTTTAAGTTAACGCGCAAAATCTAATTGCTTTTTTCTAAAGTTTGCACGATGGAGGGATATTTTAAGTAACTTAAAAAAATATGATGTTGACAGTAGTTGAAATTTCTCTACAGACTTAAAATGTGTTTTTGTTATGTTTCTTTATACAGCGTGTTTGTCTGATCAGGATTTTAATTTTAAAGGTTATTACTAAACACATACTTCCGATTGGAAAATTAATTTGAACCGATGGAAAAGTTTGTTCCAAATTTTTTGCGGAACTAGATGAGTTATTTGCATGAAAGCACAAAATCGACCTTTTTACACACACCCTTTGACGAAACAATATCTAATTACTCGAAAAATGTTTGTAAACTGATGTGTAATAATTGGTTAGTTTGACATATGCTTCATACCTGTAAAATGAATGTATGATGAATGAAACAATATTCCCCACATACACCAAAAAGCCATGCTCTGTACCAAGCAATTTTTGAAAAAAATTAGGGACTATTCACAAAATAAAACTTCAGTGTACTTTATGTACTTGTATTTTCCAATTAATATAACCACAATTCTGTTTCATTAATAACATCACATGTTTTTCACTCATAACCGTTAGTTTTTAATGACCTTCAGAATTTATGCAAAGTAATAGGAGATAATAAGTATTATATTATAAAATAAGTAATTTAAATTATATTATTTAATATAATTTGTCTTATGATTCAATTGGATTATTAATTGGAAGTATGTGTTCAGAATGAACAATTTTATTTTTGTCAGGGAAGAAATTACAAAACAAATTGTAATGCATAACGTACAGAAAACTGCTGAAATCAGCGAACACCAAGATGAATGCAGGCCTCACACCTGCGGCGTAGGGATCGTTATACATTGGCGAAAACACCATTTCCCGTACAGCGGCGGCAGCAACATGGTCCGCATCGTAATCGACAGGGCTATAGTAGATGAGGTTTTTCATATGGACCCATAGGAAAAAGTCCAGTTATGAAAGATCTACCGATCATGCGGGCCAAGTGATGGGCCCACCCTGACCAGTTCTCACACTGGGGATGTTGCATCCAAGGAGTTTCGCACCGCCACACTGAAATGGGGTTGTGTTCCGTCCTCTTGAAACCACATACGGATTTAGAACTACACACTCGAATTGTTGAACCCACATCCTCGCATTCCCGTCCGCAGCTCCGTTCATGAATTGCATATCGTTCGTCTTCTGATTCGTGAAACAATCCAACCTCTCTAAAATCCACGGTAGAACTGACGACGATTGAAATACCAGGCGTTTAATGCGTTCGATGGACAGCGCCCTCTAGCGCATAACCGGGCGTTACACTATATATATATATATATATATATATACATATGGTCTTTCTAAATTCATTAAAAATCAAAAGATCATCGCATTGAGGTGCGGTTTGTACCATAAATATTGCAAGGGCGGGTTTATTTTTTTGACGTGGAAATACTTTACAGTTTAAAAAATCACCTACAGGTGATGCTTACCCGAATACATTTGCCAGAAGTATGCAAATGAGGCTGTATAGCAAAGGGCTATAGTGCTCTGTAGATTCTTCATTTGATTCGTTAGTAAACGGTACAATGAAGAAGTCCTTGCGAGAATGTTAACTTTGATAGAGAAAGCCTTGTTAGTGAAGCTGTGTTAAGTGAGCGGAGAATCAGAATCAGATGCTTTGCGAAAATTCCGATTTAGGAAAAATCTAAAGAAAGGGAAAGGTCCTATCACCTGCTCAGGGTCCCTTAGGCTTGTCACACGATTTGACACGTACAGTAAGTTATTTGCTTTGTCTTCCCGATGCGTTCAGCAAGTACTTACTAGCAGTAGTGGTAAAGGTATAATGTCCACAAGTGGCCGTTTTAAAACTGACAGGTGATTTGTGGAATTTTGGAACCAAAGTAACATATAGAAATTTATAATATTTACAATAAATATTTAATTGTGTATATAATTTAACATTTTAGTTTTGATTTTATGAACTGATTATTAATGGGTTTAAAAATATGATTATTTTTTAAGTAATTCTGTCACAAAGAAACATAATATTTTTTACAAATAATGGCATAATTATTGGAAGATTTATCTACATAAGTTGTGACAAAATGTTCTTGAACTTCTTTAATAGCAGATAGGAGTTGTTTATAAGGATAACTAGGCTTCGTAAATTTGATGTTTATAATAACATTTTTACGAAGATGTAGGGTAGTATACTTCCATAGATGGAATGCTTCAATAGGAATGGAATGTAAACAAGCTTGTTGGTATATAAATTGATCAAAATCAAAAGATAAAGACTGAAGAAGAAGTTTGGGGTGATGGTAGAATGGAATGCGAAATTTAGACCATTTATTCTTAATACCCTTAAGTATAACATCCTGAACTGTACTGAGATCCCCAGTAATAATGTGTCCATGAGATGAGTTGACATAAGGAGTACGATTCTTATCGCTGCATACACATGATGTAAGGTGATCGGAGTTTAATGACCTGGAAACTTTATTGTAATTGTAAATAGTTCAACTAATTGGTAAATTATGTTTGAAAGATTTTTGTATTTTGATATCACTTACTGGTAACATGTGCTGAAGTTTTGCAAATAGATAATTAAAGTTGAGAGAATTAAGAATAGTATGTTTAAGAGAAATTACATAGTAAGCTATTTTAGTAATACAAACAGCATCCGTTTAAGGAACAGATGCAATGACAGTACGGGTGGTTTCCTGAGGGATGGATGGCCATATGCATTAAATCACCCTCCAAGGGTCGTCATCTGTATGAGACAAGAGCAGACCATTTAAGCTACGGCCAATAACGTCTCATACATGCTCGATGGGTGATAGATGTGGAGACAGCGGGGAAAAGGAAGCAACTGAATATCTTGCATGGTTTGTCTGCTAAAGGCTGTTGTGTGCGGTCGCGCGTTATTTTGTTAGAAAACATTATTTTGCAACTGCTGAAGTTTGATGAGTGAAACCGGCAGCAGCACCTCATCAACATATCGTCGAGCGTCATTATGCCTCTAATACGAACCAGAGGTGACCGGCTATCGAAGCCGATGGCACATCAAACCACGCTGACGCGCAGTAAGGCGTTCAACAGTCGCAACATTAGCTCTGTTGACGCGTCGCCTCCAGACTCTCACACGACGACTGTCATTCTACAAACAGAACCGAGAGTCTTCGCTGATCTTTACCATGTTCTATTCAGTCGTCCAAAAGGCTCGGACCCGACACCATTGCAATCTCTCATTTCGGTGACTTGCCAATGGCAGTCTTCTTAAAGGACGGTTTGAATGCAATACCCTTTCGGACAATTGTGGAGAAACTGTTCTCGCTGTTATTGGAAAACCCAATTTACTCTTCAAATTTTGCAGAATGTTGACAGCTGCCATTACACACTATAGGGATATGGTTACCGTGGTGAATGACTAATATAATTACTTGATGTTCTTTGAATTGATATTTTTATATATAATTAGATACCCTAACAGCATTTTTTTTCACAGTGACGTAAGATTTACGTCACACTGTGACATTGGGACGTCACAGAAAATCGCAGTACGTCTCGGCAATGTCAAATTGAGGTCACAGCGAAGTCATTTTGGTCATTTTCCTAGTCGTTTGTGACCTCGCATATTAACTTGTTTGTGACATCATATTGTAATTGCCATTATAATGTCGTTACATTGTTACGTGTTAATTAAATTGTCGAAACGTCACTGAATATAGTCACAATGAAGTTATAAAGTTACTGATACGTAACGTCGCATTGAAGTCACAAATATGATGTCACATTAGGACCTAGGTGTCACTTGACTACAACTTCACTGTCACGCATGTGGCGGTCTTTGCAATGAGGGTAATGGCAAATATTTTTTGTAGTTAAAAAATTGGGTTTTTAATGTGTAATCTTAGGATAAGAATTACTTCAATTTTTTTTTCATTCATGTCATTCACTTGTATTAAAGTTTATCAATTTCAATAAAAATGTTCCGGCTCCCGAGAATGTAACCGCCTTGTAAAGCATGATAAACCGGGGAGTGGGGATCACAACCACCAGACCAAATTGAGGTACGTCAAGTTTTTGTTTCAGACTTTGGCATTGGTTCCATTTAGACAATTATAATTGTAACTAAAAGGGTGGGTCAGCAAAGCGCCGTACAAAATTCAGTTACTTATTCAATTTCAATAGGCTTTAAATTGGTTATACAATCATTTACAAGTATACTTAATTATGTTATATATATATATAATAAAGCTGTATATATATATATATATATATATATATATATATATATATACCTTACAGCTTTATTACCTTCTTAAAAATATTTAGTATATATATCGTATGACCGTGATTTCAGTAGAATTATATAATTACAATCACAAACTCAAATGTTAAACGTACATTGCATTTCACCGAAATTAATTTATGATGAATTATTTCATGTCCTATTCAAAGTTAGCAATTACGAAGTGGGTACTTGCCAGTTAGCATTTGATTTATTGTCTTCATAGCTAAGCGGCTTTACAATAGGAATTCATTCTCATAGTGCGGTCAGAAGCATTTGTGACTAATTAATAAATATTAATTTTGCAGAAATCTGTATTTAGGTACGATATTTTTAAATAAGTTTGCAAGTTTAAGCATACAATATAGTACACGATACATTTCCTACCGCAATAGATTCAGGGATTGGTTCTTAAAGAAAAGCAAAAAGTATTCAATAAAGTTCAGTGTGAATTGTATCACACTTCGCAATCAACTATAGAGCCATTTGGAGACAGAAATATATAACTATTCGGTTATGAAAATTTCTTCAGCATGAATAAAAAATCCTACCATTTTTCGTGCATTTTTGTGTACGCCTCATCAAATTACGGTAAATATTATGCAAATTATTGATATTTCAAATTGTCTGTCACTATTGGGTATACTCGTTATACCATATCTACCATTTGTGCCATTTCATCTTTTAGCTTTTACTTTGTAGCTTGTCTGCAGCCTGGCAAATTGATGTCAGCGTATCTCCGAAACAGATATATGCTAATTTTATGTTTATATATTCGTATGTTGCTCAAGTTTACCTTATCCGTTGCTCAAGGTGTTTTTACTTTCACTTCATGCATAGTATAATGTATAAGAAAATTATTGTGATGGGGTAAGAAACACAAATCCAAGTTTTTGACTGTCAAGCACGTTTCAAGTATCCCTGAACTCGAATTGAGAAAAAAAGAGTATACACATAAAAAACCACTGTCTGGTTAAAACAACAAGGAAATCAGCCAATATCCCCCATACTCTGAAAATAACATATGGAAAAGAAGAAAATTTTTCAACTTCAAGTTTGCTAATTAACTAATGTGACACGTCATTGAAAATATTACATTATCAATAATTTGTTCGAAAAGAAAAATTAACGAAAGTTTTCCGCAATTCATCCGGTTTAATTTCCCTTAAAATATATTAAAGCATAATTTATTTATAGCAAGATCTAGTTGTTTTCAAAGTAGTGGTGTTTCAAATTAAACATGTATGCAAGCTACTCTTCTATGACATATTTGACTTAAAATATATGCACGAAAAGATGTTTAAAAGAATGTTCACTATGATACAAAATTTGGATAAGTAGCCTAAGCCATCTCCGGCAATTGCTTTAGTACTCCGCGGTAAAAGATACTTATCAATCTAATAACGTTCGAAAAGAAGTCACGTACTATCTTTAACACAGTGGTTATTAAATATGGTCAAAACGTTTTAGGGCACTGCAGCTTTGCTTGATGAACCAAGCAACTTTTATGGTTGAACAGTTATTAAATAAGATTGAAATATATATTGAAAAAGTTCATACCAGCGACTTGTGATTAGTACGTGATTATTTAATAATAAATAATACTCATTACCTTAAAAATATCACTTGTCGGTACCGATATAAGGGGAACTCTCCCAATGGGAAACTCAATATTGAATGACGTTTTAAAATGTATCCAGCTGCATATATTTTAAGTTCCCTTCTTTTTTCTCAATGAAACTGTTCTGTGCTTTATATGTAGGAGAGGACCTTCCATTCTCTAAATCCATACAATGTAGTTGGTGTGACCCAAACTGTAATGGGACACAAGATAAAAGAAAATGTTTAAATATATATATATATAAATGTAAAGTAAAATGAGGTTTCTTAATAAATTTAAAATACAATTATATACAGGGTTTTTTACAAACAGTGTCCTAAAGAAATGAAAATCAACGGTTAGCCATAGAAAAAAAAATTGAAATATGAAAAATAATATGAAAATAGAGATGGATTTAGATATGATGGATACAGCTACATCTCGGAATTAAAAAAATGTTCATTTAAAAATGCTAATTTAAAAAATGCGAATTTTAATGTTTCAACGGCCTCTTTAATCAAAAAATGTCAATTAGTAAAATTTGCTCCGCTTATTTAGGACGAATTACATTTATCCACTACCTTTTAATAAAAAGACCGCTGAAATATTCCATTCCTTATTATTAGGTAATTTTCCCTTCTACTTCGAGGAAACTGCAACAAATAAATTGTTCAAAATTAAATAATAGTAAATATCGATTGGAGGTTTTCCTGTTTTAAGTAGATTTGCAGATGTCCCCAATATTTACTTTCAGAGGAAGTTTAATCTTTACATTTGCAGTTCAAGCAAAATGGAATAAATCAAGAAATTAAATTATTGATATCACAGTGAGTTTTTCATCAAAATGTACCGGGTAAATTTCTTATCCCTAATTAAGCGCGGCATATGTTTTTTAATTGATTCTTTTTATTGGGACAGTATAAATAAGATTAAATTTTGTATTTCCGGGAACAGCTAATTTCATACCAGTTCTTTAAGTGCAAGTATTATATCTGAATTTGCAGATTTTGCTGTGTTTGCAGATTTTTTTTTTTTCGTATATCAGGACCAATCATTGTTTTTATATTATTTTTGATCACTGTTCGTTAAACATCCATAGTATTGTGCTGGAATTTTGTTATAGTTTTTACACTTGTGGAGATGGATTCATATCCAATCAGGGTTCAGAATTTTTGAGCAGAGGAAAAACTTTGTAAATAAAGGTCATTGAGTGTCGGATAAATGTCCAATAAAGGTCCATTAAGTCTAAAAGGGACTGCGGGGATTCTTAAATGAGAAATTAAAGAATAAGATGACAAACTCGGCAAAGAATCGAGATACATGAAAAAAGTCAATTTCGAAGTTATACATTTATAACTAATTTATATTATTAGACCCAAGGAACGCCTTAAAAATGTATATGGAAGGCAATACTTATTTGTCAAAAGTCGTAGTATAGGAAAGTAACACAGTGACACCTGCAAGTCGTTGAGACCCAGACCGTCCGACCTACCAGAAAGGTGTAAGGTAACTGAATGGACGGCCGGGAAGTGCCACCCAATTTAGACCGGAACCCAGTGGGGGAGGCATCCACAGGGACCGTACCCTCCTTCCCCTACCACCAACCTCTCGGAAGGACTTACGGACCCACATGTTTAACGTGATCGTACTCCGCATGAACACGGCGGCATTTGTGGTAGCGTGCAAATCTAGCGCGCAAACCACGGGGATACCGCACCCGAGATGGCCAACAGCACACGGTGTTCCGAGGTGGTCACCCACCAAGTACTAACCGCGCCCGATGCTGCTTGACTTCGGTGATCTAACGAGAACCGGTGTTTTCAGCACGGTACGGCCGTTGGCCCTACCTGCAAGTCGTGTCAAAGTACGCGGTAATATCTTTCTCGAATTCAAATGTTCATTGTTGCTGACGGTAAACATTTTGTGCAGGTTGTACATTAGATTCCTGTGCGTGTAGATATTGCTTTATCATTCCTTAAATAAGAAAGAAAATCGCCAATAACCATACAATATAGAATTAATTATGGGCCTCGATTGGACTCCATCTTAACATACTGAATATCGGCTAGTACTCTATTGTACGGATTAATCGACTTTGGTTGCAGGATTACATATCCGTACATACTTAGATATATCAAACAAAATAGATATAACTGTAAACTTGATATAACTAAATACACATGACCTTGATGCTAATAACACACGTATGCAATAAGTTAAATCAAGCACATGTATTGTCTATTCACTCAAATTATAGCAACTGGCGTCTTAACTAAAATATATACATATACCAAACAGTCATTATTGCTCGCCCTCATTAATTAACACTAAAATATCATGAAATGCATATTTACTGGTCTGGTGATATTTAAGTAAACAGTGGGCTAGTGTTTTGATGATAGAACTATTTTCTAGTATCTCTAAACCTTGTCTCACCTAACCCAAAATACTAGACCCTTCTGATCATAGTAGTATCCATTTCAGCGAGTTCTACGACCTTGCACTATTATTCTCTCTCATGCACCCACCGGCTTTATTCCTCACGACTCACCCTGTTTAATAAGATTAACTAACTTCACTTCCTACTAACCAAACTTCTAACCTTCTCTCACTCACTCGCGATCCGAAACGTATAATGCCGCCAAACAAGGATAGCATAATGTTTCTTGGCTCGGTGTTTGGTCTATTTAAGCGAACCAGTCAAAATTTGTTAATATTAAGTAAACATAAATTGTAACGCAACTGACGGAAATAATAACGAAAGGTTATTTAGACCTCACAATAGTGTAATATTAATTCTTAGGAAAGGAATGTCGGTACTTGTCGACAGTGCTCGCAAGTTTAGTGCTCTTTAGAGAGCAGTAAATTAACGCTTGGGAGAGCACACAAAATAACATTTTTAAAAATATTTTGATAATTTATTTTTTTTATTTTTATAGAAGCTATTAACCTTTAAAGTAGGATAAGTCACTTGTTGATTGCACTGTTGATGATTAGATTTTGGTACGATTCGGAAAAGTACCTGTCTTTTTTTTTTGCGACACGGCTCAAAAAATCTTTAAAATCTAAAATGAAAGACTACGCATGCTAAAATATATGAATTAAATGCTTGTTTTATAAGTAATTTTTGACAATAAGAAGAAGTCCAACCTCATTTTTCTAGAGCCAACGGCCGTACCGTTCTGAAAACACAGGTTCTCGTTAGATCACCGAAGTCAGGAAGCATCGGTCGCGGTTAGTACTTGGGTGGGTGACCACCTGGGAACACCGCGTGCTGTTGGCACATTTCGGGAGCGGTATCCCGGTGGTTTGCGCACTGCCACAACTGCCGCAGTTTAAATGCGGAGTACGATTACATTAAACATGTGGGTCCGTAAGTCCTTCCGAGAGGTTGGTGATAGGGGAATGAGGTTATGGTCACTGTAGATGCCTCCCCTACTGGGTTCCGGTCTAAATTGGGTGGCACTTCCCGGCCGTCCAAACCTTACACCTTTCTGGTAGATCGGACGGTCTGGGTCTCTACAACAACAACAACCTCATTTATCCAGGACTCGTTGTCCTCGATATATTTTTGTTCTTTCGAATTTTCGCTAAGCCACCTTTGAAAATAATTCCAGTTAGCAATTGAAAACGAAAATGGATTTAATAGTGTAACATGAGGATCATTTTAAATAAGTATGGGCGTTATTTAGTGTAATTAAACCAATTTAATTAATTATTAATAAAAATAAAATGATTTTGAGCCTGCAGGGAAAAACATGTGCTAATCCCATCAACATTTTACTTTCCCTGCAATAGATGGTAATGTATAGGGATAGTATTGGAATCATGCTGAAAATCGTAACTCGAATTTTCGACGGACCTACACGTTTTGGGAACTCCAGAACACGACAAAACTAGTTTTAGCCTGACTTCTGTGTGTGATTAATTGACGTATCTACACATTTTGCGACCTATAGAACCCAATAAAACTAGTTATAGCTTGTCTTCTGTGTGTGTGCCTGTGTATGTGTGTGTGTCTGTCTAAGCAGGCTTTTTATCCACTCTAATTCAATAACTAATTGACCGAATATCATAACATTTTAAAGATCAGTCACTTGTGTATTACTCTGATGTTGTTTAGATTTTGGCATAATTCGGGATAAAAGAGGTTTCCTTTTTATGAGAAATGACACGCAAATATCGTTAAAGTCTAAAATAAAGTTTTATTTTATTGTCACTGCACTACCTTTAAAAATCAATCCAGTTATAAATGAAGACGAAAATTGAATTGAAAAGGCAAATTCTTTGTAATTTAAAATAATTATGCGTGTATTTTATGCAATTAAACTTAATTTAATGAATTATTGAAGAAATACAGAGAAACTGAGTATGAGTCTGCATGGAAAGTCATGTGCTGCCCACGTCATATTTTTTATTTTCTTTCTGTCTTACTGTTAAGTAGACAGGGCCGAAAACATACTTTGCTTTCCGTGCAATACATAATAATGTATAGGGAAAGTATTGGAATCGTGTCGAAAATCGCAATTCGAGTTTTTGACGGATCTACACGATTTGGGACCGCTAAAATACAAAGAGAATATTTTTAGCTTGACGTGTGTGTGTGTCTGTCTGTGCAATGTATGTATTCACTCTAACTCAAAAATAATATTACCAAATTTCATTAAGTTTTATAGGCACTTATGTGCGACGCCTGCTGCTGCTTAGTTTTTGGTACGATTTGTGATAAAAGAAACCTCCTTTTTCTGCTACTCTTAAGTTGGGTCTATCAACCAGTAAAAGTGGATTGATGTAGCTTTATGTTTTGGACGCAAAAATGAATAAAAAAACATACGAAATTAAATAAATAATACTGTGATTATAAGAATAGTTGACCAAAGTTAACATAATGGACAACTACCCAGTGGCGATGCTTATTTTTTAATTTTGCGGGTCTTACTAGGGTATTACTATTACCAAACAAAGGATTTCGATTGTTTAATAAATTCCCATCAACATAATATAATACATATCAGGCTTAAGTATTCCATATATAATATTATATATATAATCATGAGAAAAATGAAAATAAAAAGTGCTAAATTTTTTTTAAATATTCGACGAATATTAGAAAATATTTTTCTTCAAGTTGTATACCGGAGCTCTCTGCCTCCACCCGTTTTTTCGTATATCTATCGATCTAATAACGTTTTGTCATATGTTTACGTCTAAAACAGTTTTCAGGCAAATGGCATTTTCCGTCTTGGTTTACTTTTGAAGTTTTGGTGTGATGCTGCAGTATTGTATTTGGCCACGCCCACACTGAACTGTTTCATTTTTAACACTTTACAACAAAGTTGAAAAGTGTTTATGACTTTGTTCATTCTGTCTGTCTGTCTGTCTGTCTGTCTGTCTGTCTGTCTGTCTGTCTGTCTGTCTGTCCGTTAGCACGATAACTGCCGTAAAAATGAGTTTATCAAAATGAAATTTTAGTATGTTGTTCAGACGGTCTGTAGGACCTATGGGAATATAAATAAATAATATCACCCAATTAGTTTTTTATTGAACCCGGGTTGAAAAAATGAAATACATTGAACCCTATGGGACCTAATTTTTCAAACATTTTTTAAGTAAATTTAAAATTCACGAATTGCTTCGAAATTTTTAGGAAATATTCACATTATCCCATAGAATATATAAAAAAAAATTCAGTAAAATATGTTAAGTAGTTTTTTAATTAAAAAAATTATTTAATATAGGGAAAAAAACAAATTCAATTAAATTCTGACTTTGGGATATCTTCCAGAAAGAAAAGAGAGAGATATTATATAATAAATATCTCTCCATTTGTTTAAACGTTTAGCATATGGGAGTGGTTTCATATTTTAAAATAAAATAAATTTGATAGATAACAATTTTTCATTTTTTTTAAATTTTATATAACTCTTCATGATAAATTTAATTGATGGCATTTTAAATGCACTTTCCTACGTCCTAGAGAGTTAAAATTTGGTACACAGCTTAAATTTGTTGAACATTTTATTCGACAAAAATTTGATGGATCTTTAAATATAGATCATACATTTTTTTCGAAATGGCCTGAAAATAATCCCCGTTCACTTCTATAAATCATTGGTGTAATATTGTTAAAAATTCTGATGTGGACAGCACATGTCTTTCTCTGCAGACTCATATTCGTTCTCTTTATTTATTCAATGATAATTTGAGTTTATCTGCACAACATAAGTATTTTAAATGACATTGAATTTACATGTTAAACTTAAATTTGGTTCTCATTTGATAGCTGGACTTATTGTCAAAGGTGGCGTAGCGAAAACGCGAAAAAACTAGAATATCTCAAGAACGGCTAGTCCTAGAGTAATGGGGTTAGTCTTATTCTTTTTGTTGTCAAAAATCACATATAAAATAGGAATTTAATTGATATAATTGAGCACACGTAGTCTTTTATTTTTATATATAACGATTTTTGCTGGCCATTTCGCAAAAATAGCCCGTTCCTTTTTCCCGAATCGTAGTAGAATAACCTACAAATGATTTATATACAAAATTTTGTTAAATTTGGTATATAAATCACTTGTAGGTTATTGAAATATTATACTCCAAATTTTGTTAAATTTGGTTCATTAGTTTTTAGCTAGAGTGGATAAAGGCAATTTCTGCGGCCATTTCGCAAAGAAGGCAGATTCTTTTATTACGAATCGTACTATAATCTAATGAACATCAGGATTTCCCACAAAAAACATACCTACCAAATTGTATGAAATTCGGTCCATTAGTTTTTCAATTAGAGTGGATGTAATATCCACACAGACACACAGAAACATACACAGATACACCCTTACACACACAGACGTCTTCCTAAAAGTAGTTTTTTCGTGTTCTAGAAGTCCCAAAACGTGTAGATCCTTTGAAAATTCGAGTTCCGATCTTCGGCACGATTCCAATACTTTGAGTACATACACATACACATATATATTATCTGTGTATTATCTGTGTATCTAAATTCCGTGCCTATGCAATTACAATAGTTGTGATTTTAAATGATCCCTAAACTTTTATTATTTCTTCAAGGAAGCCTAATTTTAACATATGCAGAATGCAAATATCTCAAGCGATTGTAAGATGAATTACATAAGAATTGCTGAATTTTTTTCACACAAAATTATTTAGCTCTGGAGTCTGGAATACAAGTTATATGAAATATTCATTGATTTTGCATAAAGAATCAGATGATTTATATTTCGATACAGTTTTAAATATTTAAGTATAATAAATTACTGTAGTACTGTGATAATGTAAAAGATATTACCACTGAATGAATCACATTTTAGAAATTTTTAAATGAAATTACATTTCAGTTGGAAAGTGTTTCATAATCAATGCTTATGCATGATTGATCTTTCTTGTTAATAGGATTATTGAGTTATATTTTTCCATTGACATTGAGTTCATTTTCAATACATTTGAAAGAGAGAGGAAGTATAAATTTTTAAGCAGTTGGTTTTTATTTCAAAACACTAAAAGAGAAAGTACAAAAATTGAAATAAATTTTCAGTATGGTTTTTAATATTATCGCTATTTCTCTCCTATCAAGTCTATTTTATTATTTTTATTTATATATGACTCGATAAATCATTATTAATTTTTATTTGTCGGTAGTTACATAGATTTATACATAGTTAGTTTAGAATAGACAACATCACTCTCTCACTTTACAGAGTATAATATATAAAAAAATTTAAATGAAATATTTTTTGTGGTATTTTATATCTTGGGGTAATATTTTCAAAGTTTTTACTTCATGTAAAAATAATTTAGCAGACTTACAATTTGAACATTGAATCCAAAATAATATCATGGAAGCTACAGCTTATAGGGCCGTGGTACATCTATCAAATTATATTACATACTCTCATCTCATGAAAGCCGTTTTTATAATGTTGCTCGGTAACCAATTAAAAAGTTGTCAGCTTGATGTAATAGAAATAATGATTTGTCATTCGCGATGTCGCAGTCTAGAGTAAACATTAAAAAGAGTTGCCAAACCATATGCATTATTACAGTTAAAAGTAGTTTGTTAATTTTGAGGTGATAATATCCATATAAACATCTTGCGCAACGATTTTATATAGTGCTGGGCATACAGGATTCAATGACGTCCAAGGAAATTCAGAGATGTCTTTGGAGTAAGAAGACATTCGCAATTAACAAATTCGGGTGCTCTTGAAAGAGTGTTCTTAATTCCCATGTCGTCATATGCGCAGTGCCAGATAAAACTAATTAATTAGTTCAATTGAGCCCCAGGACGAATAACTCCTGCTCTGAAGATTCTGTCCAAGCAACACTGGCTGGATATGAGAAAATGTGTTGTGCACCTTGGCAATATGATCCATCGGGTACGGTAGTCTCCATATTTCACAAACTTTGATTTGACGCAAAGAAACGTTACTTTGTTATTTGGGAATATAGACCTTCGCATATATATTTATTTGAGTCCTTTCGTTTGAAATTCTCTTTTAACTTGAATAATTCGAAGAACAATTGAATATTTTAATTATGTTCCTTATGCATTATGTTCCATTCAAGGATGCAATTTCCAAAAATCCCTCTCTTACGGTCCCTCCTCTTACGGTCCGGCAGACCGCGTGGTCTGCCGGACCGTAAGAGATTCTTTTGTAAATTGTCATTTTAGTTTTCTAAGCATTTTTTATGAATAAATATTGTATAGCGGAAATATTTCAAGGGGAATAATATTCATGAATGTGTCGGAAAGCATTTTTCATGTCTAAGCATTTTTTATGAATAGATATTATATAGTGAAAATATTTCAAGGAGAATAATATTCACGAATGCGTCGAAAAGCATTTTTTATGTCTAAGCATTTTTTATGAATGAATATTTTATAGTGGAACTATTTCAATGAGAATAATATTCATGAATGTGTAGGAAAGCATTTTTTATGTCTAAACATTTTATATGAATAAATATTCTATAGTGGAAATATTTCAAGGATAATAATATTCGCGATTGCGTCGAAAAGCATTTTTTATGTCTAAGCATTTTTTATGAATAAATATTTTATAGTAGAAATATTTCAATGAGAATAGTATTCGTGAATGTGACGGAAAGCATTTTTAATTACTAAGCATATTTTATGAATAAATATTTTATAGTGGAAATGTTTCGAGGATAATAATATTCATCAATGTGTAGGAAAGCATTTTTCATGTCTAAACATTTTATATGAATAAATATTCTATAGTGGAAATATTTCAAGGATAATAATATTCGCGAATGCGTCGAAAAGCATTTTTTATGTCTAAGCATTTTTTTATGAATAAATATATTATAGTAGAAATATTTTAAAGAGAATAATATTCGTAAATATGACGGAAAGCATCTTTCATGTCTAAGCATTTTTTATGAATAAATATTCTATAGTGGAAATATTTCAAGGAGAATAATATTCGCGAATGTGATTGAAAGCATTTTGCATGCCTATGCATTTTTTATGAGTAAATATTTTATAGTAGAAATATTTCAATGAGAATAGTATCCGTGAATGCGTCGGAAAGCATTTTTAATTTCTAAGCATATTTTATGAATAAATATTTTATAATGGAAATATTTCAAGGATAATAATATTCGCGAATGCGTCGAAAAGCATTTTTTATGTCTAAGCATTTTTTCATGAATAAATATATTATAGTGGAAATTTTTCAAAGAGAAAAATATTCGTGAATATGTCGGAATGCATCTTCCATGTCCAAGCATTTTTTATGAATAAATATTCTATAGTGGAAATATTTCAAGGAGAATAATATTCGCGAATGTGATGAAAAGCATTTTGCATGCGTATGCATTTTTTATGAATAAATATTTTATAGTAGAGATATTTCAATGAGAATAATATTCGTGAATATATCGGAAAGCAGCTTTCATGTCTAAGCATTTTGTATGATTAAATATTCTATAGTGGAAATATTTCAAGGAGAATAATATTCGCGAATGTGATGAAAAGCATTTTGCATGCCCATGTATTTTTTATGAATAAATATTTTATAGTAGAGATATTTCAATGAGAATAATATTCGTGAATATATCGGAAAGCAGCTTTCATGTCTAAGCATTTTGTATGATTAAATATTCTATAGTGGAAATATTTGAAGGAGAATAATATTCGCGAATGTGATGAAAAGCATTTTGCATGCGTATGCATTTTTTATGAATAAATATTTTATAGTAGAGATATTTCAATGAGAATAATATTCGTGAATATATCGGAAAGCAGCTTTCATGTCTAAGCATTTTGTATGATTAAATATTCTATAGTGGAAATATTTGAAGGAGAATAATATTCGCGAATGTGATGAAAAGCATTTTGCATGCGTATGCATTTTTTATGAATAAATATTTTATAGTAGAGATATTTCAATGAGAATAATATTCGTGAATATATCGGAAAGCAGCTTTCATGTCTAAGCATTTTGTATGATTAAATATTCTATAGTGGAAATATTTCAAGGAGAATAATATTCGCGAATGTGATGAAAAGCATTTTGCATGCCCATGTATTTTTTATGAATAAATATTTTATAGCAGAAATATTTCAATGAGAATAGTATTCGTAAATGTGTCGAAAAACATTTTTAATTTCTAAGCATGTTTTATGAATAAATGTTTTATATTGGAAACATTTCAAAGAGAATAATATTCGTGAATATGTCGGAATGTTCCGAACCCGAACAACTAAATAACATATGTGTAGCAAATGTCAGTGACCAAGCCTGATTTAAATTTTAATATGAATAATACTACTCAGCTGACTTCTATGGTGAATTAAAATGGATAAATATTGTTCTCTCTCAATACCATTTTTTTTAAACCAACATCAGTAAAATTAGTCTAAAAATACAATAATTCGTTTTATACTGAATAATATTATACATATTTGGTGATCAGATTGTAGTTGTATCAACAACAATCAGCGGCAGAAACTAGTATATTGGTGTTGGCTTGAAGAAGTTACTTATGGTATGTGATTTCATTATTCCAGTGATTGATAACTTATTTAAATGTAATTTTATATTTGTCGATATGCCACACAGTATACATATTTGTACTACTAAGCTTTATGATTATGCCATGATTCATTATTAATACTTATTTATTGTATCAATTAAAAAAAAACAATTACAAAGGTATGTAATTTTTTTTGGGACCGTACCCTCGTCTTATATAAAAATGAGTTACCTGTCTCATAAATGTCCTGTTAAAGGTTGAGAAAGACTGCTGTAGAATTTGATGCGGAATCCATATTATACATTATCATTGAAATTCGGTCTATAGCCAATTTTAAAATATAGACGTTTCAAGTAAAATGTCAACTTTTAGACAGGGAATGAAAGAAAAAACGGAAGTAGAAATCTACAGTGAACCTCAAACCCCTCTGACATATGATGCTAACTGCAAATTCGTCATCATCTGAACTCTATCTATAGCAGATTCCAAGAAACAGATGTTTCAAGGAAACATTTTTCCGAAAAAATATAGTATGGCAAATATTTGCCACCAATAAAACTAAATACATTTGTTTTGGTACTGTGATAATTTTAAAAAAAATGTCAGTGTTGAATGTATCGCATTTTAGAGATGTTTAAATAAAATTGCATTTCAGTTGGAAAGTGTTTCATAATCAATGCTTTATGCATGATTAATATTTCTTGTTTAACTAAGTAACCTTATTTTTTTCTAATTTACAATTTCATATCAACTTTTTATTTATAACATTTTAATAAATTCCAATCCCAATTTTTTCAGAAATTAGTTGTCTCCTTTCAAGTGCAAAAGAACGCAATTATCATTTTTCTACAGAAACAAACCATTTATCAATATCCTGTTATTTTATATATTGTAGTTCAATCCATCGGTAACGCATGTTTTATGCATCAAGAAAAGGAGGTGAAACACGAAATACACGTTTTAATGTATTTAAATAGCCATTAAGCCATAAAGCAAAGCTAGAGCCACCTTTATCTAGATAAAGGTGCTATAGCAAAACAACCGGGATTTTCGTCGACTCGTCCCCTTAAGTGAAACGGAAAATCGTAGAGTTTTTCGGCGTGCGGGGAAAAGAGGTTTACTCGGAATGTTCTCCGGAAAAAAAACTAAGTGCATAAAAGGCTTTCAATTAAAGGATAAAATCACAATATGTTTTTCAATGAATTTGTTTCATACGACAACGCTTTTTTCCGGACATGCTACGATGTTTTGGAGAGGGGGCGATTTTACGGAATTTTCTTGAATTTCAAATTGAGGCAATAAAGGAGATGGAACATTCCCGGTAACGGTTGTCCGACTGAATTCTACGATAAAGGACGCATCTGGAATTCTGATAGCCCGCTGTTTTACATATTTAAGGAAGCAAAAAATATTGCATTTTTACGCACTGTTTAAAATATAGTACTTCCACATACATATACCAAAATACTTAAATCTAAAAAGAAAAATAACGTGATAATTTTGGGATGTTATCTGATTCCGAATTATATTGACAGATTTAGAAGAATATTTATATATCATAACTAGCAGCGATTACTCGGTGTTGCTCGGAATTTACGATACAAAACTCTGATAAAAATTATACCGGAACGTATAGGACCGTGAATCTTATGCATTGTTGTTTCACTGTGAAAGAAGTAAATGCATCGCATTATGCAAGAAGAAATGCCGTAAGCAGTTATGACTTATATAATGCAATGATTTTTTTTCTTACATAATGCAATGAAATTACTTCTTTCACAGTGAAAAACAATATATAAGATTTACAGCCCTATATGTTCCGGTGTAATTTTTATCAGAGTTTTGCATCGTAAATACCGAGCAACGCCGGGTAATCGCTGCTAGTCATGATATAAAAAAGAATATTGGTCATAAAATGCTGATAATGAAATAACCATTTTGATTTCTTAATACTTTTCGTTATTGAGTAAGTCTGTTAAAAATAAACCGTGGTGATATAGTTTCCATTTAAATTCATATTTCAAACCTGTGATTTTCAAAAGTGACTAATGCGTTTAACAAACTCCCACAAAATTTAGATATGTAATTGACTTTCACGTTTTAAACCAACGATTTACAACCTTTTTTGTTGGGAATCATGGAGTTAGAGAGTAGAACTCCCAGAAAAAAGTTTATTTCCATTAATATCTCGACAGCTCCTAGTCCTAGAAACTCGAAACTTAGACCAAATTTACGGGGAGATATTTCAATTCTACCCACAAAATTTCATTAAATTCAGTACAGATATTCTCCCGTGATGATGAGACAAACGAAAGTTTCGTGCTTCAATAACATCGCAACAACCCCTGGTGTTAGAATCTAGAAACATAGACTAAATTTTAAGTTGGGCTCTTTCAAGACTATCCACCAAATTTCATCAAATTCGGTCCAGCCGTTCTCCCGTGATGTTGGATCATACATACATACATACATACATATATACATCATTTTCTTCTTTATATATATAGATAATTAATGAAGTTTTGCTGCGTCTGGAAATATTTGAAGTATTGAGATGTAGTATCAAATTTCAGCGGTAACCAATTTTTCAATGTATCTAAGATTTTCCCCAGAAATTATTGTGAAACCTTTGAATTTAAATCTCTTCCAAATGGGAATCCTTATCACATTGACTTTATAATCAGTTTTCAAATTGAATAAAAATTATAAAATTTAATATTTATAGTAAATAGCTGGCTAGTAACGTGTTCTTTTCCCTTCTATTCGCAATATCATTTGTCAAAAAATAAATAACATAAAAATATATAAATAAAATAGAAATAAAACGACAATTTAGATATTTACGGAGTTCACATTTCTTCGACAAATATATTGTAAAAATTGATATTTTTACTGGCATACGATGAAACAATAACTACCTATGTATTTAGAAAGTGAAATTGTGAATATTAAGTTTGGTAAATTGGAATTATTTTATATCATACAAAAAAAAATCTCCAATTTTAGCATTTAATATAATTATATCTTATTATTCAATTAAATGCTTGGGTTAAAATATAATTATATTATAGCATGCATTTTAAATAGAATCGTGTTTCTTTCTGTTTATGAACAAAATATTCCGCGCCAATTAGCAAAATATATTTTTTGTTATTAATCATAATTTTATTGCTTGTAGCTGAATTTATCCCCCCCCACACACTGTAATCAGAGCTAATTAAACTATATTCCCCGGTTCATAATATAATTAAACCTTTTTTCCATTGATAATTTACAGGTTTCTGTTTCATTACCAGATTTTGGTTTTTAACCATAAAGCGAAATCAATAATACATAGAAAAATTAAAATGCGGCTAAAAATAGGAGAGCGTCAACGCCAAGTGGACAAATGAAAAGAGGTTAAACCAAGAAGGCCGAAAATGAGAGATGGTATATTAAAAATGAACGGTAAAATCCATAAATAAATAAAGAATAGCAGAAAATAAAAACTGAAAGGAAAGAAATTAAGGATAATTGAACAGATATCATACAGACCGAACATTAGTAGAACTGGTTTTCTACTTCCTTGGTTTTACCTCTTTTCCATTTTTCTTCGCGGCATTGGTAACTTTTCTTTCATCTACAGACAAATGGGCTATTCTATCGACATATGTCGAAATTGCTTGAATAAGTGAAATCCAGTTTCTTGTTTATTCTGGAGAACAAGGCTGTTTATTGCCTTCGAGACCGCTTAATACGAATATAATTTATTATATGCTGTAGTTAAACGAATATATTCTAGACAAAAAAACTTATTTTTCAACATCTGTTTTGAGTGTATTTTGATTTTGCATTATTTTCTTTTTATATGTTTAGCAAATTACCTTATGCTACCTTACACTGAACACAAAAACTTTTTTATGAAGAAACAAACAACAACTCCCCCACTGGGTTCCGGTCTAAATTGGGTGGCACTTCCCTGCCGTCCAAACAGTTGCCTTACACCTTTCTGGTAGGTCGGACGGTCTGGGTCTCAACAACAACAACTATGTCGACGTATCAACCGATTTCAGAGTCTAAGTAAACCTCTTCCTCAAAATACATGAGAAAGAACAGCACAACAGGTGACGTAGAAAATTATTTGACTAATGTCAAAAAGTAGATACTTGTTTTCCTGTGACTCCATTTTTAAAATTGCATTAAGCGAGCCATGCTTATTCAAAGTAAGGTTAATTGAGGTTTATTTAAATTTTCTATTTACATTTTCATTACCAAACGAAGAGCTTTGAAATACACACTTTGTTTTACCTTACACCTTTCAGGTAGGTCAGACGGTCTGGGTCTCAACAACAACACTTTGCTGTTGAAGTCCAAGTATTTTAAAAAAAATGAATTTTTTCGTTGTTATTCATTTCTCTAATTACAAAATTTAAGTTATGATAGCTTTTCTCTTGGTATGCAGTTTTCATTTCAACTGGACTGATTGTAGATGTATCTGAATACTATTCAAAAGCAATTGTAGAACTCTGCAGCTAAGTTTTAGTTTAGATTTTTGTCGGTTCTTCTCATTCTCGACTCAATATCATTTAATGCGTAGCATCTCTTTTCTTGAATTTGATTTTTAGGTTCTGGTTTGTGACAATTTTTTTAAATAAGTTGATAGAAGCTATTGTTTCCTCTTACTCATTTTTAAACTTTTATGAAAACCAAAAAATATAACTTTAAAAATATAGCTGCACAGTTGCTATAAATAGTAACAAAATTCAAACTGAAGCATTTAATCTACTTAATCCACTAAGAATATACTACTTCATGTCAGAATATAGACCAACTCAGGATTCCCGATCATGTCACTCTGTCTGGGTTGCTTGATCGTCAGGAAACAAACTATAATTAACCATAATGAAGACTGCCATTAAATCACAAAACTTCACGCAACTCATTAAAGCTAGAATAGTCTAAAAAAAATATGAAACAAAGAATGTGCTCTTGTCGGCTAACCGCCGCCAAATATTCGGAACCGTTCAAAAAACGAACAGGAGACCACAAGGCTAAGACTGGAAATAGCCAATAGCGACTGCTTATTGAACATCGTGACAGCATCTCCTTAATATCACATGGGGCAGACTCCAGTAGCGTTGTATGGGTATATATGGTCATTTCTCCAGATAGCAAAATGCAATTTAGATCACCATCCCTTTCAGATGGTATTTCGGACCTTATTTGTACCTTATGATTTATTGTGCCCATACTCTGTGTAGACATGTCGATAGTTTTAGTAGAAATTACGGCTTAAACACATGACTACAATCCGAGATCATCCTAAACCACTGAGCTATATGGGCCTTGCTGGCTCCTTCATTATTTCTACCCAGAAGGTCTGACCAATTAGAAAGTATAAAGTTTCTGTTTAGACAATTAGGAATCTGCCACACAATTTAGACCGGAACTTGACGGGGGGGGGGGTGACAACCACAGGCACCGTTGTTGTTGGTGAGACCCAGACCGTCCGACCTACAGGTAAAATGTAAGGTAACTGTTTGAACGGCCGGGAAGTGCTACCCAATTTAGACCGGAACCCAGTGGGGGAGGCATCCACAGGGACCATACCCTCCTTCCCCTACCACCAACCTCTCAGAAGCACTTACGGATCCACATGTTTAACATGATCGTACTCCGCGTGAACACGGCGGGAATTTTGACAGTGGCGGGAATTGGACCCAGGCCTACCGAGTGTAATTTCCCTGCGCTAACCACTGTGCTACCGTGCCCAACTACAGGTACCGTGTCCTTTCCCGAACTCATCACCTTTCATTTGGCCCTTCGGACTTACAGATTTATCATGTCATTCTCAAAATAAGATACAACGTACAAACTACGTATATACGATGACGACGTCATTACAATGAGGATCGTCGGTGCTGAGGATAAGTCACTACCGCGTGCGATCTTCCGGCTGCACAATACTGCCCCAATACCAAAGTTGTTGCATAAAGGTTGTTGGAATCCAACCGGGTTTAATAATTATTTTTTTTTAGAATATACATCTACTGACTTTCTACATGTTTTGGTTTACATAATTTCACTCACCATTTCCATATTTGCCACTAAAAAATAAAATTAAATAAAATTCCACGTAGATCTTGATACCCCCTTCAAGTCAGGATTGTATAGTAAAATTTGCATATAGAAATATCGAATTTATTTAACCGCATCATCCTTCCTAAAATCAACTATTCAGAAATGAAGATTAGTAACAAGCTCGAAACGGATTCTCAAATACTGGTAAATTCTCATCAATTTCATTTCGATACCAGAAACGACAAAATTTTATACTGCGGTTCCTAACTTCTTTAATGCAATAGGAAAACAAAAAGGAAATATTCATTTAATGATCCATAAAGCAAAATACTTTTCTCAAGAACCATAAGTGAGCAATAAATTCGAAGTCATCAAATAATAAATACTGGATGTATTTATTATTTGACATATGGTCCTTCATGCTGAAGTTAATAGATTTTACTGCTTTATTCGTTTGAAGAACTCCATTAACATTTCACTTCTAATGCAATTTGGGATCCTAGAGTTTAGTACATACGCATAAAAATAAAGTGAAGTTTTATATTAAAGACTTATTTTTTAGGAGGAGGATTTACATATAAAAATATGATTTGGGTGTTTAAAAGCTTGAGATAATCAAGATTATTTAATATGAATTAAATGGATTCATTTAAATTATAAGAAACATTTAAAAATATTAGACAAAATATTGAAATAAGAAAAAATGTGGAGAAATATTTTGCACTAATATAATATAAAATGTGTTTGCAACTTCACAATTCAATCACAGGAATATGTATCAACATACAGTCAGACTTTATGGATCAAGTTATACTCCAAAGACCACAAGGTTTTTTAATGTTATCAATGTGTAGAAAACAGGAATAACAATTGCCATTGTGGTTTACAGTGTTACAGTCTACGTCTGTGGACCGTAATGTGCCACATCGGATAGGAAGATAATTGAAATTAGATGTCGTACATACCGATTAGATGTCGTACATACCGATCACACGGCGCACATGCCGATTAGATGCCGTCTATGCCACGAAAAGTGAACATTTCAAAATGAATTGAACAAAAAATGTGATTTAATGTTTATTCACCACTGTTTCTAATTATATTCAAATAGATATAAACCTATTACTGAATTGAAAGTTATTGTGAGACAAGAAATGGATCTCACATTTGATGAGACAGTTTTATGTGAATATTTATGGTGGCCAAAACGGAAACAATGTGTGTAGTCTGGCTGGCACCGATTTTTATCACTACGTGAACCTAAAGGTCAGACGACCATAAATTTAGGGGGCCATAACAGAGCGGCTGAACTGGGCCTTACGAGATGTGGAATGGTGCCATTGGGTAAAGGATTAACCAATAAGCGCCAAATGGAAGAAAAGGAGGAGTTACCCCCCCCCCCCCACACACACACACACACCGAGGGAACCACAGCCTGTGACCCGAGAATAAAGAGACGATTACGAAGATTTGACTTAAGAAGGACGTGAGCAGATTTGTGCAACTTGTGCACATATAGCTTGTACAACATGACTTAAGACTTGTGAAAATGTTCCAAAAATACTGGCTAGATCTATATAATGTGTGAGTGCAATCAGATCAAACCACACACCAAAGAGTTATGGCGGCACAATACTGATGCAAGCATTTCATATCTAATCAAAGCCCAAGACGAATTGGAAGGTATGTGCTCATTAACAATCACAGGTCATAACAAATGATAGTAATTTTAATAAAACTAGTCACATATGTCCCCTGCGCCACAATAATTAATGAGGATAAATGTTGTTAAGCATATAATTAATAATATGAATAATTGGTGTAATTAAATAATTTAGATTTGGTGTTGTTAATAAATGTTTTATTGTTAAAGTTTAAATGGTGCAATCAATGAGTATTATAATAATTTATTATTACTTTACAGGACTCACACGAAAGGTAAATAATTGGAGGGTTTTATATAGCGGCAAAACTAGCAATGTACGATTTCAATAATAAGTCCACTAATATGAGAATTAACGGCCATGTCAATCCTTAATGAATTTAATTTTTAAAAAGTTTAACTTTAAGTTTATTTAAAACGGTTCCCACAGTTATAAACAATCTTTATATACACCATGCATTCCAGTATATTTAACAAGATATACAGGATGATTATAAAAAGACCTTGCCGATATATGAGCCACTAGAAATCATACCATTCAAGAAAACGGAAAGAAATTTTGGATGCAGGTATTTTATGGTATGCGCTCAAGAATGATGTGAAAAAACAACAGTCCTACTCTCACAGTTTGGGTTACTGTAACACAATTTCGATATTTCCAAATACCAAGCCCTACTTTTTTTATTGGAATGTTATCTTCACAGCGTAAAACCATAAATGGGGTTGAGGCGGTACCTGCAGCACGAAAACGCCGGCGTTAACCATGGATTAAGAAAAAAGTGAAAACAACCAATAAGAACAGACCAGTGGCAGAAAAGCAAAGCATTTCTATTGTGTTTCACAAATTTTCCACATGTCCGCCTTCACACACGATGACACTTTGCATGCGACAGATAGTGGATAGCACTGAAGCACGTACCATGGCAAGCGGAATCTGTTGAACCTCACGTGTCATGACGTCTTTGAAATGAAACAGAGTTTGTGGATTGCCTGTATACACTTTGGATTTCATGTATCCCCACAGACAGAAATCCATTGAAGTGAGATCAGGGAACCTGGGTGGCCACGAGAACATGAAATTTCGGGAGATAATTATGTCACTAAGCTGTTGTGTCAATAAACGTTTCATAGAAGACACCACATGTAGGAAAGTGTCATCTTGCATCCAAACGACGTCAGATAGGGAATTTCGCTGCTGCAATTCGGGAATGGCGTAATTGGTCAATATTGCTTTATAACGATCTCTCGTTACCGTACACATGCGTAGACTTGCGACAGTAACCTCTTCAAGAACCCAAGGACCTAAGATGAAGGTGTTTGTTATCCCACCCCCACACACACTCACTTTCTCTTGGTGTAACGGAAGTGAAACCACATCATGGGAATTTTGGTCTGCCCAGCGAAGGCAGTTCTTCCAATTCACGGCACCAGTCAAGGAGGAATATGCTTCGTCCATCCACAAAATGAGTAAAAGCCATCTGTTATCACCATACCGGACGAGGAATTCATTAGCAAAATCTAAGCGTAGTTGGTTATCATCCGCTTCCAACATCTGGACAAGCTAGTGCCGATACGGAAACATATGGAGAACAGAGCGCAGAACTTTGAGGACCGTAGAATTCGGCAAATCTAGCACGCATGAAACATCGCGTGCACTAGCAATACGACCTTCCCTTATCGTCTCATGCACTTCTGCAACAACCTCGTCAGGAGCGAAAGGTCGTCCAGGATTAGGTCGATCGCACGCGAAGTCAGTTTCTTCAAATTTGCATATCAAGTCTCTCAGATTGTATAGAACACGGGCCTCGTCGTAGCGGATGATTTGTGCGGTAGACACGCAATGCCTCTGCGATATTTTGCCCATTCAGGTAATAGAGCTTTACCATTTCACTTCGATTTTTCACTGTAAGGGTCATGTCGGTCAAAGTGCAGGAAAGCAAGCGGCACTCAAATCACAATGCTTTTCTTTTCCTACGGTGATGACGTCCCAATGGCGGTGTCTTATGCCGAACCTGAAAATCTGCTCGCCTTGATCTCTTCTTCTCCTTTCGAAGGAGATTCAGCAGGCTGGGTTCTGAGCCGAATCCATGGTATGGAATGTGACGTCAATGGAACAGAAATTCGTGTTCTGGTGAACGCCACAGTTATTTTACCTCTTTCTTAGTCTCTGAACAGAGCCGGCATTTTTCGTGCTGAAGGTACCGTTTCAACGCCATTTATGGGTTTTCATTCTGAAAGACCCAGGCCACCGACTCACCCTAGGATATGAGCAACTGGTTGAGCGACCGGTTGGTTTTTCACTGTAAAGATCGTATTCCAATTAAAACAGTAGGTGTTGCCATATGAAAATTCCGCAACTATAACCATAATGGTGAGAGCAGGATTGTTGTTTTTATACACCATTCTTGATCACATACCTTAAAATACTTGCATCTAAATATTTTTCAGTTTCCTTGAACAGTATGATCGCTAGGGGCTCATATATCGGCAAAGTTTTTTTTTCTTTATAATCATCCTGTATTAAAATTATTGTTCGTTTTTCAAATGTTAATGAAACCATAGTTTTACTTTTCACTAATATAGAAAAAAGTTAATTTTTTCTCCTTTCTAACATGTTTTGATGCAAAACATTTTTGTCGAGCAAAAGTTAGACAGTTGCGTTCTTATACCGTTTTAAATAGAACTAATTATTTTTAGAAAAAAAAATCGATTTGGACGGAATTATTGACATAATTTCAGAACTTATCATAAATTTAGAACACTTCTGGAAAAGTAGACCTTCAGTGTGTGTGTGTATATGCATATATGCAATGCCGTGATCAGAACAAAATGATAGGAAGGCTTCATCAATTACCATTACTTAAAAAAATACAACACCTTTAAACGTTTAGATGTAGAACATTCATCTTTCCCGTAAGATTTTATCGCTAAATTAATGAAAATGTAATAAAATATATATTTGTGCTGTTATACAAATGATGGTCCAAAAATGAATTAAGTAAAACCTCATATGAGCAGCACATAACTGTCCCTACAGCCTCAAAATAATTTTCATTTAATTATTTTATAATGCATTTAAATGAATATAATTGCACAAGATATACTTATTTGATTCGATACTTATTTGATACTTATTGATACTTATATTGATACTTATATTGATACTTATATTGATACTTATTTCGATCTATACTTATTTTAAATTAAATACTATTTAAAATTTTAATATATCTCATTTTTCATTTGGCAACTTTATGTATGTTGAAATGTCAAATATCCTCCAAATCTCCCCCACCCCCAAATAAAAAAAGTAAATATCTCGATAGCGTTCGACACTACAGTAATGGGGTGGGTCGATTTCGTTTCATCGTCAAACATTAGGTTTGAAACAAACGTTCAGTCAATACATTTCAGATCATCTAAATTTTTAATGTATATATTTGACAATTTTTGTGAGTCATTTCGTTAAACGAGGCAGATTATTTTTTTTTTCTAAATTGTACTAAAATCCAATCAACATTTAAAATCTAAAAGCATTTTTTTTTTGTTTCAGAATCACATCAACATGAAATCAGAGCCAATGTAACCGACAAGTAACTCACCTACCAAATATTGTGAAATTTCGTCAAATAATTTTTGAACTGGAGTGGATACATGCACAGACAGACACACACACATACACACACACATAGACATGATCTCACACGCACACACAGACGTCACGCTAAAAATATTATTTTTGTGCGGTTGGAGTCCTTAAACGTCTGATTTCCGACACAATTCTAACACTTTTCCTTCACGTTGCGATGTATTCTAGGGAAAGTGAAAATTTGCAAAAAAAAAAAAAATACTTCGTTAATGATTAGTTACAAACACAAAAAAAAATAATTCGTTAAGTTAAAGGTGGCGGTGAAATCACTACTGTAAAAGTACAGAAAATTCTGTTGGGATAGAAATTGCTGACTAGTCGTGTGTGTATGTAGGAGACCGGAGCAAATTGAAACATTTACAGGCTGGCATAGTAGTAGATCCATAACTCATAGTCGTAATTTTTCTCTTTTAAAGAAGCGAAGCCTGTCAGTTATGCAGTAAGTGTGTATATTACACGATATAACTTTAAACAAATAAATGCTATCCAAGCAAAATCATTTTAGATAAAGCAAAGAATATTTCTGTGTTAATAACTGTTATATACTGAACAACTTAGATTAACTTTTTAACACGCTTTCGAATTAAGGCTTAGCTTGTGTACTAAGTGCTAATATAATTTCGTTGTTTTTAATTGAATTTCTTCATATCATGATTCAAATCTCAAACCATCGTTTGGTGCAAGCTAAAATGCTAAAAATTGAACAATTTGATACGATGTATGGACGTATCACAATTACATGTAGTTCATTAGTTTTGTCTATTCAGAATAACGGTTTGGTATTGAATTCATGATGTCTTACAGATAGCCCAATGAGAATATATTAACAAGATAGTAAGGTAAAAATAAAATATTAATTATACCAAGTAATATGTTTTGTAATGTTTATTCTTTATTTTTTTATCTTCATAGTTATAAATATTGAAAACGATAATTTAAAACACTGTATGCCCTTTCGTTATTACAATGGCTTGTAATATAGTAGTATAAATTTGCCCCAGTGTGGGGAAAATTAATGCCCTGCCACATGCTAAGTAAACTGCCTTGCCACATGGCTTGTTGTTTACTTACCGTCTCCGAACTAATGAATTAGATGTAACTCTAAACAAATCAACAAAAATAATTTTATTCGCTTTGAGTTTGTATCTAAAAAAAATCCGCCTAACGAATCAGTTACTTGCTACAGCTGAATTAAAAATTTTATTAAGAGGACTTTTAATAAATGATCAAATTACAAACATTTACGATACATTAGTCTTATTAATTTTCTTAAGTATAAATATCATTTATTTAGTACGTTATAAATTTAGAAAAAATTATCAAACAGTCAATCAATCCAAACATCCTTTATTACATCACTGGATTTACAAAAATGTTCATCTTTGTAGAATGTTTTATATGAAAATGGGAGAACCTTGAACCGAATATGTGATAACATTTAAGACTATCTGCAGTACTAACACAAAATTCACTAAGGGGTGGATCTCTGGTGTTATTAAACTTTTAAAGGAATATAATATCCCCTAACTAACTACTAATGTGCACAATATCTGTCTACGAAGCTTGACATAGCTATCTCTATCTCATTGTTTGGAATTAGCACTTAGTATGGTTAATAACTTCGACCAGCACTCGCACTATGCTTAGAAAACATTTCCTATTGAGAGATTACTGGCAAGTCATTGGAGTTTTGAGTATAAACATTTTGAAGGAAAATCGAATATTTAAGTGCCATATTGGTATATTTAAAAGTAAATGAAACATTACAAAAAGCAAATTATTGATTATTCAATTTTTGGGGTTGTCTGATATCTCTATGGGAAATAACATGGGTTTTCACACTTTTATGCATTTTTTACAAAAAAATGTGTGTGTTTTTGCGAAAATGCTACCAAAAATGCGGTTTTTGAAAAACGCGAAATCGGGCGATTTGTTTTTTAAATGTCGGATTTCTCTATGGGAATTAACATAGGTTTTCACACTTTGGCAATTTAAAAAAAAAATGTGCGTTTTCGCAAAAATGCGGCCAAAAAGGCGTGCTTTTAAAGTAGCAGAATTGCATGAATGAGGTCTATTGGAGGGTGTGTGTATACCCAATAATCGCAGAAGTGAGTTTATCGGTAAAATACTTAAGTGAGTAGTGTTATGAATCTTGTATTCATTTTAGTCTGAAAATTCAAAGGGGCCAGTCAGGATGAAGATAGTTAGATTTTGTGAGGTGGTTATGCATTATAGAGATACCCAAAGATGAAGATCAAAAGGGATTCGGGGAAATTGACGGCTAGCGTTTCAAAGAGCGCATTTTAAGATTTGGAGTTATTTTTAAATCTGTATATAAAAGGAGAAAGAAGTGATAATAGTTTATTCGGAGCGATGTCTTCGAGCGAGGAGGCTATCGTGACGTGTGTCTATATGATTACTGTTTTAATAGTATACATTACGACGGAAGTTTTGATTGATTTAAATATACCAAGGGATTTTATTCAGCATTTAAACGAATCTGTGAATATTTCCATGTTGGAATGATGGATGTGGCCTACCAAGGCCCCAAGCACCCCGCAACTTTCGGTGGAGTCGATAGTATATACATTGCTCTTCATAGAAAAGTACTCAAGAAATAAATTCAGAATTGTTTACAAGGTGCCTATACATTACACAAGTCAGTTCGGCGGAAATTTAAAACCAACCGTGTTATATTGCATTCTATAGATCAGCAATGGCAAGCCGATTTAGCTAATATGTCAACACTCAGCCGACAGAAAGATGGATTTCGCTGGATCTTAACATGCATTGACATTTTATCCAAGTAAGCATGGGCTATACCCCTGCAGCACAATACAGGAGTAGATATCGTGAATGCCTTTCGGAATACATTTAAATAGCGTATTTCAAAATCCCTATAGACGGACCAAGGTACAGAATTTAAGAATCAGAAATTTCAAAAAATACTTAAAGAGCATCATATCAAGTTTTTTGCAACGTTTAACACCACGAAAGCATCTATTGTTGAGAGGTTTAACAGAACCCTTAAGACAAAAATGTGGAAATACTTTACGATTCAAAATACTTATCGCTATTTGGATGTATTGGACTCGTTGATAGATAACTATAATCATACCTATCACTCCAGCATTAAGAAATCCCCCGTGAAACATCTCATTTTGAGTAACTGATGTTGTTGTTGAGACCCAGACCGTCCGACCTACCAGCAGGGTGTTAGAGAACAGTTTGGACGGCCGGGACGTGCCACCCAATTTAGACCGGAACCCAGTGGGGAAGGCATCCACAGGGGCCGCACCCTCCTTCTCCTACCACCAACCTCTCGGAAGGACTTACGGACCCACATGTTTAACGTGATCGTACTCCGCATGAACACGGCGGCAGTTGTGGCAGCGTGCAAATCCAGTGCGCCAACTACTGGGCTACCGCGCCCGAAATGTGCCAACAGCACGTGATGTTCCCAGGTGGTCACCCACCGGAGTACTAACAGAGCCCTATGGTGCTTGACTTCGGTGATCTAAGGAGAACCGGTGTTTTCAGCACGGTACGGTCGTTGGCTCCGAGTAACTGATGTGTAACACTTTTCTAAAAAAATACGTCTAATTATATTTCAAAGTTATTGTAAAACATATAATAAATAAAAGTATCTGTAAATTAAATTTTAAACTGGGGAAGCTTAGATTCTGATCCTCAATGGACTCTACGCCACTGATGCTCACCCATTTTTTGCGGCCATGGATCCTGATGCTATTTTTATTGACGATGACACGCGAGTTCACAGGGCTCGGTTTGATTTTAAAATTAAATTATTAAAGATATAAATGTAAAAATACAACCTGTTCGGACCTCGGTTCGATTTTAAAATTAAATTATTAAAGAGAAAAATGTAAAAATGTAACCTATCCTATCCTTTGAATCGGAAACTCTGCGACATATAGAATGTCCATCAAGATCACCCGACTCGAATCCCGTCGAGCATGTGTGGAAAATGCTTGGTAGACATTTAAGTTAACTCCATGATCCTCCCGGTAACCTATACGAGTTAAGAACTTGTCTGTTGCGTGAATGATCACATATATCACAAACAGCCATAGATGATCTTATTCTTGTCTAGGAATCTACGAGGTCGGGCACGTGTTTCTAGCAGAGGTTATCACGTTTCGTATTGATAGACTTCCACAATTGAACTATTTTTGCCACTCTAAACATTATGTCCTTATTTATCTTTATTATTTAATTATTTATTGATAATTTTCTTTGCATTCCCCCATATCAGTGGCGGTAAAACATCCGCGGCGGTATACGGCGGTAAAACATCTATGTCTCAGAATTAATTATAGATAGAGATAATGAATGATTTGGATTCCGCATCAAATTCCGGAGAGTTTCGTGGGTTCATTAAGGATATCCACCTTCACTTTTTTTTCCACTTTCGGTTCAAATGAAAAATTTCTTGAAATTTTATTTCTAAGATTGGCTACAGATAGAGCTGAGATGATGACTGATATTAATTCAGCGTTAAATTCGAGAAACTGGTGGTTTATTAAACATTTAGACTTTAGTTTTTGTTTGCACTGTACTTTATTTTTCACTTTCGATTCAAAACCTTTTTCTTGAAACATCAATTTTTAGGATTGGATATAGATAGTGTTGATGACTGATATGTCTGATGACTGATAGTGATGATGCCTGATATGTATTCAGCGTCGAATTCTAGAGGGGTCAGGCGGATTCACTAATTCATTTTCAGTATTGAAGATGCCACTATCGGTTTTCCTGAAAATTAGTATGACTGTAAGAAATATGTATGCAACAGATAACTGAAATATTTAATTGTTTTGTCAATACTAACAGCACTAACCATTTACCACCATGTGAAGTTTTCTTCCAAAATTTCTTACTTTTTATTATATTAGCCTGTTATATAAAATGTGTTTTCCCATAGTTTCATTTATATTTACTTTATTTACTTGGAGATTTAAAATTTCAAAGTATTCAGTCTTTTAGTTATACTTTTTCAATAATTCTAATCCTTTTAAAATTCCACTCTTACTATTTAACAAATAGAAGTTTTGTTTATTTCCAATGAAATGTATAGTCAAATAAAAGAATAAAACATAAGTATATATTGCTTTGCATTGAAAATTAAATCCAGTTCAATGTACAGCAAAGTTTAATTTTTTTAAATGCATTTTGTATTTTGAATGTATCTTGAAAATGCGAGTATTTTGTATTTTGAATATTTTTTAATTTGAAAAGTATTTTGTATTTTGCATTTTATTCTTTAAAAAAGCATAGGTTTTACTTTGCTTTTTTTATTTTGTATCGAAAATACATTGAAACTGTATTTTGCCCAACTCTGGTTAGCAATCTCATTTCAAGAAAATTATAGCGTACGATTACTGACTATCTCGTGAGCAATTCGATATTTTTGTAATCTCAATCTGCAATATAAAAGCTGCCTTACACTCCTTCTGGATCTCTGCCATGGCGTTTCGTATGTAAACAAGGTTCCTTTATGTTAGGGTTTTAAATGTATACACAAGCGAGGAAACACGATACCCAAATAACTTGGCGAGAAGAACGATATTTCCTCAAAAAATCTGGCAACACGATTTAATGCAGTTTTGATGGTGTGCAGTATATCGTGAAGCATTTGAAGGATGGCAAACAAATATCACAAGATTATGGACTAAGATAACAGGGATAAATATAGAACTACAATATACTGTATTTTAGTATTTAAATTTAACAAGTTAGACATATTTATATTATACCTAATTTATAAAATAATTAAAAATTAATTAAAAATGTAAATAATTTAAAAAAAATTATTTTATACTTAGTTTACTTAAACAATTTCGGCATTTAACTGATCTGGCAATACTTTAAAAATTAATCATATGCAGTGCACCAAGTGCTTGGTCAACCGACATTTTGTTTTCGTCACAAGAAATCCACAGACTGTTATATCGTGGCAAAGAAATATTAGAAACCTTATTTAATTTGCATCGCTACCTTATTCAATTAAGAAACCTTATTCAATTTGTATTCTACAGACATTTTGTTTGAGTTTCTTTTAGAGTGCATGAGAAGAAATAACATTTTAAATGTGGAAATGATAGAGCAATAGTGCTATGGGATATATCATTCATGAATCTCTTTATATAGAAGTTCAGCCATACTCCCGTAGTAATGTGTCCGAAAGTAATGTGTCATATGAAAACAGACAATCCCGTCACTGCTGAAAATCGGTAACTAATCTTAAAAAATCTGATGTGGGCAGCACATAACTTCCCCTGTAGACTCAAATTCATTTATTCTTTATTTCTTTAATAATTCATTAAATTGAGTTTGATTGCATAAAATAACACTAAATTTGCATTTTTAATTTAATTTCTGTTTTTATTTGGTAATTGGATATTTTCCCAAAAATGGCATAACTAAATGCGAAAAATCTCAAATATCTCGAGAACGGTTAATCCTAGAGTAATAGAGCTGTTTTTATTCTTTTCCTCATCAAAACTATGTATAAAACAAGCATTTAATTGATATATTTGAATTATTTTAGATTTCGCGATTTTTGAGGGCCATTTCGTAAAAAAAGGCAGGTTGTTCTTTTCCGAATAGTACAAAAATCTAATCAGCACCAGAGTATCCCACAAATTTATCTACCAAATTTTGTGAAATTTGGTCAATTAGTATTTTAGCTAGAGTGGATACACGACATTTTTAAAGGCCATTTCGTAAAAAAAGGCAGGTTGTTCTTTTCCAGTTAATACCACAATCTAATCAGCACCAGGGTCATACCCAAGTGACTTACCTACCAAATTTTATGAAATTCAGTCCATAAGTTTTTGAGTTAGAGTGGATACATACATTGCACAGACAGACACACAGACAGACACACAGACAGACACACAGACACACACACAGACGTTACGCTAAAAATAGTTTTTTCGTATTCTAGAGGTCTCGAAACGTGTTGATCCGTCGAAAACTCGAGTTGTGATTTCAGCATGATTCCAGTACTTTCCCTATACATTACCATGTATTTCTGGGAAAGTAAAAATAAGCACAGAGTTGTCCTACAGGATAAAGAAGTTCAGCTTCAGAATCGGAAGGAGTAAGATTTTGTTAAATAATGAATTTAATAAATTCACAAGAAGAATTTTTTCGACGGTTACTTAAAACTCTCCGATTGCACCGGATTATATAATTTGAAAATTTTACTCTTTTTACTATGCACACAAGAGAAACTTTGATTAGTAGCTCCCCCCCCCAGAAAGCGGAAGGCCTATTTTTACAGGGAAGACCTCCAAGGGTCACATTAAATCTGATTGCAATGAGTGGTCAAATAATGCATTACCGGGTAACAAGAGTGGATGCTTACCACTGTATGTATTGAACTCTTCCAGTTGACGAGTTTGGGCTGGTTTTGCAATCTATGTTCCAAATCGTCGGCGACTGGAATTTTTGCTTGTCTGATGTTCTTCGGGACATTTCCGGTGAATGATGCCATTGAGCGTGTTTCCATGCTTTTGGTCCTCGCTGGATGAGAGATTAGAACATGAGGACCGTTTCAATGAACAAGTCATCAACATATCTGTAAATTTGGTAATCAGAATATGTAAAATAATGTTCGTAGTGAAGTTACAAATCAGCCAATATATTACTACTACATCCATTCTTGCGGGACTACTGATACTTGTATAAAGTATTTTCTTGTATAAATTGTTAGTATAAGATATTTCCATGCAATATACAATTGTTAAACTAGAAAATATACTGTTAATATAATAAAATATAACCATAAATGTAACAGGAGAATATTAATAATTCTTCATTAATTCCCTATTATCTACTAACTGATGCTTATGGTTATATTTCCTATCATTACGCATTTTATTACACTTACATCATCTAACAGATCATTTTGCCAGGAGATAGATGCAAGGAGTCAGTGGAAGGTCTTATCCAATTTCCATAATCAATTAATATATTCGAATGTCTAATCGATTCATTTTTATTAATTCTTTAAATTATTTCATGGGGTTAATAATGATTATTATTTTTATCTATATGTGATAAAAATAATAATCATTATTCTTATCACAAATAGATAAGCACTCGTTTTATTTTGAATGCAGTTTATCTGGATATTATACCTTCTAATACTCTGAAATGTATATACTATTTATAATTTTTAAGAATAGCAACATAGACATTACTCTTTAGGGGTCGGCAACACCATCTTTGCACATTATGTTGAGTTGGTTTACTATTGGAACTTTTATACATGTGTAATTCTATTCTGTTTTTTCAATTTATTCAATTATTTATAGTTTTTCAAATTTCTTAATCATTTCCCATTTATAACACATAGGAGCTTCTATTGACCTTTTGTCACACACACTAATATTTGGTCTTCTATATGTTCAATTACCCCCTTAATTTCTTTCCGTTCTGTTTTTATTTTCTGCTATTCTTTATTTATTTATGGATTTTACCGTTCATTTCTAATATCCTGCCTCTCATTTTCGGCCTTCTTGGTTTAACCTCTTTTCATTTGTCCACTTGGCATTGACGTTCTCCTATCTTTAGCTGAATTTTAATTTTTCTATTTATTACTGATTTCGCTGTATGGTTAAAAACCAAATTCTGTTAATGAAACAGTAAAATGTAAATTATCAATGGATAAATGCTTAATTATATTATGAACCAGGGAGTAGCATTTTAATTAACTCGGATGAGCGTGTGTGTGGGGTGGGGGATAAATTCAGCAACAAGCAATAAAATTATGATTAATAACAAAAAATATATTTTCTAATTTCTGCAGAATATATTATTCATAAACAGAAAGAAACACGATTCTATTTAAAATACATGCTATAATATAATTATATTTTAACCCAGACATTTAATTGAGTAATAAGATATAATTATATTAAATGCTAAAATGGGAGATTTTTTTATGTATGATATAAAATAATACCAATTTACCTAACTATATATTCACAATTTCACTTTCTAATTACACAGGAAGTGATTATTTCATCGTATGCCAGTAAAAATATCAATTTTTACAATATATTTTTTCGAAGAAATGTGAACTTCTTAAATATCTAAATTGTGGCTTTATTTCTATTTTATTTATATATTTTTATGGTATTATTTTTTAACAAAGAATTTGGGAATAGAATGGAAAAGAACACGTTACTAGCTAGCTATTTACTATAAATAATAAATTTTACACTTTTTTATTCAATTTGAAAACGGATTATAAAGTCAATGTGATAAGGATTCCCATTTGGAATAGATTTAAATTCAAAGTTTTGACAATAATCTCTGGGGAAAATCTTAGATACAGTGAAAAATTGGTTACCGCTGAAATTTGATGCTACATCTCAATAATTCAAATATTTCCAGACGCAGCAAAACTTCATTTATTATCTATATATATAAAGAAGAAAATTATGTATATATGTATGTATGTATGTATACATGTATGTATGTATGTATGATCCAACATCACGGGAGAACTGCTGTACCGAAATTGATGAAATTTGGTGGATAGTCTTGAAATAGTCCCACTTAAAATTTAGTCCATGTTTCTAGTTTCTAACACCAGAGGTTGTTGCGATGTTAATGAAAAACAAAACTTCCGTTTGTCTCATCATCACGGGAGAACAACTGTACCATATATAATGAAATTTTGTGGGCAGATTTGAAATATCTCCCCATAAATTTGGTCTAAGTTTCGAGTTTCTAGAGCTAGGGGTTGTCGAGATATTAATGGAAAAAGAAACATTTTCCTATTAGTTCTACTCTCTAACTCCATGATTCCCAACGAAAAAGGTTGTAAATCGTTGGTTTAAAATGTGAAAGTCAATTACATATCTAAGTTTTGTGGGAGTTTATTGAACGCATTAGTCACCTTTGAAAATCACAGGTTTGAAATATATGAATTTAAATGAGAACTCTATCATCATGGTTTATTTTTAACAGGCTTACTCAATAACGAAAAATATTAAGAAATCAAAATGGATATTAAATTATCAACATTTTATGAGCAAGATTCTTTTTTATATCATGACTTGCACGATTACCCGCCGTTGCTCGGTATTTAAGATGCAAAACTCCTGTTATATTAAATTAGTATAAAAAATGAATTTCATTATATGAGAATCCTGGATTCTCAAATATTGAAATGTTGAATCCGGAGGAGCATATACGTTTCTAGAATTTTACATACATTTTAGAATTTAGAAATCAATGAAATCATATCAACACATTTAAATCATAAAAACGTATTTAATATACAGGGTCATGTTTAAATCATTATGCATGCGAATGCAAACATTGATTAGTTGATTGAAATTGTTGTTTACTTGCTATTTGAAGGAAACGTTGTGAGCATGCGCAGTTCCAAATTGAGCGTTTCGCCCTATTGATGTGTGTTTGTTTTAATAATTGAAAGTGCGATTCTAAGAAATCTGCGTGGAACTTCACGTATGAATGTGTTGGGTTGCTTTAGAATTTAGGTAATTTGGTGGTTTGAAAAATTACTTTTATTTCTTTGTCCCTGGCTCAATATTCTTAATTTGGTGATATTTAAATAATATTTATTGGCATTTTCAATTATTCTGTAATTAGAATATTTTAATCTTCTAAATTAATTTTCTTTATAATATTCTTAATTAAAAATGTTCTATTCCCTAGATTAATATTACTTTTGATTTGTAAATTTTAAAAATTATTCATTTATGTGATTCCCCTTAAAATTCCCTTTAATTTGATGCCTCATTCTACCATTGTGGTTAGAAATTCCGTTTGTTCTACAGTTTCAAGTTATTTCCATGTTTCAGTGATTTAAAAAATTTCAGTTGCGACTATTTTCGGAATCCTGTTTAGCGGGCTTTTTACCGCAATTCATGCGCCATCTAAGCGTTTTTCGCGCCTCTTTGGAATTCGTGAATTATTTTAATTGGTTCGCGTTTTTACGGATCGTCTGCTCTCGGAATTATGAGTTTTATTTTGGCAATTCTAATTTCAGTAAGCGAATTTTAATTGCTGTCGTTTGTCTAAACTCCGCCCTTTTTCCCGCACGTATAAATACGCGCGCAGAATTTTTCGGTTTGAGTTTTTTTGTTGAAATTCGTCGTCGTGTGTTAGCGCGCGAAGCGCGTCCTTGTGTTTTCATTGGAACTTATGTTCCACGCGAGATTTTCTATGGAACTTTAAGTTTCTCGCGTTACTATTTTTTTACACTCGTTGTTTTAATTTGAATGATGGTTTTTCGAGCTTTTATCGCGTAATTCGCGATGTAACTCTCCGGAAAAGTGTGTGGTGAAATTCATTATGCGAGTTATGTTAACGTAGGTTCTGACGAGGACGGCCGTTCTATAAAGATCCGAGTGTACCAGAAGTTTCTGTTAGGTCCGATTTCCTGAGTTCTCATGACTTTCAAGAAAATACTGAATCCTCTCCTGACTAAAGTTTGGTAATCTCCAGTAAACCAGTCCACAGAATTTGCCTCCAACCTGTGCACCTCTAATATTTGGAACTTTCCCCCCCTGTCTGATGGCCCAGCTGGGTGAATACAAATGTTTTATTTAAACTCTTAATTTCTTTAATTCTGAATATAAATTCTCAATATTTGTAATGCATTTAATCAAATTTTATTCTGTAAATTTAAAATTCTAAAACTTCATTCTGAGAGCGAATTTCTAAACCTTCATGAATTTCAAGAGCCTGGGAAAATTCTAAAATTCTTTTAAATTTAATATTTTTGTTAATGATTTTCTGATGGAATTTAAAAATGGATTTTTTTGAGTAAAGTTTTTATGCTAATTCCTTAATTCTAACTAAGTTGATAAAATTCTAAAATTCTAATGTCTGTCTAAAATTCAAATGTCTAAAATTCTAATGTTAATTCTTCCTGAGTTGCCTGCCTGTGAGCAGTGTTTTTGTATTTGTTAATCGGAATTAATTTGAAGTTACAATTTAATAAACTAATTTTCTTTAAACTAATTATTATGTCTTCCTTTATCTCTCTTAAACACAGCTTGTTTTATTCTATCTTTCAAACACAACAGTACTATTTTTCTGATAGAAAATTTTAATAAATTTTCTATCAGAAATCTATCTATATATATATATATATATATATATATATATATATAGATCTATTATAAAAATTTGATAGAAAAATTTTTGGGGGATAGATGGAAGGAATTACTTCCTTTTCGAACGGTTTACCCGTACATCAAATTTGAAGTCTTTATCTTTTCGCAAATTATGCTTTCTTACCATTTGACTGTTCGAATGTTTTGGTGTGGCGCACCCCCTCTACAGAACGTTTTCGAAAAATTCGATTTTTCCAGGGGATTTTATCGAACGACTGAGCTGTATACCAAATTGCAATTCTCTATCATTCGGGAAGTGCCTAAAAAGCGTGGCAGACAGACAGATGAACAGACAGACGGACAGACGGATACATGGCATTTAGTATATACTAGCTGAATACCCGGTCTCGCAATCTTCAAGCCTGGAATAATGTACATTTTTGAATAATTTGCGTTTCACATTTATTCGGCAAATCGAATTCCTTGGTGTGCAGAACACCCTAAAGAACACGCCTTGGTCGATTTTGTCAAATTATTAGCCCATTTACCTAATTTCAAGCCTCTGTAAAATTTCAACTAATATAATAAGTTTTATTGGTTTAAAAATTTCCCATACTATATTTTTCGGAAAAAAGTTTCCTTAAAACATCTCTTTCTTGGGATCTGCTGTATTTAAAGCTCAGAAGTGATGACTAATTTGCATTTAGCATCATATTTCAGAGGGTTGGAAATTCATTGAAGATTTTTACTTCCGGTTGTTTTTTCATCTCCTGTTTAAAAGTTGTCATTTTACTTGAAACGTCTAAATATCAAAATTGGCTATAGATAGAAGACTATAAATGTTTAGAGCTGTGTTTTTCGTCGTTTATAAAACCGCGGCCAGAGAAAGAATTTGTTTATAAGACGAGGGCCCGATCCCAAAAAACGTAGACTTAAATACATATCTAATTTCTTTCTAAATTCATACAATAAATAAATAATATTAATTAATCATGCCGTTATCAAAACGGCCATTAGTACATCCATGTATTTGGTGTGGTCTGTTGACAATTATAGAATTACATTTAAATAAGTTATCAACCACTGGACTAATGGAATCGTATGGTTCTCTAAGGGGCTCCGCTTCTGCTCGCAATCTCTACATTTAGCTAAACGTAGAGTGAATCCCTACGTTTAAAAGATTTTAAGTAAACATTCATTTTATCTCTACAGCAAAAACTGAAGCCCAAAAGTCCATACGTGTAGAGAGAAATACCTCACAAGGTCACATTGCGGATGCGTTAGTGGATGGGATACTTCAGTGTAATAATGTAACTTTTGTTTTATTTTTGCACTGCTAGTTTATAGCAACCACAGCCAGAAAAAATATTCCAGAGGCTCTTCGTCCAAGGTCTTGAAGCAACTGTGTACCCAATTTTGTGGACAAACGACTCTTAGATTTTTCCATTTACAAACTGCACATATACACAGACATACATTTTTTTTTATGTATTGCTGCACCCGTTGCAGAGTATCTGCGCTGCAGACATCTTTGAATGTTTTAACAATAGAAATCTGAAAATTACAATGTGATTTATATCAATAAATCTTCGCTTCTTTGAAAAGTCTCAGTTTCATTTATCATAGCTTAATGAACAATTCCAATGGCACTCTATACCCTCCTATGTGCATTATAACAAACTGCATCAGTACAATAAATGTAAGCTGTTAGTTACAAAAAAAATCTGATGTCAGCAGCACATGCCTCTTCCTACAGATTCAAATTAATTTTACTTTTTATTTTTTTAATAATTCATTAAAATAAATTTAAATGCTCTATTTTCTATCTATGGAACACTTTCCAACTGAAGAACAAAATGCGATACATTCAGCGGTGATATTTATTTAATTATCACAGAAATACAATAATTTATTGTACTTGAAAACTTAAAACTTTATTCAAAAATATGAACTGTATTCAAATGACGTCATCGAATTATAGATCGTCTGGTACTCTATGTAAAAGCAGTGAATATTTCATTCATACACTTTTATTCCAGACTGCGGAGTTAAACAATTTTGCGTGTAAATTATTCAGCTATATTTTACAGTCACTTGTTTATATTTTACATTCATTAAAGTTAGGCTTCGTTGTAGGAATAATCAAAGTTTGATGATCATTTAAACTCAAAGATATTGTGTCTACGTTTGTGTATAATATAGATGCACAAAAAACGCAAAAGTAAAGCAGTTTTAGGACTGATACGACATTAAATATAACTGAAAAAGAACTTTTTCTTTCTTTTTTTCCGAATCACAATTTCTTTTTTTCCGAAGAAAAAAGATGGTCTCAATAACATGCTAAAATTTCATTTTGATAAAGTCATTTTTACAGCAGTCATCATGCGAACGGACAAACAAGCAGACAGACAGGCAGATTGGACAAAGTCATAAACACTTTTCAGTTATGTTGTAAAGTGTTAAAATATGTTACATAGTTAAACAAGACATATTAATCATGCATAAAGCATTGATTAGGAAACACTTTCCAACTGAAATGCAACTTTATTTGAATATCTTTAAAATACGAAACATTCAGCACTGATATATTTTTGAAATTATCACATTACTACAACAAATATAATACGTTTTATTTTTGGCAAAAATTCCCTATAATATATTTTTTCGGAAAAATGTTTCCTTGAAACATCTCTTTTTTGGGATCTGCTAAAGATAGAGTTGGAAGTTCACTGTGAATTTTTACTTCTGGTTGTTTTTTCATTTCCTGTTTAAAAGTTATCATTTCAATTGAAACGTCTAAAGCTGAAAATCGGCTATAGATAGAAGGCTATAAATATTTAGTGCCGTGTTTATCATCCTGTATGAGACCGCGGACAGATACATTATTTGTTTATAAGACGAGGGGTTAGTCCTAACAAACGTACACTTAAATACATATCTAATTTTTTTTAAATTCATACAATAAATAAATACTAATAATCAATCATGCAAAATCGCAAAGCCTATTAGTACATTTATGTATACAGTGTGGCCTTTTGACAAATATAGAATTGCATTTAAATAAGTTATCAAAATCACTGGACGAATAAAATAGTAAAGTAGTCAAGGGGGCTCCGCTTCTGCTCACAATCTCTACATTTAGCTAAACGTAGAGATAATCCCTAGCTTAGCTCCCTACATTAGCTAAACGTAGAGATTTTAAGTAAACATTCACTTTATCTCTACAGCAATAAAAAGCCCAAAGGTTCCTACGCGTAAGGCGAAATACCTTCACCTGGCCACATTGCAACAGATACCTCACCGGCTTGAGATTACAGTGTAATAATTTTATTTTTCCACTGTATCCTTTTTACAGAAGCAGCTAGCTGGAATACTGAAATGGTGAGCTGTTTTAAGATAATTTTTTTAAGAACTCATATTTTAAATATAATTTATTTCTATATATTTTCCGGTGGAAAAGTAAAATAAATATTTGTGAAACAGGTTCATAAATAAACATACAGATTATTTAGTGACAAGAAAATATGCCCTAGGTTCTTGGCGTAGCGTGCCCCGCTGATATATATATATATATATATATATATATATAGGTCCTTTCAAAAGTATATATATATATATATTTGTTATAAATGCGTTCATTGGAGAAGCTTCCTTTGGTTTTCGAGAGTTCCCTGTACTGTCCATAGAACGAAATGCAAGGAACGCTTTAATAATGCGCTAGTTTATAGCAACCACAGCGAGAAAAATATATCCCAGAGACTTTCCAGTTATATTGTAAAATGTTAAAATATGTTACATAGTTAAACAAGAAATATTAATCATGCATAAAGCATTGATTAGGAAACACTTTACACCTCAAATTCTACTTTATATGAACATCTTTAAAATACGATACATTCAACACTGATATATTTTTGAAATTATCACAGTACTACAACAAATATAATACGTTTTATTTTTGGCAAAAAATTTTCAGTTATGTTGTAAAGTGTTAAAATATGTTACATAGTTTAACAAGAAATATTAATCATGCATAAAGCAATGATTAGGAAACACTTTCCAACTCAAATGCAACTATATATGAACATATTTAAAATACGATACATTCAGCACTGATATATTTTTGAAATTATCACAGTACTACAATAAATATAATACGTTTTACATTTGGTTAAAATTTCCCCATAATATATTTTTTCGGAAAAATGTTTCTTTGAAACATCTCTTTCTTGGGATCTGCTATAGATAGAGCTCAGATTTGATGACCAATTTGAAGTTACCATCATATTGCCGAGGGTTGGAAGTTCACTGTGAATTTTTACTTCCGGTTGTTTTTTCATTTCCTGTTTAAAAGTTATCATTTCACTGGAAACGTCTAAACCTCAAAATTGGCTATAGATAGAAGGCTATAAATATTTAGTACCGTGTTTATCATCCTGTATGAGACCGCAGAAAGATACATTATTTGTTCATAAAACGAGGGGCTATTCCCAACAAACATACACTTAAATACATATCGAATTTTTTTAAAATTTATATAATAAATAAATACTAATAATCAATCATACATAATCGCAAAGCCTAATAGTACATTTATTTATGCAGTGTGGCCTTTTGACAAATATAGAATTACATTTAAATAAGTTATCAATCACTGGACGAATAAAATAGTAAAGTAGTCAAGGGGGCTCCGCTTCTGCTCACAATCTCTACATTTAGCTAAACATAGAGAGAATTCCTGCGTTTAAGAGATTTTAAGTAAACACTCACTTTATCTCTACAGCAATAAAATAGCCCAAATGTTCTAACGCGTAGGGCGAAATACCTTCACCTGGCCATATTGCGACAGATACGTCACTGGCTGGAGATTACAGTGTTATAATTTTATTTTTTCCACTGCGTCCCTTTTACAGAAGCAGCTAGCTGGAATACCGAAATTAAGAGTTGATTTCAGATAAATATTTTAAAAACTCATATTTTAAATATAATTTATTTTTATATATTTTCCGGTGGAAAAGTAAAATAAATATTTGTGAAACAGCTTCATAAATAAACATACATATTATTTAGTAACAAGAAAATATGCCCTAGGTTCTTGGCGTAGCGTGCCCCACTTACAAAAAAATCTGATGTCAGCAGCACATGATTCTTCCTACAGTTCAAATTAATTTTACTTTTTATTTTGTTAATAATTCATTTAAATAAATGTAAATGCACTATTCCTTCCCTATGAAACATTTTCCAACTGAACAGCAGAATGCGATACATTTAGCGGTGATATTTTTTTAATTATCACAGAAATATAATTTATTGTACTTGAAAACTTAAAACTTTATTCAAAAATATGGACTGTATTCAAATGACGTCATCGAATTATAAATCGTCTGGAACTCTATGTAAAAACAGTGAATATTTAATTCATAATCTTTTATTCCAGATTGCGGAGTTAAATAATTTTGCGTGTAAAATTTTCAGCTATATTTTACATTCACTTGTTTATATTTTATATTCATTAAAGTTAGGCTTCGTTGTAGAAATAATCAAAGTTTGATGATCCTTTAAACTCAAAAATATTGTAGCTACGTTTGTGTATAATATAGATGCACAGAAAAAACGCAAAATGAAAGCAGTTTTAGGACTGATGCAGCATTAAATATCAATGAAAAATAGCTTCAAAAATCACATTTTTTTTTCTCCGAAGAAAAAAGATGGTCTCAATAACATGCTAAAATTTCATTTTGATAAAGTAATTTTTACAGCACTCATTATGCGAAATCATTTTACAGCAGTCATCATGCGTCATCATTCGAAACAAGAAATATTAATCATGCATAAAGCATTGATTAGGAAACACTTTCCAACTGAAATGCAACTTTATTTGAACATCTTTAAAATACGATACATTCAGCACTGATATATTTTTGAAATTATCACATTACTACAACAAATATAATACGTTTTATTTTTGGCAAAAATTCCCTATAATATATTTTTTCGGAAAAATGTTTCCTTGAAACATCTATTTTTTGGGATCTGCTATAGATAGAGTTGGAAGTTCACTGTGAATTTTTACTTCTGGTTGTTTTTTCATTTCCTGTTTAAAAGTTATCATTTCACTTGAAACGTCTAAAGCTCAAAATCGGCTGTAGATAGAAGGCTATAAATATTTAGTGCCGTGTTTATCATCCTGTATGAGACCGCGGACAGATACATTATTTGTGTTGTTGTTGCTAATCTCCCATCTGGTCTGACGAAGTCAGATCAGATCTGTAAAACCGTTGACTATGTTGTAAAGTGTTAAAATATGTTACATAGTTAAATAAGAAATATTAATCATGCATAATGAATTGATTAGGAAACACTTTCCAACTGAAATGCAACTTTATATGAACAACTTTAATATACGATACATTCAGCACTGATATATTTTTGAAATGATCAAAGTACTACAACAAATATAATGCGTTTTATTTTTGGCAAAAATTTCGCATAATATATTTTTTCAGAAAAAGTTTTCCTTCAAACATCTCTTTCTTGGGATCTGCTATAGATAGAGCTCAGATTTGATGACCAATTTGAAGTTACTATCATATTGCTGAGGATTGGAAGTTCACTGTTAATTTTTACTTCCGGTTGTTTTTTCATTTCCTGTTTAAAAGTTATCATTTCAAATGAAACGTCTAAACTTCAAACTTGGCTATAGATAGAAGGCTATAAATATTTAGTGCCGTGTTTATCATCCAGTATGAGACCGCGGAAGGATACATTATTTGTTCTTAAGACGAGGGGCTAGTCCCAACAAACGTACTCTTAAATACATAACTAATGTTTTTTTAAATTCATATAATTAATAAATACTAATAATCAATCATACATAATCGCAAAGCCTATTAGTACATTTATGTATACAGTGTGGCCTTTTGACAAATATAGAATTACATTTAAATAAGTTATCAATCACTGGACGAATAAAATAGTAAAGTAGTCAAGGGGGCTCCGCTTCTGCTCACAATCTCTACATTTAGCTAAACGTAGAGATAATTCCTGTGTTCAAGAGATTTTAAGTAAACATTCACTTTATCTCTATAGAAATAAAAAAGCCCAAATGTTCCTATGCGTAGGGCGAAATACCTTCACCTGGCCACATTGCGACAGATACGTCACCGGCTGCAGATTACAGTGTAATAATTTTATTTTTCCACTGCGTCCCTTTTATAGAAACAGCTAGCTGGAATACTGAAATTGTATGTTATTTTTAAATAAATATTTTAAAAACTCATATTTTAAATATAATTTATTTTTATATATTTTCCGGTGGAAAAGTAAAATAAATATTTGTGAAACAGCTTCATAAATAAACATACAGATTATTTAGTAACAAGAAAATATTATAACGTATGAACTTTAAAAATTCATTAAAAATCGAAAAATCATCGCATTGAGGTACGATTTGTATCATACGTATTGCCAGGACGGGTATTTTTGTTATTTTTTGACGTGTAAAAATTTTGTAGTTTAAAAAATGACCTAGAGGTGACGTTTACCCGGATACATTTTCCAGAAGAATGCAATTGAGGCTGTTATAAAAGAGCTGTAGTGCTCTGTAGATTCTTCATTTGATTCATTAGTAAACGGTGCAAAGAAGAAGCTTTTACGAGAATGCTAACTTTGATCGAGAAAGCTTTGTTAGTGAAGCTGTATTGCGTGAGCGGCGAATCAGCATCAAATGCTTTGCCAAAATTCTGATTTAGGAAAAATCTAAAGAATGGAAAAGTTCCTATCACCTGTTCAGGGTTACTTAGGCTTGTCATACGATTTGACACGTACAGTAAGTTATTTTAATTGTCTTTCCAATGCGTTTAACGCCATCTATAGGTGTTTTTTTAAACTAAAAATGTTTTTCGCGTTAAAAAAAACTCCGTCCTAGTAAAACTTATGGTACATACTGTACTTCAATGCGATGATTTTTCGATTTTTAATGCATTTTTAAAGATTATTCGGACTTTTAAAAGACACTGTATTTATTTGTTTGTTATAAACTCCCTCATTGAAGAAACTTTCTTTGGTTTTCAAGAGTTCCCTGTACATTCCGTTGAACAAAATGTAAAGAACGCTTTAATAATACGCTCGTTAATAGCAACCACAGCAACAAAAAACATATCCCCGAGGCGCTTCGTCCCAGGTCTTGTAGCAGCTGTGTACCCAATGTTGTGGACATACGACGCTTAGATTTTCTATCTACAGACGGCACATATAAACAGACATTTTTTATTATGTATTGCTGTACCCGTTGCAGAGCATCTGCGCTTCAGACGCCTTTGCGAATTTCAACAATGGAACTCTGAAAGTAACAATATAATTGACTCTGGAATTTCTCTTTTTCTGCGATATATTTCAATATATCCTTGACCCGTCGTAATCTATTAGCTTCATGAATAGTTTCATTGGCACTTCATGCCCTTTTACTTGCATTATAACAAACTACATCTGTACAACAAAATTAAGCCTTTAGTTAAAAAAAATCTGACTTGAGCAGGACATGTTTTTTTCTACAGACACTCAAATGCAGTTTCTTTTATTTTCATTAATAATTCATAAAATTTAATTTATTTGCACTAAGTAACACGCATATTTATTTGAAATGACACAGGATCTGCACTTTTAACTAAATTTTTGTTTTCATATGGTAGCTGCACATATTTGAATAGGCGACGCAACAATAATGGGAATAAATAAAAATATCTTGAGAACGTCTTATCCTAGAGTAATGGGGTTGGATTTATTTCTTCATCATTAAAAATTTGCTGGTAATTTTGCAAAAAAACAAAAAACAAATCTATTTCCCCGATTTATGTAAAAATTTAATCAGCACCAGGGCAGCGTACAGCTGACATATCTTCCAAATTTTGTGGAAATGTTCTTAATTATTTTTTGAGTTAGAGTGGATACATTCATTTTTTGTGTGCCACTTCACAAAATGGGAGGATTCCTTTATTCCAAATCTTACCAAAATCTAATTAGCACCAGGGGGCACCCACAACTGACTTACCTGTCAAATTTTATGAGATTTGGTCCATTAGTTTTTCAGTTGAGTGGATACATCCATTACACAAACAGACACACACACACACACACACACACAGACTTCACTCTAAAATAGTTTTTTCGAATTTTAGATCCAACGAAAGCTGGAGTTGCGATTTTCGACATGATTCCAATACTTTCCCTATACATTACCATGTATTGCAGGAAAAGTACTAAGGCTGAAAGGAGTCAAACACTCCAAAATACTTCATTTTATGTTATTAAACATTATATATATATATATATATTTATTTATATATATATATATATATATTTATTTATATATATATATATATATATATATTTATATATATATATATATATATATATTTATTTATATATATATATATATATATATATACTAATTGCCAAGTGACTGCCTGTCTGTTCAATTTAAGTTTTCCAATACTTTCTTCTTTGAGGGGTTCTGCATACCAAAATATTCGATTTGTCGAACAAATGTGAAAAGCGAATTATTAAAAAATTTACATTATTCAGGGGTTGCTTATTACGAAACCGTTGATTTTCAATAGGTATTTGGCTAGTTTATACTAATTACCAAGTGTCTGTCTGTCTCTCTGTCTGTCCGTCAGGATTTTTTAGGCACTTCCCGAATAGATAGAGACTTGCAATTTGGTATACGATACGATTTATACGGCTTTGGTATACGGCTCAAAACTCCCTGGAAAAATCGAATTTCCGCCTTGCGATAAGATAGAGACTTCAAATTTGATGCATGGGTAAACCATTCGAAAGGAATAGAGTGTGCAATTTCAGATTTCCAATATTTTCTACTTAAGGGGGGTGTCGCAAACCAAAATATTTGATTTTCCGAATAAATGAGAAACGGCTCCTTTAAAATTTTATAGAGGCTCGAAATTTGGTATATGGACTAATCATTTGATAAAAACACCCAAGACGAGTATAGTTTTTCTAAAAGGTTAGTTTAAGGGGGTGCTCCAGAGGAAAACGTTCGAAAGGTGAATTGATAAAAAAACATGCTTCCAAATGAGATAGAGATTTCAAATTTAGAATAAGGGTATATATTTTGGAAGGTAGAACGTGTACAATTTCAGTTTTCCAATATTTTCTACTTAAGGGGGTGCCGCACATAAAAACGTTTAATTTTTGAAATAAAGGAAAAACGCCCCTTTTGAAACGTGATACAGGCTTGATATTTGGTATGTGAGCGATTCATTTGATGAAAACACCCAAGACAAAAGATTTTTTCAAAAATGTTCGTTTAAGAGGGTGCCCCATAGAAAAACGTTCGAAAGGTGAAATGGCGAAAAACAATGCTTCGGGATAGGATAGAGACTTCGAATTTGGTGTATGGGTAGAAAGTTCGAAAGGAAAAGTGCGTGAAATTTCAGTTTTCCAATATTTTCTAATTGAAGGTTGTGCCGCAAACCCAAATTTTCGATTTTCCGAATAAATAATAAATTCTTCCATTAAATCTGGATAGAGCATTGAAATTTGGTATATGGGCTAATCATTTAATGAAAACACCCAATACGAATAGTTCCTCAGAAATATTCGATTTAGGGGATGCTCCAGAGAAAAACGTTGGAAATATGAAATGATGAAAAACATGCTTCGGGATGATATAGAGATTTCAAATTGTGTGTACGGGTAGATAATTTGGAAGGAAGAAAGTGTACAATTTTAGTTTTCCAATATTCTCTACTTTAGGGGGGTGCCGTACACCAAAATATTTGATTTTTCGAATAAGTTATACAAGCTCCCTTTTAAATGCGACAGATGCTGGTATTTGGTATATGGGCCAATCATCTTTTTCCTTAATGTCCATTTATGGCTGTGCTCCATAGAAAGACGTTCGAATGGGGAAATGATAAAATAGCATGCTTCGGGATAAGATAGAGACGTTAATTTTGTGTATGGATAGATAGTTCGAAAGGAAGAAAAGAAGTGTAGAATTTAAGTTTTCCAATATTTTCTTCTTTAAAAGTTTCTGAACACCAAAATATTCGATTTTCTAATTAAATGTGAAACTAGAATTATTCAATAATTTACATTATTCTGGGTGTTTCTTATGACGAAACCGTTGATTTTCAACGGATATTCGGCTAGTATATAACTGAAACTGGTAATTGGCCTCATTTTTAACTATCTTACAAGAATGGTTATTATAAATAAATAAGTTGGTATCGCGTCTGATTTCAAATAAATAAGATTAGGCACACAACTTTGATAGAAGATCTTTTATTACACTTCTTATAAGACGTACAAAATGGGAAAAGGCCAGAGATCTTTCGAGCGTCAATATTCTCTTCATCAGTGGCTAAATGGAAAGTAAAAATGATCGTTCATATATAGATCAGTAAAAATGACAAATTTGCATAAATACAATTAGTAAATAAATATTCGATTATCTATGGAAAAATATACATAAAATATTTTAACGGAATCAAAAACGAGTATATCTGAAGAAAAGTATAATTAAAAATAATATTTTATTACAGGAATGCAAATTCAGAAAGGACAGTTAAGCCCAATCCCCATGAGGATGACGGCAAAGATAACTATGGAGAGACTTGAATTGCATGGAGTCGAGAATGAGTCGGCAAGCATAACTTAAAATTTGAACGGGGTCAAAAAATTACAAATCGACGCATGTTAGATCTAAATAAAAAGGGATTAAAAAGGAGAGTATTACGGGGGTTATTACAACGCATTAAAAGGAAAGTGTTTTCAAACATAGGCACAAAATTATCATTTACAATATAATGAGCAAGGGCCGTAGAAAGTTTACCACCTTTGACATCCCGAGCGTGTTCTGCTAAACGGATGCCAACATTGCGTTTGGTACTGCCACTATAAAATTTATAGTCACCATCAGTAGACAACAGGGGAACCACATACACCCCAGCATTTATTATTCTTCTGCGCTGTCATATGTTAAAAGGATGCGGTCAGGATAAGCAAAATAGTACCCACTGTTGGAGGCAAATGGACGATTTAAGCACTTTGAACCAGTATGAAACTTTAAATAAAGGCAACCAAATTTTGGTAAATTGCAAGGTCTTTAATACAAGGTGGAAAACAATCCCACATGGACGTACGTGGAGGAACACAAGCATAAAAAACTAAACATGACTGCAATCCAGTCAAAAATCCTAATATCTACAAGCCCATCATAAAGTAAATACATGTAAAACAGTAAACTGTAAGTTAAATTTAAATTCCAAGGTTCACAAATAAATACAACTCTTCAAGTCGATGACCTAAATTAAAATTAAAAATTTCTCTTCAAGTAAACTTCCCAAATAAAAACTTTCAATTATATTTTCAATATAGTAGAGTTATCAGCTTTTCATCAAAATGAATTCAATTTCCAAAGAATAATTAAAATTTCTTGTCAAGTAAACTTTACAAATACTAACTTTCAATTAAATTTTCAATAGTAGAGTCATCAGCTTTTCTTCAAAATAAATTCAATTTCCAAAAAAAATGATTCAATTTTCTTCAAGAGTCTCAACTTTAAGCATTAAAAATGTGGTCAGCAGCAAAAGAATCTTATAAATTAGAGTTTAAATTATAAATTAATCAAAAAATATTGTAGAATTTAAAATTTTCATTACTACATTAGGTGCACTCCAAATCAGGTACTTTCCCTATAGTCAAAATAGAATACTGCAGTAAATTATAATAAAATATCATTTAAAACAGCAATATAAACACAAATGAAAATGACCATATTACAAGAAAAGAAAATAGAAATTTCAAAACAAACCTGTCCCATTGGTGGTTCACAGCAAGTTGTCATCAAATTCTTGTAAATATGAAGGGTCAATTTGACACATCAGCATCTCATTCATCAATGAGGGAAATTAGCAAAGGCAACATTGGCAACAAACATGGTAACCATGGAAACAAGTACACAATTTCTTACCAATTATCATTTTATGTATTCGAAATCATTTCAAATTTATTCCATCATTTCATTCATTATTTTCAACCATAATTTTTCACAATAATATTTTCTTAATAAGTACTATTAAGTTTTAAGTAAATTTTCCATTCACACCTGCGGCAAAAACGAAAACAAACCAGTGGGAGAAAACTGGTTCCACATCAAGTTAAACTAAAATATTAAAATCAACTTTTCAAAAATGTAAGTTTCAAGTATTTTTCAAATATTTTCTTCTTTAGGGCACACCAAAAAATTCGATTTGATGAAAAAATGTGAAACACTAATTATTCAAAAACTTACATTATTCGGGGGTTGCATCTTTGTACACAACTTTCAGAATCAAAGCAGAATATCCATTTCCAATTGTCCGTGAGTGAGAACACCGGTCGCTTTAAATACTGAACGATGCGGCTTTCCCATGTGCTTTGTATGAGCCCTATAACATCATTGGCGCTGGTATTTTGATCATTTGCATAACTTTTAAAACGACATTTGCTTGTCGCGTTTGGAGTTGCTGGCTGTTTGTGGGGAGGGCTGTTATGGGTGCATATATTTTCTTGCAACTTGATGTATTTCAAAGTTTTCTATTCAACTATTAATCATATGAAATTCAAAATTCGACAATTATAGTCGTATAGATTATATATAAGGATTGCTAGAAAGATAATTTTTCGAATTGTCTGATAGATTGAGATCTTAGTTTTGCTGTAATACTTTGCTGTAAAGTACTTTTCAGTAATACTTTGCTGTAATAATTTGCTGTAAAAACATAATGTGTGAAAATGGTACTAAAAGATTAAATAACTAAAATGCTCATTCGAATTTCAAAAAAATAACGCCAAGAGTGTCCCTTTCCAGCTCCCGAAGTATCCGTGTAACAAATTTCATGATTACACGACGCTTAGGTTTTCGGTCACACACACACACACACACACACACACACACACACACACACACACACACACACGCACACACACACACGCACTCACAGACATCGTCCGTTATTATGTAAGTGTATCGTTTAATATACCGTATGATCTACGCAGAACACTGTAATTGAATTTGCAAAGTAGTTTATTACAAGAATGGACCTGGCAAATATTGATTTCCTATCGTAAGTTAAATGGGAAGACAGAGATAGCATATTTATCAATCACAGTGACAAGCCCTGTATTTATCGTGCAGAACATGGAAACTTAAAATCAATACTGGCTCCTCTTTGCCGATTTTAACAGTCGTTTGAATAGTGGGATAAGTCAACACTTCCTCACTTTAGAGATGGTATTTGATAGAATGTAACTATATTTACTTCCATTTGTATTTTAGAAGCAAGTATAAAATGTGTATTTTATAAAGAGATATGCGCGCAGCTATGCATCGCTTAATGAAGGAGAATCAGTAACATATATTTCATGAGTTTGACTTATTGTTGGTTATTTTTATATAAATAATAAAAAGCACAGTCATTTCAATTTCAATAAAGCGAGAAATTATTTTTGCGAAAAACTGGGTTTACTGCTCCTAAAATTACATTTTAAAATAGGTAAATTTCAGTCATACACTTAAGAAGGTAACTATATCTATATGAACGTGTTATTTTATTCATTTATATGAGAATTGCATGGAATAATGGATGCTGTGGTGGAAAAAAACCTAGAATTGGTAAATTTTTTATATAATAAATTGCGTGGATTAAATTAGTAATTTTGATTAAATTGGTCGTGAATCGCAACATTTGTACATTGCCATCGAGGACGCAAAACCCATTGATTCTTTGCACGAGTTTCTTAGCATAATCATTAAATCAAAACAATACACATAAAAATCCACATTTTTAACCTTTAAAATAAATTATCATTTACTGACACCTCAATTATTATTATGATTAAAATTACATGAATTTATTAACAAGGGAAAAAAACGCAAGGAAAAGAAAAGCACCGTGTTAAACCTGGTGATTTGAATCTTAATCCAAAGATCAAAAATTTACCTAAGATACATGGAAACTGGCACATACATATCTGTATTTCGGGTCTGTAGCTCAGCATAGCTGTCACCTGTTCCGACTCTTTTTTCTGAAATTTGGAGTCAGACTTCCTCTTTTTCTATATCTTTCTCGAAACTCAAATGAATAACGACTCTCTCGATATAACACTCATTTAAATCACAACTCTCGCTCTTCAACTATTGCATAATCAGTTCATTGAAAATACAACTCTCTCTCTCTCTTCGCTTTTTAATAACCATTAAATTATATTCGTTGTCTTTCCTTCTTGTAGTCGCATCATTTTGCCTGGGTTTCAAATACGCCCTCCTTGCTCTTAGTGGCTGCTCCTTTGTGTGATGTATCTTTGCATTATTGGCTCTTTCAGTTTCCAATGAAGCTTGGTTTAAGTCTTGACCCTAGAATATTTTGCCTCAACCACACCCACAATTTGTGTGAAGTGTATTTATTGGGGTCGTGACTTTCCGGAAAATGACTGTTATAAAACAGTGACTAAAAATCTGCGATTTATTTCGTCGAAAACATCAAAAAGTGCATAAGGTGCCTCCTAGTCTCACAGACATATTCTATTTTACGCTGAAAAGGCCGTTTTCAGCAAGTAAAAATGCAATATGAGATGCTCATTTTATGAACTTATTTACCAGTTTAAATGACACCTTTAAAATACCATTTTAAAGCGGGAAATCAAGTGTAGAAGGCCCAGTCCGCCCTACTCACCCGAGGGTATGAGCAGCAAAGTGAGCGGCTGGGAGAGTAGGGTAATAAAGTGTATAGTAGGTAAACATATTCGCAAAATGAACATACCATGCTACTTCTTTATATGTTTAAAAAGGACATTTTAGAGTAAAATAAAATACACCCATTATTCCGCATAATTATTATATAAAAGAATAATACGTATAATAGATCCACATAAATATACTAGTCGAATTTTTAAGTGTAGAACGGGAAATTTGCCTGTTTAAAAATGTTATTCTAGTAGCTGTAAACCCAGTTATTTTGAGTGTTTTTACCCATTTTTGCTTTAGTGTGACGAGTTAATTATTCAAACGTCAAAGTTTGTTGTTGATTGTAGTATGGGCTTAAACGCAAGAGGCGGTAAAGCCAAGGCAGCCTGTTGAGTTGGATAGTGATACTCAAAAGTGTCAAAATAAAATGAATCGAAAAATTCCGATTATTATGAACGTGATATGGGGCTTCAAACTTCACCACTTTGCGAATTTCTATGAACACCCCTCCGATTGAATGACTTTAACACTCTAATGTTCTTTACATGATCAGAAGTCATATGACAAGGCTTTTCGTCTACTTACACAATTTAAAGTGGATTCGGAACCATCACAGGGTTTATACACATGAGGTGGCGTTGACGGGAAAATAAATTAGTGTCGGAGAGTGGTAACAAGAATTTTGTTTCCCATTTTCCCATGTACCTTTTTCCCGAACTTCATTTGATTTCAATGCACTCTTGGAATAAGGTTATGACCTTCAAAACACTAAACCCCTTGGCCCCGTGACTACATAGATGCACATAGCTCGTGGTGGTTTAAAAGGGATAAATATATTTTTCAAAATAGCAAACAAAATTCAGAATAACATACACAGAACTCTCCAATCGTACCCCTGATCCATATCCGGATTTTATGAATTTGAAGATCAGAGAATGACATCAATAAGTAAAATACACATTGTGCAAAAAATTTAAGGAAAACTAGAGCAATACATATAAGCACAAATAAAACAATAATGTAGCATACAGCTGTTTCGAGAATACGCTCGATCCCTTTCGTCAGTATTGTTTCTCTTGCACTATCGAAATGGAACCAGAATATCTTCAAAACAGCTGTATGCTGCATTAGTGTTTTATTCGCGATTATTTACTTTGCTCTAGTTTTCCAGAGAATGATGTTTAGTCACGAAGAGGCAAAATCTAGTCACAGAATTTGAAAGATACTCCCATTGCAGATATCAGTATCCATGGACCGGTTTCGCGTTTATTTTGTCCTCGTCAGTATGGAATAACTAATATCTAGAATGGCAACTAAAACTTTTCCAGATGCCACAATTTTTGTGACCTTATATGAGAACTGATAATTGTAGTCCTTCCACGTGACCGGCAAAATATTTGTTTATAATTTAGCTCAAGCCATACGAAGCTTCAAAGACAAAGTTCATAAATACAGAACCCGCCTATGGCGGGTATTCTCAAAATTTGGATGACACACCCATAAGTGATTTGCTCATCTAAAGAGTCCCTTGACTCCCATTTAAGTTTCTTTTCATGAAAATATTTTCTTTTCTTAAATTAAAATATTTGATTATGCCTGCATTCCCTTTGCAGTAAAAATAACTACAAAGATATATTTTTACAGTTCAGTGTTGCTTTCAAACTGGGTTAGAACAAATATAATTTTAAATTATCTCAAAAAACATATTGTAATTTAAACATTTCTAGACATGTAACTTAAGCATATGTATAATCATCCATAAACGTTATATTTTTCTTTACAAAATTCAATGGCTTGTAAATACATTTCTCATTTTGTACAAGAAATACTCCTAATAAGTTTCTTACGGAGCATTGAGCAAGTATAGGGGAAAGAGAGGATGGAGGTAGGGACACAAGGACTTATTTCTGAAATTAAACCATTATATCTATTCATTTAGGGTTCAACAGGTAGCCTCCAGTGTTTCCTTTCTATCACTGTTTCAGTAATGACTATCTATTGAGACACAGGGGACCCAGTTTAAAAAATATATGCACGTGTAATTTTCATCCTATGTCTCTCTACTAGTTTTATGTAATTTTGCCTGAAAATATTGTTCCTTTCACCTCTTTTAAATAACTTTTAGATAGTTCTTGTTTATGAAATACCCACTATTTTTACTTTCCCTGCAATACATGGTAATGCATAGGGAAAGTATTGGAATCATGCCGAAAATCACAACTCGAGTTTTCGATGGAGCTACACGTTTCGAGACCTCTAGAATACGAAAAAAACATGTTTAGCGTGGCGTCTGTGTGTGTGTCTGTCTGTCTGTCTGTGTCTGTCTGTGTGCCTGTCTGTGCAATGTATGTATCCACTCTAACTCAAAAGCTAATGCACCGAATTTCATAAAATTTGGTAGGTAAGTCACTTAGGTGTAACACTGGTGATGATTAGTTTTTGGTACGATTCGTAAAAACATAACCTGCCTTTTTTGCGAAATGGCTCGTAGATTTTTATTTATCCGGTCTAGCTAAAATACTAATTAACCAAATTTCACAAAAATTGGTAGATAAGATATTTGTTGGATACTCTGGTGCTGATTAGAATTTAGTACGATTCGAAAAAAGAAGAACTCGCCTTTTTTACGAAATGGGCCGCAAAAATTTAATGTATCCACCCTAGCTAAAATACTATTTAACCAAATTTCACAAAATTTGTTAGATAAGTTACTTGTGGGATACTCTGGTGCTGATTAAATTTTGATATGATTCGGAAAAGAAAAACCTGCCTTTCTTAGGATATAGCCCGCCAAAACTTGAAAAAAAATACTTAGTAGTGTATGCTCAAATGTACCAATTAAATTTTTGTTTTATACTCAATTTTTGAAGAGGAAAATAATATAACACACTTCATTATACTTTAGGACTAACCGTTCTTAAGATATTTGAGATTTTTTGCATTTTTGTTACGCCGCTTTCGGAAAAATGTCCAATTTACCAAATAAAAACAAAAATTGAATTAAAAATGCAAATTTAGTGTTATTTGGTCCAATTAAACTCAATCTAACAAATTATTAAAGAAATAAAGAAAATATGAATTTGAGTCTGCAGTGAAAGTCGTGTGCTGCCCACATCAGATTTTTTACTTTCTAACGTGAAAGTACCGTTCCTTCACTGGTTAAAAGTAGCTGCTTAATGTAATTCCTTTAACTGAGTAAGTGAATACAGTAGTATATAAGAAAAACTTTTATTTATGTCCGTGGCGGCAAATTTGGCGCAATATCGCGCACTTGATCTTTGAGAACTTCATGCACGCTATCTTGAAACTGTCTTTACTTATATTGTTTCTTTATCAGTTATAGAGCAATGTCATGTGTGTTTTTTTAATTGAGGAAGAAACTCCTATAGTATAAGAAAAACACATCTCTGTCTGTCCCATATTCCGATACATCTATCGTAATATAAGAAATTTGTCGATTATTGAGAACTTCATGCATCTTGTATGACAAGGTGTTTCAGCATAGTTAACGTTGCTGCATAGTTAACGTGCATTGCGAATTGGATTTAGACCCATATTTCCAATCTGAAAGTGACTGAAAGTTTGCTAAAATTAAATACAAAACTCTTTATATAGTTTTGTGGAGGATATTTTCAGAATAATAGGGAGTTAAATTTTTATAGGATCCCTTGAGCAAATAAAATTTTATTTAGATAAAATTGTGCTATACTGTAACTAGTCTAAAAAAATTAAACACCTGGTAAAATTATCTGCAATATTCGTCGAGTTTGTTAAAAAATTGGAATTTTTTTTTCTACAAATGCAGAGCCAACTGCATATATTATTGGAGTTTTATACAAAATCTGGTATCAATTTGGAGTCCGACAATGTATCAGGAGTCAACAATCGAGGTTAAAATCATCAAAATCAGGGAAACTCGTCAAATCGAGGGAAAATCCAATTCCAGTTTTCCCTCTTAGTTTTCTACGTTACTTATATTGTAAACACCTTCATGATTATTGCAAATAATTGCACCAGGTTTTCTTTTCTCTAGTTTCTGTATAGCAAAACTTTTCACTAGTTGAACTGTTTTTATCTCAGGGAACCAAATAAAAAGTTCGACGCTCTATTCTTTAGAAAACCCAAACCATCCACCAATAAAACAACATATGAAATAATTTTGAATGCAATGTAAACAAACTCCAAATGGGATGAATTTATATAATACAGTATATAAACAGTATTATTCTAGAGCTTGACGTAGTGTATAATATCAGATACTGAATATGAGGCCATGATGTGGGTTGCTCATTCTCTATATAATGCAATAACTATACTTCCACGACTATACAGCGAACTTATGAACTATGGAGATTTACGCAGCGTATGATATCATATACTGAAAGTGAAACCATGATATGATTTTATTTTTTTACCATTTCATAAGTTTTTATTTGAAATATCGCTCAACTCGGAGTGTCACGCTCATTTAATTAACATATTTAACTATCAGGAACTATCATAATATGACTATCATATCTATCAGGAATCTTACTCCCCATTACTGACAGCTGATTTCCCTGAAACTTTCAGTAACATGCGTGCAAATGTTTTATAGTGTACTTCTAGGGCAGAATTCACACGGGTTTCACTAATATGTCTAAAATCAATTGATGAAGCATTGAAAGAGCTGCCAACTATGCATAAACACCCTGCATAAACCGGCCTAATATCTAACATTTTATAATAGTAGTTTGCATTCGCAAACTTTCTTTTCGCTGACACACTCCTCATTAAATTTTTAATTAGTTTAAAGGAACTTTAACAATTTACATTAGGAAAATACTTCTCAATTTACGAAACGAAATAACTTTTTTGTATACATATATATCGATTCTCAGGGGAATATAACTGCATTCTTCTAAACAACTAGAAGAAGATTTCGATATATGTGACAATGTCCATTAATCGAACTTTGGGTATTATTTTGAAATAACGGGATGAATGGAACAAATTGATTTAGTCACTTCCTTTTCAATAGTTTTAGATTTTATTTCAATCAAATATATTTATTCCAACTTTTAAAAGTCGCAGTGTTTATTTTTCTCTTTCGAATGTCTACTATTTATTCTGCTGGTTAATCTATTATTTTACGATGATAATGAAATTTACTGTATTTTCTTCAATTTAACCTAAAATAGAGTAAAATTAGTAAATTTCGCTACACTATTCTGTTTTAGGGGATGAAATTATGCATTCAACTCTGCAAATAACTCCGAAATAATCACAAGAATCACATACGTCCGTACATTGCCATCACGCAAACCACCGAAATAAAAATATAATATATATAACTTAAATAGTAAAGTAGCACAAAAAATATGAGTATCAACCAGTTATAGAGTTATAAAATAATATTCTTAGTTTTTTTACATAAAACACATCTATAATAAGAGGAAAAGAAAAATTTATATGCAGAGAATATTGCTGACGTGATTCAGATTTGCTAAGTGGGCAATAAAATAGAAACCAATACAGTGTCAACCAGAATTAGACCTACATAAGGAGAATGTAAGACAATTATGCTTAACGCAACAGTAAAACTGTAAATAAACCAGACTAAAATAGAATACACTCACGGACAATAAAAGTTGCGAACCAAGAAGAAAACATGGTACAGCTGCGAAATGATGTAAACAGCAACAGGGCGGTCTGGTATGCAAATTATCCCAGTCTGGCGTGATTGGCATGACCGTACACGGTCGCATGATTGCACATGGCGTTTCAAGCATGAGCCCGCGGCCTTATAAACCGGCGTGTAGTCGACGCCTCATCAATACGCGAAACTTCGGCCGACGCAAGCACGAGTACGAAGTGAAAAGAATGGTGGGTAGACGCCAGAAATGTCGATATACGCAATTGACGGACTTCGAGAAAGGTCTGATCATCGGGCTGAAAACCGCAGGGTGGTCAGCGCGCCGTATAGCCCGCCACATGGATCCTTCGGACTATACCATCCAACGGTGTTGGGAGCATTGGTCACGGGACGCCACCCAGACACGGTGGAATGGCTTTGGAAGGGCCAGGCATAGCACGAGTAGAGAGGATCGAATGATTGTGCAGCAGGCACGTCTAGATCCCACCTCGACTCGATCCGCGCTACAAGCACACGTAGGGGGCTCCTGTGTACCCGCGAACCATATCTAGATGCCTGAAGGAAGGGAATCTGCGACCTCGAAGTTCTTTACATGTGCTTCCGTTAACACGGGAACATCGGCGGCTTCGGTTGCAGTGGTGCCGGGCCAGAGCAACGTGGAACGCTACATATTGGAGATTTGTGGTGTTTAGCGATGACTGCCGCTTCATTTTAGGGACCGATGATCAGCGTGTCCAGGTGTGGAGGTCCCCTGCACAACGCCACAATTCCAATCTAGTTATCGAGCGCCACACTAGCCCCACTGCAGGCATCATGGGCTGGGGAGCCATAGACTACGACAGCTGATACGCTTTAATAGTGGTACATGGAACATTGACGGTCCTGCGGAACGTGAATGATATTCTACAGCTCCATGTGATACCATTCGTTGCTGGGATTCCAGGTGCGCATTTCCAGCAAGATAATGCCCGGTCGCACATGGTTTCGGTCGCCCCGACCTATCTGAGTCATGTCCAGATATTTCCATGGCCTTTTCGCTCCCTAGGCCTGTCCCTATCGAGCATGTGTGGGACTACTTGAAACGCCAGCTGCCTCGATGCCGCACTCTTCGGGATTTGGAGCGTAACGTCCAACAGATGTGGACTTGCCTGCCGCAGGACAACATCAGGCGTCTGTTCGACATCATGTCGGACCGTATTTATGCTTGTATCGCAGCACGAAGCGGTGCGACGCGATATTGAGGATGACCAGACTGTGTACTGCAGCTCCCTCTGTGCGTGTTCAGCTGCGCTGTTTTCGTGATCATGTATATCACTCATCTGTATCCTTCCATCAATAACATTTCAGGTCCATCCTATGCTTCCTTCTTCGAGCGCTACTTTCATTGTCCGTGAGTGTATATAATGATCCAGGTCTATTTATATTTCTACATAGCTTGGCAAAATAACTGACCAAAAAAGTGGCCATCTTGGCGACGAATTGGAATTTTTATTTAATATCGCCAGCTAGACGTCAAGTGGGGCTGCAGGAGTGGCTAAAAATTGATTTTATAATTTGACCCAAACACAGAAATCAATCTACAAATGAAACAGTGTAATAAATAATAATAATAAAAATCCTCTGCTTTTAAAAACATGGAGGTTTCTTTCCAAGCTCCGTAACTTGTTACAAATTGGGAAGGAAAAATACGTTTCTAATATTTGGTGAGTTTATAATTTTTAATACTGCGTCTGGAAAGTAAAACCGCAATTTCAAATAATAGAAAAAAAGCGGCTTCTGAAGAAAATAAGCATATAAACCTCAGATGAAGGAAAACTTTGTTTTTTGACTCCTAAACAACGATAATTTGACACTTTTAATTTATTCTATTTTGCTAACGAAGTTATTTATGTATTTTAAGTATATATATTCCATGTATTACTTTAAGTATTATATACGTGTTTTATATTGCATATTTATAACATTTATATATTTATATTATTTGAAGTATTATATATTTTATATTGTATATGTGTATAGTATTTTATATTTTTATAATATTTTAATTATTATATATTTTATATTGTATATTTATATTATTTTAAGTACTATATATTTATATTATTTTAACTAATATGTATTTTAAGTTAAATTTTACAGAAATTCGAGCCATAGTTGTAATTACATAAATAGTTCTTGGTAATTTAATAAACCTAAAATATCATTCTTTCTATTCGTACCAAGTCTCACGAGAGCAAATAGTTGTATTCTTCTATCTAAACAAAGAGAGGAATATTTGGAGTAAATAAGTATTGTATTGATCTGAGTATTTTTATTTTTAAAATATCCTGATACATGCAGTGAAATGTCCATTCACATTGTTCGATACTTTTGGATTATCGTCTTAATAGTCTCATTCCTGTTTCTAAATCAGAGTATTTTCTCTTATGAACGAATGTATTTGTCCCTCAATACTTTTACAAATATTTCTTTAGTGCATTACTACATCTTAATAAAAAATATATGTGGGCAGTATACGATTTTTCATGTATAATGCAGTGAATTTACTTTTTTCACAGTGGGAATATGATGTATAAGTTCCCCGGCACAATGTTTTTAACGTTGAATTGTATATTTGACGCTTTTCCGAATGACAACATATAAATTTTTTTTGAAGTATATAATTAATTTATATTTCGCACAACTTTAACTTGGCATTTATCAATATTGATAGCATCGGCAATAATTAATATAGTTCACATATTAAAATATTTTAATTTTTAATTCATCAATTTGGCGTCATTTGCGTTAACTTAGCGTCACATTTGGGATTTTAACGATATTTTCCTTAATCTGAATCGATAAAGATAGCTAGCCAAATTTACCGTCAAGCGTTACAGACGGCGGGAGATAAGAGCTTTCCTTATACACAAATGACTATTAGCGAATTGCTAAGCCTCAAAATACAACGCTATTTTTACCAAAAATATATTTTCTCTTCAATAGAACGAACTGGATCAACGGAAATGATGTTAACAAATTTGCACGTAATATTACGTATGTAAAGTGAAATATTTCACACTTGTTAACATTACGGTCTGGGTCTCAACAACAACACTAGTTAACACTTTTTTATAATTTTTTGTAATTTTATGTAATTTTATGTATAATTTTATGTAATACATTTATTTCAGAAACTTCCAATATCTCGAGGATAATTCATGCTATCGATTTGGAAGTTATGTCATTTGTTTTCAAATGTAAAATTACATAAGAAAGGATCAATTATGTAATATTATTGACGCTTCTGATATTTAACAATTTTTTTCAAATGTTTATTCGAAACTTGTAGAATCTTTCAAATATTCTATTGTGGTTAATATCAGTAGGGTTCCAATATACACCGATTGTAATTTTTGTACTGAATTTCGTCCGTAACGTTCCATCCGTTCATGAGATATCACATCCACAGACTCACACACACACACACACACCTTGTATGAAATCGTTTGATTTGAGTTTTGGTATGCTTGAAACGTGTTTTCCTGTCGAAAACTCGAATTCAAATTTTAGACCCGTCACAGTACTTTACCTATGCATTATATTACGTATACAGGGTGTTCCAAAAAGATTGAAAACCGCTTTAATTCTTTACCTGTTGGAGATAAGTAGATAATGTAAATTGCAAAAACGTTGAAAGTAAGGTAGGAAATAAGACTACGTTAATAAAATAGTCATCCCATTAATTTTCTAAAAGTTACACTTTTTAAATTTTTATACGACCCCTTTAGACAAATTTGGTCAATCAGAATTTTTTTTATTTTTAATGTAACAAGATCAATTAAAATAACCGCATATCTGTATATTTAAAATTGAGAGAGTTATAATATGTAATTGAAAATTGAATATAGAGAATGGGGACCATATATCAAATTAGAAATGTAAATTTGTGAGATATCACAAAAAAAATAACACTGGATGATAATACGTAGGATACCCAACCGCGTAGTGAGTACTATTGCTTTATATGATCTCTGTCTGTGTAATGCTTTATTTAGATGAATTTGTGATAAAATATTTTGACACATATTAACGCATTTTTGAACATTTTTGCAGTTTACATTGCCCACTTATCTCCAACAGCTAAAGAAATAAAGCGCGTTTCAATCTTTTTGGGACACCCTGTATAGAGTATGTATGTACCAAGTTAAAGTATGTACCAAGTTAGAGTATGTACCAAAAAGTTAAAAGTGTGAACTGTAAGCAGTAAATAATACCCTTTTGAAAGCCGTCCACGCATATATAATTTGATTTTGGATCGAAATCTCGGATTTTAAACAACTAGTTATAATTTTGATATTTTAATATTTAGACATATTAAAATTTTCTGTAGCATATAAAATGTTATGAGTGCTTCACCTCAATATGTTTCATGCTTGGGAAAATATTGATGTACCAGCACGATAGCTAAGGTAAAATCCAAATATCAGATTTTATTCTCTTGCCCAATTTATCACGATGTTAATTGTATCATTTGCTAAAGTTATTAGCAAAACATCAGCAAAAGTGTATCAAACAGTCTTTATGACCTTCAGACAATCTCGTTAGTAAAAGATGTGTACTTTGACTGGATCCTTATATCTTAGGTTCAGTGCTACATCAATTATGATTGGCAATCCCTCTGAAATTTGCGTATTATATTTATCCAATTACTCGTTTCTCTCTGTGATCACCTTCCTATTGGTTAAGAAACTTTTGAATAGTCGTTGTATAACTACTAGGAGGTTACAATGCATATAACTGTTTGATGGTGGTGATTAATTTGGTTTTTTAACAATGATTTCTTTAACACAGTGGCCCGCTGTTAAAGAAACACAAACCATAGGTATCCGTGCATACAAACCAGCACGATGGATATGGTTTCGAACAGTTTGAGTTGAAATGCTAGTCCCAATAGCCCTCCGAAGGTGCTGTTGCAAAAGAATGGTGTTCATACTGCGATTTCTTCTGTTCGTTAGCGTTAAATACAGGTCCTCATTCTGTGTTATTGCATGCCTAATACCTTGTCCTGGTCTTAAGCTAACATTTCCAGTTTGCAAAAGCCAATTCCATAGTATGGCAATGGCATTTTGAGACACTGCACGTGCTTCCGCTACAACCGGCTGTGCACTAAACGACCATTGACCTTCCATACTACCGATTCGGCAAAGCCATGTTGTTAAGACATCGTATTCACTATTACGAAGTATTGAAAGTATGTCAATTGTTTCTAATCTGCTTCTACAAAAAGAATGCTGCAGATCACTTTTCACTCCTAATCTAAAGAGTTGTTGTTGTTGTTGCGACCCAAACCGTCCGACCTACCAGAAAGGTGTAAGGTAATCGCTTCATCTAAAGAGTGTAATTTTCACCGTTACAGACAAAATTTGCATATTCCGATATTTGTAAACGTGATAATTTTACTTTTAAATCTATTTTCATTCATTTTTGTGAAAAAAATAGTGGATTATATGGCTGTTTCATACCGAACTCACAATATCCCCTAGTTGTCTTGAGCAGTGTATTAGTTATACTAAATAACCTATTACTTGCAGCAAATATTAGTTGTTCCAATAAGCAGTTTTGGGGATTGATATATTAAGCGTAGTCGACGCGGTGGTCGAGCGGTCAAGGCGAACGTTTCCAAGCGACCGTTCGACTGCCGCGTTGTGGGTTCGACTCCCACGTAAGGCATGGATGTTGTGTTGTTGGGCGCAGTGTGTTAGTGTGTTCCGCCCCCCCCCCCTCTGGTGCGCCTGGGGCAAAGTCCTAGGACGGCTATATGGTCCACGTCCCTGGCCGATGTATAGGCGAATGATGGAAGTCAAGTGCCTGGCCATTGGATTATATATATATATATATATATATATATATATATATTAAGCGTTTATCAGATATGTCTTCAGAACCATACGGAGCTAATTTTGTAACTTAAATAAGAAAAAGTGATGCATGGTAATCATATGTGAGATATGTTCTCTATCTTAAATCTTCTTGGCAAAGATCCTTATCATTCACGGTTATCTGGAAATGAGAAACTTTGTCTTAAGAAATATTTTTTCTTGGCACCTGCATTAAATCTTATTTTAAAGCCGCACATAAACATAAACAGCATTCTTTTACCATTCCAATTTTTCGTTTGGAAACATGCATAGGTGTGGGGATGTTAAGTGCTGTGTAGGGTATTTAAATATTTTATATTAATGGATATACACTTATGTTTTTTAAAATAATGTGTTACATATAGTACATGATTTAACAAATTATAATACACATTTTTGTATATCACTCAAAATATAGACGAAACGTGTTCAGGAGGTCTTAAAACATATGTCAGCATCAAAATCTCGAAATCAAAAATTTTCGTGAAAACAATACTTTCTCAGTAATACGTATGAGGAAGTAAAAATATGCCGACTACGTTGTATGCTCAATTTCTTCGGTATTTATAGAGATTAGTAAAATTGTTGTACTTAACTAGCTTTCTTATTGCTATTTTAGGTATGAGCTGTCCCATGCTACTAGAGATAAAAAAAACGAAACTGGTTCACACACACACACATGTGTTATTATCTGCATTGGGGCTATAATCCCAAAATAGCAAATTTTAATCATTTTTCAAAATATAGATGCGATGATGGTGCTTTAAACCTGATGCTAAGCTTAATTTTGGAGCGAAAAATGTTTATTCATAGAATTTAACATCCGATAATATCCAATGTTTTCGGAAAAATTTAGTACTTATCGATATCCATATTATTATTATTTAGATATACATATTATTACCATTAAGACATACATATTAATATTATTAAGACATACATATTGGTGCAACTATTAGTTGTGCCAATTAACTATTTAATGTTATTAGTTAAACTACATAAACTATTGCTTGTACCAATTATTAGGTGTACCAATAAACAGTTTTGTTGATTGATATATTAAGAATTTATCATATGTGCTTTCAGAAGCATGCGGAGCTAATTTTGTAACTTAGGTAAGAGAAGTGATTCATGGTAATCAGATGTGCGATATATGCACATATATCTCACATCTGATTACCATGACAGATTTAGACGTACATATAAATGAATACATACATATACATTAATATTTAGACATACATATTATTATTATCAAGACATACATGTTGGTGCAACTATTAGTTGTACCAAATAACTGTTTAATAGTTAACTATTTACTGCTATTAGTTAAACTATTATTTATACTACATAACCTATTACTTGTACCAATTATTAGTTGTACCAATAAACAGTTTTGTTGATTGATATATTAAGCGTTTATCATATATGTTTTCAGAACCATACGGAGCTAATTTCGTAACTTAGGTATGAAAAGTTATGCATGGTAATCAGATGTGAGATATATGCACATATATCTCACATCTGATTACCATGACAGATTTAGACATACATATAAATTAATACATACATATACATTAATATTTAGACATACATATTATTATCATTAAGTTATACATATTAATATTATTAAGACATACATGTTGGTGCAACTATTAGTTGAACCAAATAACTATTTAATAGTTAACTATTTACTGCTATTAGTTGAACTATTAGTTATACTACATAACCTATTGCTTGTACCAATTATTAGTTGTACCAATAAACAGTTTTGTTGATTGATATATTAAACGTTTATCATATATGTTTTCAGAACCATACGGAATTAATTTTGTAACTTAGGTAAGAAAAGTGATGCATGGTAATCAGATGTGAGATATATGCACATATATCTCACATCTGATTACCATGACAGATTTATACATACATATAAATAACTATAATATACATTTTTGTATGTAATTGTATTTTTTCAGAATGAGGATGGTATTAATTATATGCATTTATTATGGAACATTTAGCTGAACCTATATTTATCCCGTGAACGTATTTAGGATTAGACTATGCGCCGATTTTTAAAGAGTGTAGTCATATTGAAAATACGATTAATAGACATTCTAAAAATTAAATTACAGTTGCAATTACGATTATACCACCAGAAGAAATTACAACTACAACTACGATTATACCCACCGAAAATATCATAATGCGATTATAATTACGATTATAGACAAGTGTAATTTCAGATTATGTATACGATTTTGATTATATTAATGGTGAAATTTCAGATTAGAAGTATAATTATTATTACGCTGATTTGTGCTTGCTTTTAAAATGTAGAGTTGGTGTTAAATAAATTATGAAGAATGTTTTGTCTATGGAAATGAGTTAAGAGTAGATTGTAAATATTTGCTTTTAGTTGGATTGATATATTTTAGATTGTATTGATGCTAACTAAGATTGCAACTTGACACTTAATTATGAAATGTTCCATGAAACTAAATATGATGTGTATTTTTGTTGTTATGTTTATTTTACATCCAAATAGAATGTACTTGGATTTAATTTGTAACCAGGTGTTACTTGTGATTTTAATCTTATTGTTTGTCCTTTATGTAAAAATGTAAAAGTTGAATGTTGAAATATTTGTATTTCATTTTATGGAAGAAACAAGAAGAATTTAAGAAGAATCCCTAAATGAAGGAATATGTATTTTGTATAGTTAAATTGTTTGAAATAAAGTGTTGAGGGACCCATCAGAGGATGAATCCCTTCGAATGGCAGGACGCGTTTGGCCCGGGTTTGCTGTTTTGTTGTTTTGGTGCCCGCCGTCCTCTCGGTTTGCCGACGGTATTGTTGGGTGGCTTGAGTGGATGGTACGGGTTGCTGTGGCCTCTTGGCCCTGTCTTGGTGTCCTGGGTGCGCTATTGCAGCGACTTTGATTCTTTGCCGTGTATCTTCGGGTGAGTCGGTGTTCTGTTTAGAGTTACGCTGACTATGAGATGTTATATTATGAATACGGTAGCGATTACAATACACAAGGCAATTTGAGATTACACGATTACACATGAAAAACTCGATTGCGACACGATTACACTGGAACACCCTTCTGGTTAGGACAGTAATCACAGAGAATTATTCTCTTAGTCTATGTGACAAAGCAGTAGCATATTATTATATGCTATCAGCTTATAGAGAAAATATCAGGGGGTGGAAGAAAAATCAATTTAATGAGAATAATTTTTCGTTACAAAATATTTCGAGGCATCAAGAGGACAAATCAAGATACATAGATTGCAAAAGTATTCATAACGAAATACTTGATTCCTTACAACTTTTTAATCGTTCTTATTAAAATTAAGTTCCCCAAGTTTTCGAATTTCAACCGTGTTCCTTTGGAGAATAAACTTTCCCTATAACTCTAACATTCTTTCTGCAACTTTTTAAGAATCATATACCAACAAAAATTGAATAATTTTACAAAAATTGAGAAATTGTGATGACTATTTTCTGTATTGGGATTTTATTTGCATTTTCCGCCCTATATAAAAAATTCATCTTGCCTGGAGTCTTATCCTCCATAATTTTATAAAGTATAAACCGTTATCTACGATCTTAAATTCATGAATCTTTACATAATAATATGTAAATATGTATGTCTACCTTCATGAGAGTTTAATTTTTACTTCCCTTATATACATAGTAATAGGAAAGTGTATAAGGAAAGTATTGTGACGGGGTTGAAAGTTCGAATTCGAGTATTAGACGGGAGAGCACGTTTCAAGCATCCCTGTTCACGAATCGAACATTTTTGAGGTGATGTCTGTGTGTGAGTGAAAGTATGTGTGTGTGTGTCAGTGAGTCTTTGGAGACGATATCTCACGAACAAATGGAGCGATTCGAACTAATTTTGATACAGATATTACAATCCGTGGATACCCGAAATCTATAGTTTTTAAACGCAATCAAATGCTCAAAACCCCAAAAATTTTCAAGTGAAATTTTGAAAAAATCATCAAAAAATCAAAACCTTTAATAAAGTTCCGCAAATAGACATACCTCATGTAATTTTTTCTTAGAAAACAAACGACTGACATAAACTATAAAACGGTAGCATGAACTGTTCTCGAGATATTGCACATTTTTCAAATAAGTTTATCAAAAAATTACATAAATTTAAAAAAAAAATATTAACTATTGTGAAATATGTTTACTTTTCATATGCAATATCATGCAATAAATTTGGTGACAATATTCTCGTGGATCTAGCTCGTTACATTCATGAGAAAATATAATTTGGGTGTACTTTTGTATTTGAACGCCAATAGTCATTATCTGCTGTAAGAATAACTTATATCTCCATCCATAGCGCTTGGCGAGATTTTGGCGACGAATTTGGCGGAATGTCTCCAACTTGCCAACTGTTTTAAATGTTGCCAAATTACCGAAAATGTCGTCAAATGGATAGAAGCGGTGCTAAATTAATGAAAATGACGACTTACTCTCAAATTAACGAAAATGTCATTCAACTGATAGAAACTCGCCAAATTGATGAAACCGATGCCAAAAAAATGAAATGACGTCTAATTGAAAAAAAGTTCAATATCTTGGAAATAACTTAAGAGTGAGTAACCCATAATAACTATAACCCATAATACCCATAATAACTTAATAGTGAGCAACCCATAATAAGGAAATAACTATGTGAGTAACCCATTTCTCCGTCAGTATCATTTGGCGAGAAATTAAGCGGGATTTAGTAAATTTGGCGAATATTTCAAATGTTGCGAAGTGACAAATATGTCGATACATTGATTATAATGACGCCAAATGAGAAGTGATGTTTAGAGCATTCTGCTTTTCGACATATGACGCGCAAACTTCTAATATAAAAGACAATCTTTTCTCTCCGTTTGTCTGTAACTCTTGGTGATGAATTTTGGCGAACTTGGTGAATAATCTAATAAAATATCGGCAACTTAGAAATATATTTGAGTTTAAATGATCATCAAATGTTAATTATTTCTGCAAGGAAGCCTAATTTTCACTTATGGAGATTGTAAACACATCAAGCTATAAGATGAGTTGTATAAGAATTGCTGAAATTCTTCAACGCAAAATTATTTAGCTCTGGAGTCTGCAATATAGTTGATATGAATGAAACATACATTGATTGTATATAGAGAACAGACAATTTTATAGCAGACTTTTTCTATGAAGTTTTAAGCATAGAGTTAAATTACTTTTACCCCCATGCTTTGAATTTTTTAAATAAAATAAATTATTATAGTATTGTGATGAATGAAAGGAATAGAATACACGTTTATGAATGAAATATTTACTACTTTTTCAAGGAGAGCCAGGTGATTTATATTTCAATGGCGTCATTTGAATAAAGTTTATTGTTTTCGATGAAGTTTTCAAATATATTAAGATATGGTAGTATTGTGATCATTTTTAAAATATTACCGCTGGATGTATCGCATTTTTGAGATGTTTAAATAAAAGTGCATTGCAGTTGGAAAGTGTTTCGTAATCAATGTTTTATGCATGATTGACCTTTCTTGTTTAGAGTAGCGCTAAATATAAGTTAATTGGGTACATAGAAATGATTTCACATGTTATCATCCGGAAAACTGCCAAATGTACAGTTCAACGATAAAAAACACAGTATTATGGATCTTATACATTATTTTTCACTTTAAAAGGTGTAAATTCATTGCATTATATAAGGAAAGTTATGTGCTGTCGACATCAGGTTTTGTAAATATGTGAATTTGTCTTTCTCAATTTTTCAATGTATTTGGCATGGATTTATTTGCTGAATAAATTTTGATATTATGTAAATTGCAAATTGTGCATTGGACTGTAATTATAACTCCATTGTACTGTTACATGTTACATATGAGATTACGTCACATATTGTTATAGGTTATATATTGTTATATGTTACATATGGGATTATAGTACATATTGGGATTACATATGCCTCTGATGATGAACGTTCGTACGATTAAAAGCTCCAAGGCGATTTCGTTATATTTGTACACGTCTTTTAATTTGAAAATACATTTTAATTTATTTTGAAACTTGTCTAACCAACAATTACTCATCGCTCAAAGTCCATTAGGTGTTCATGATGCGATCTTATTCGGTGACGTGGAATAATATAACACATGGAAAAACAGTCTCGAATCAATGTCAGATTTTCTCTGATTCTAACATCACTCGTGAGCCACGTATTTGCTCCCAAGACAGAAAAGCTCACAGGACGTAAATTCAAAACCGTCCCTAGTAGCATTTCCAATATTGGCTTCAATATTGAACGAATATACACAATATGGATGCATGAAACATTGATTATGAAACACTTTCCAACTTCAATGCAATTTCATTTAAACATCTCTAAAATGCGATATATTCCTCGGAAATATTTTTAAAATTATCACAACACTACATTAATTTATTATATTGAAAAACTGAAAACTTCATCGAAAAAAATGACCTTCATTCAAATGACGGCATTAAAATATAAATTGTCTGATTTAAACATCTTTAAAATGCGATACATTCCTCGGTAATATTTTTAAAATTATCATAATGTTACAATAATTCATTATATTTGAAAACATGATCGAAAACAAATGAAATTTATTCAAATTACGTCATTGAACACGCCTGGCTCTCTCTATAAAAGTAGCATTTCATTCATAAACATTTTTATATTCATTTCATTCATCACAATACTGTAATAATTTATTTTATTTATAAACTTAAGACCAGGAAGTACAAGTAATTAAATTCTATGCTTAAAACTTCATCGAAAAAATTGTCCTTCTCTCTGTAAAATCAATGAATATTTCATTCATATCAGCTATATTGAAGACTCTATGAGCTAAATAATTTTGCGTTAAAGAAATGCAGCAATTCTTATACAACTCATGCTACATATTTTGCTGTTTACATTTTCCATAAGTGGGAACTAGGCTTCGTTGTAGAAATTATCAAATTTGGATGATAATTTAAACTGAAATATATTGTAATTGCGTTGTTTCAGTATGTAGATGCACAGAATTTAATCAAAAATGAAGTGGTTTTAGGACGGATACAACACTAAATATGAATTAAAAAGTACTTTGAAAATCACGATTTTGACACAAGATGGATGCCATATTTTATTTTGAAGAGGATCACGTGATCGCTTCATTTAATGGTCACGTGATCGCTTCATATAAAAAGTGTAATTATTATTTTAATTTTTATTTAAAAAACTACTGAATATATTTCGCTGAAATTTTTTTTTTTATATTTTATGGGATAATTTTAATATTTTCTAAAATTTTGGAAGCAATTTGTGAATTTTAAATCCGCTTAAAAAATGTTTGAAAAATTAGGTTCCATAGGGTTCAATGTATTTCATTTTTTCAACCCGGGTTCAATCCAAAACTAATTGGGCGATATTATTCATTTGTATTCCCATAGGTCCCACAGACCGTCTGAACAACATACTAAAATTTCATTATGATAAGGTCTTTTTTACGACTGTTATCGTGCGAACGGACAGACAGACAGACAGAATGACCAAAGGCATAAACACTTTCAGTTATGTAGGGAAGTGTTAAAAATTAAGTGAATAAAATTTCTCCACAGATAATTGTATTTTATGTATTAATTTACGGAATAGCACCCAACCATAATTTTCGTTAGCATGAAGAAAACAAATTTTATAAATTCTGTGTTTTTACTTGCTGCAGTTTATCAATGATAAGTTAATAGCTGTGCAGTCACATTATTCCATTAATAATTCGAGTCAAAATGCTTAAAAACTCAAGATACAAATCTGTATCTTTATCTAAACAAACTCTTTTTTCCTCTTCAGAGTGAATTCAAACCTTAATATATTCCACTGAAAAAATAAATCTTTCAGACGATAACGACATTTTAAAAGCCATCCAACTCATTCTCGTGTTTACAGAATTAGAAATAGCCACGCTGTTGAAACTTTTCTCGCGGTAACTTTCCACCAGTAGCGTTACGCGAAACTTCTCCAATCTCCGCCACTAGGGGTCGGTGGGATCTGTGTTAGAGATAACGCGGGGTTCCATCAGTCGGTTTGAAATCAAGTCTCAAGCGGATGTTGCTAGATAGGGACGCTCAGCCTCGGATGCGGATACATCGAGCCTGATCGCCATGCTCGGGGCAACCATTGTTGTTATTTGGGGTCATTTGCTCCTACAAGGTAAGGGGCTTTTCTAGACTAATGCATTATAACACGTTCTTCTTAAATAGTGGTATAACACGTTCTTCTTAAATAGTGGTACAACACGTTCTTCTTAAATAGTGGTAGACAATTTTAAATAGGTGTAAATAAAAAAACGAGAACATAAAAATGCATTTAATTAACACAAATTATCTTTCAATATAATATTTCATGGAATAATATTTTGTCATGGTTCAAATATTGCTTTGTTTACATTGGGTAAACCAAAAGTAAATAGCATTAGGTATATTTTTGTTGAGCTGACAGTATTTATAGAATATTTGAGGTATTGATAAACATACGCATTACAAACCTATATAAATATTTAAGCAGTGATATATCACTATATATATATATATAAGTTTTGGGAAGTAAAGTTCTGCGAAGTCCAGTTTATAAGGCCTTATCTCATGTCCACGTGTATAGCAATAATACTTGATTTTGTATGTTTCTCTATTATCGTTTCCATACCATTGAAATTTGCTATTTTTCTTTAACTTGATGGCTCATAATTTGTATTTTTTTCCATTTGATTGAAGATTTGCTGCTTTATACTTTTATTTTGTATGTGTTTTAGAAAGTTAGGTTTATTTAGTTGCAGCATCTCACTTTTCTTTCATTGGACTTTCAAACTATTATATATATATATATATATATATATATATATATATATATATATATATATTGTTTATTTGTACTTACCGTAGTTTATGCATAGATTTTTATTAAAAATTTCAATTTATATATATATATATATATATATATGTCAGAAAATAAACTAATTTCAATAAACTCTTATTTTAATCGTTATGGAATGTCTTAAATAAAATGATAACGATTTGCATTTTATTTATTATTTGTTCTTAACTTCAGTTCGAATCCATATGACTTCGAAGAATCTATTACAAAACGTATACTTCGGGTGCAATATAAATAAGTAACCGCTTCAAAATCATATAGTACTCAAATCTTCTTATCTGCCGATGTAACTACTTGTGATTTAGTTAAAATTTTTCGACTTTAAATTATGATGTCTATTCAATTTGTTTATTCAAATTAAATTGAATGATGTCAGCTGAAAAAAATTGATTTAATTATTTTCAAAAATAAAGATTTACTTAAAACAAATAAAACTTATATTTAACCCACACCCTTATCCAATCATTTCCTACAATCCCACGTAATTTGAAGAAGTCGTTTGATTTTGTGTTCACGGGAATTTTAAGTCAGGTAGATTTTCAAATTATTTTCACTACAACAACACTCAAAATATTTTTCACTACAACGATCAATATTTGCAAAATATTATTTTTTATATATAATAATACTAGTACGTTATGAAGTCATTAATTTAAGATAAATTATAAAACAACATCTGACTAATTAAAAAAGTTCAATTGTACTTAACAGACGCTTAATTAAAATATAATTGGCAAAGAAGAAAAGTAACATTTCAGTCTATATTGATTCTTCCCTTCACTCCATTTCTTTCTTAATGTCAAAAATTCGTAATTGCTATTGAGATAAATTTGTAGGACTTTATATAAATAATATTATATACATAAATTACCTTAGCCATTATTTTAACTACTAATATTTACAGAAAATAATTATTTTCCATAAAACTATACAAGAGAAATGCCGCAAATGTAAAAATAATAAAAGTTGCACATATTAAAAAATTAAACAATAAAAGTCGTGACATATATTATCAACAAACGTTTTGTTACAGCATTTTTGGCTCATAACTTGATATACTGCATTTCGTTCTATATTGATCGTCTCCATTTCCCACGTGGGACAAGGAGTAGAATTTGTTTGCTATAAATTTTGGACATTACGTTTAACTTATCGTTTTAAAAAGTCAACTTATTACCTGCTATTCCTACTACATAATATAGGTGTACCTTGTATTTCTTAACTATACTACGTATATTATAAAACCGAAATAAGACATATATATTACATTCAATCGTATTCTTATCAGAAAAATGCGTTAAAGTAATTAGTGAAAGATGGAGAAATTAGAAAATTGCTTTAAGAAAATAATGCTTTATTTGAGTTTGCTATAATTTAAAACTTTTCAAAAACTTATTTACATATGTGACAAAATCAAAACTGACGATTGTGTGCCATTTGTGATGTGGACATGTATTGTGTTTCTCCCGAGCAATAAAACTACGATATTTAGTTTTAGTACATGCTAATGCATTAGAAGTTAGAAGATAAACTCATACAGTAATCATGAAATATATATCTAAATGAAAATATGTATTGTGCTTGTTTGAAAATAAATAAATAATAAAGAAATAAATAAGATGGATGGAAAATAAGATGATTTGCCCGTTCAAAAGTATATTCCCTAATACAGGGTGTCCAGGAAAATTTGTATCACAGGAACTTTCTGGAAAAAGAAGACAGGTATCATTATTTTTTTAATTGTGCTGCATAGAACCACTTTTGAAAGCCGACCCCCTTTCCTATAGTGGGGGATGGGGAATATCTTGCTCCCTTTCAGAGATAGAAAAATGTCAATAACAAAGTTGTAGAACGTTGCCCAACTTCGTATAAAAATGCGTTTGTCGGACAGAAAAGCGGTAAATAATTGACCAGAAATATTTTTAAACGCATACGATTCCTTAAACTGCAAATTCGTCTATCGACAGTTGTATAACAAACAATGAAATGAATTCAATTTGAATGTTAACATTTTTTATTTGACAGACAATTTACAGGTAAAGGTCATCATAATCGAATCCAGTAAAAAAATAAACTAATCTGAGGCACAAAGAACATTCAATCTGTAGTATTGTATCCTTATGCTATGTGTTTGTCAATTCGACCTATTTTTATTTCGAGTTTATGAGCCATTTTTACTGTGTGTACTAATGAAGATTATTGCAAAATTATCCTTATTTTTAGAAAATGCAACCGGGGTGCCCGTGCAATTGAACGATTATGCGAATAGGGTTAAATAATGCAAATGCATCCGAATTGTCTGAATACTCTAATGTTCTATATTGAGTACCTTAGTTTTCAGAGATCTTCTCAGATTTTTCTGTCAGGGGTACACATTTTTGTAATAATTTGTTACACTCTACAAATTTTTTTTTCACTTTTTCTATATCTCTAGAGGGGAGAGAGAAAGCCCTGCCTTTCTCCTCATAATATGGGTCAGATCCCCCCCCCCCTACACACACACAAAGTTGCCTTTACTTGTAGCCCCATAGGAGTTTCCGATGCAGCTGCATTAAAAGGATAGTATTCGTTTTCAAGGAATTTCTCCTGGAACGGACTTGCTTATACACATTGTACCGTATAAAATAAGTTACAATAATGCTTATAGATCTTGGTCAACTGCTCATATGATGTTATGTTTGCACATAGTGTTCCCTGATTGGAGGTGGAAGCCAAGTGGCTAGGAACTCCGGCAAAACCCACATTACCAGGTTATAGATCCTGGAAGTAAAATAGTACCTTTCTTAAGGATAAGCTAATGAAAATGGTTACACTGATAAAAGCAGTAACTGACTACTTATCTGTTTTATTAGAGTTTCTCAACAGCTTTGCTTGTTTTTAAAAGAGGAAGCCTTTTTGATTTCAAAATCGGCTGATCAAAGTTTTACTATGCCTAATTTCGATTTATATTGCGCACGAATGACATATTTTTATACACAGCATAAAACAAATCATTGTGGTATAAACAGATTTTGGAAGAAAAAAAACATCATATCCTGCTTTAGGGCAAGCTAATCAGAACGGACATTCTGATAAAAGCAGAAACTGTTGTTTACTAGAGGTAATGCTTAGTTTTATTTGTATTAAAAATAGGTAGCAAATTTTATTACCTAAACTCGATGATCAATGCTTTACCTTCCATAATGTTTGTTCGATACTGCATACGAATGGCATATTTTAAAACACAGCATAAAACAAATTATTATGGTATCAACAAATTTCGGAGGGGGAAAAATATCCCTTCTTCTTCAGGACATAATAATCAGAAAGGTTACTTTAATAAAAGCAGAAATTGTTGTTTACTATATAAGTATTGCTCAGTTGTGCTTGTTTTAAAAAGATGGGGATTTTTTTTATTTCCCTAATCGGTTGATCAATATTTCACCTTACTAGTTTGTTCTAAATTGCATGAGAAAGGCGTATTTTTCCCAAGACTATTTTTTCTGTAGCAGTTTGAGAGAATCCTTGTGGAATTCGCTAACAAATGTTAAGAAAATATACTGTAGAAAATTGCAACGCAGTTCCGTTTAAACTTTTGAGTTACATGAATGGCAACATTTCAATTTCAGAAACTCTGATTAACTCCTCATTTTGGAAAGCAGCAACCAAATTAAGACATCAATCTGAAATTATACCTTGTACATCTAAAATAAAAATTGTTGGTTGCAATACATAAACAAGGAATAACTTCCCGATCCAAAATTAAAATTATAGATGCATGATAAATGTTGCTACAGATGATGTTCTCATATCTGTAATAATTTTATTATTTATATATAAAAACACAGAAACGAGTATAGCAACTTTGCCAAAAATTTTAACCTTATAACTTAACTTTTTATGAAAAACATTTTGAGTTATTTTGAATTTTCGAAAAATATATCTTTTGTGTGAATATAAAATATTTCTGGTTTAAAAAATAATGAAATCAACCGATATTATTGAATAGAACAGTAAAATTAAATACCGTTTAAATACTTATATTATCAATCTATATATAATTAAATGTAAGCATTGGCCTTATTTAAGAACAAATATGAACCCTAACAAATATGGTCTTATTTAAGAACAAATATAATAGAATAAATTCCCTGCTGAAAAATGTCACTTGTATGCTGCTAACAATATATTATCAAATAATAGATGTTTCTTCCAAAACAGAAATTTATATTTTGCGATAATTGATTAAAACATATTATTCCATTATTCACAGATTTAAAATTGCAATTGGACTATTTATTTTTATAATGACAACTAAATATATAAATCTGACATAAAATATTGAGATTTTAAGAAAATGTAATCAAAGAATCAAAATAATTAGCGTAAACTATTTATTAATAACTTTTATAATAAATAAATATGTTGTATTTTAAAAATTGCACCGTCTTTCAATGTCAAATTATTTTATGTATCAGTGTATGTAATTCTACACATCTACCAAAATATTATTTAAGTTTCAAAATACTTTAAAAATTTTATAACATTTCATGTAACTTTCTAGTCCCGAATCGGACTGGCTTCATTATGTGTACTTGGTTCTGCGCATGGGGATTTAGAATGCGCGCATTAAGTTATCGGGCTCTCAAGAGGGACTGAACTTGTCAACTGCGACTGTCATCTTAGTAGAACGACATCACCTGATCCTGCATATAGAACAGTGATTCTTTCAGAACTTCTTGGGCCGAGGGGCGAATGAAACTTTAGGCAGAGACAAGATTTGTATTTGCCCTATATAAATATATCTAAATGCTGTTTTATAAATATAAATTAGGTTAACATAAAATGTTAGCGGTTTCCGGGAGCGGACGAAGCCTACTCTCAGATGTATGCCTGAAATAAATACTGGTGCAGGGCACAATTTAATATACCTGTGCAATCTTTGCGCAACAAACAAATGTTAAAATGCGAATACTGCGAATTTTTTCATAATAATGCTTTTTATGTTTTGGCAATTCCTCTCAAAATTTACCCTGAACCGTGACATCACGAATGACGAAAGATAATTCCCATTACGTCAAGATGGCAACTTTTTGGTTGGTTGCTGAGATGAGTGCCCAGCCATATATTAAAGAACCTTGCATGTAAAGGTTGAAAGCATTTCTTTACTATCATTTTAAAACTTTACACTTGCGTTTTCCAAAGTGTGTTCCTCCGAGACTGCATTCCAGGAGTTCTGGATCGTGATAGTTTCATGTAAATTTTCTTTAAAATGAAAAAAACAAAAATTAAAAGGAACTTTAAAGTAAAATTAAAAGGCACAATGAATGTTCTTCATCGTTTGAATAATCATCTTTATGTCTCTCAATAATGTTCTTCTATTGCAGAGATAAAGTACGCACGGTCAGTCGATTTTTCTAAACGACAAAAATTCTATTTACTTAATAATTATCTTTTAACTTTATCATTGAATATCTGTGTTGAAGATTACTTTATGTTCTGAAATAAAATGATGCGTAGAATCCTTCTATAATCTTAAAATCTCGAATATATACTAGTCCAGCATCAAAATGATCACTTCTATGTACTTTTGTGAGACGTATGCAACCTCATCTGGCAAATTCGTAAGACGTCACATTTTGTTAGAGCGAATTAATCAAACTAGAGAACAATTCCTTGAAAGAAAATCGAGAAAAGTCCACATCTAAAGCTATAAAATTCGTAAAACCCATACACGTAAATCCATTGATTTATTTGAAACTGAAAAGACAAAGAATCGCAAACAGATAATGTTTATAGAGTAAAAAGAAGTTTTTATTTGTATCGATTTTACCTAACATATATATATATATATTTAGTTTTTAAATTTTTACACCTAAAATATTACTTTTATAAGTTGTGTGATTATATAACCATTTCCATGAATGCACATTGCAATGTAAAATATATCAGTTAAGAATATTTTAGTTATCTATCTCATACAGCTTATTGAGACTGGTCGACTTAAAGTTAGAATTACATAAGCCAAATTGCTGTAGGGAGAATTTTAAAACTTCGTATGCGCGTGGAACTTGATCTATAAGGCATAAAAAAATCTAAAATTCTGGAATTTTGTTTAAAAATTTTATAAATCGCAGATATTTTAGTTCTATAACTAATATTCTTTCAGCTATAACTCAAGAACTGCCAGCCACACAAAATTAGTTTATATACATCCTGCATAGAATTTTTCATTTCATTATGCACAGAAAAAAGTATCCCACATTTTCTTAATGTAATTTTATTGGTGTACATTCAACCGTTCTTCCTGTATCTTAATTTATGGCAACAGCATACGATTTTGTACTATTTAATATTATAGAATGTATTTATAGTTTTTGATTACATTGTGGTAACAATGGTAACCGAGTTGCGTTTTCAATATATATAAATCATTTGGCGGCTATTCTTCAAATCAAACTATTGAAAACTATTGATATAATTAATTTATTTTTAACTTAAAATGTCTGAAAATGTAAAAAGAAGGCAACGCAATTAAATCGTGGATGATATATTAAACGCCCGTATTTGAGTTTTACACTATTGTTTTATATACCGCAATATCCATGTAAGTAAACCTATAAAAGTTCGTCATTTTTTTCATTAAATTTAACACAGTTTTTGATATTCACAGATTTTATTAAGTTTGTGATACTGAGATTTATTGACCACAAGCTTTATCACCGTCACAAAGCGTTGATGGAAATGGATATATTTAAATATACTTGTATTGCTTTAAATGGAGCTTTCATATTGCTAAATAGTCACAAGTGAATGAAGTGCCGAGTGATTATCTTTCTTATTGGACTCAGATTGTCCGAAGTACCCGAAGGTGTAAGGCATTTATTTGGACGGCCAGAAAGTGCCATCCAATTTGTATCGTGTTGGCAGATGGTTAGTTTAGATTTTAAATATAATTATACTTCCAAATTTGAGGAAAGCATTCAATATAATCTAGGAGATATGTGTTTAGAATCTGTTGTTATAGTCCTCCTTCTTCGAGTTCAAACGAGTATAAACGCTGAAGATCTATGTACAAAATTCTACGCAGAATATTTATCATTTATTTACCATGATTCGGCTTTTATTATAAGAATTAATGATCTTACTGAAACGGTTTGTTAATGAAGTTGGTAACCATGCTGATTCCAGTTTTTCTATATATATCATTTTAGATTGTATATATACAAATTATGGTAATACTACAAGCAGCAATTTTGTTCCTTGTAACTTGTTACTGTTTTGGAATAATACCATTGTCTTATTTGCTGTTTGGTCTATGGTACTCATTTATTATTCATAAAATTTGTAAATGCAATTGGGCTTAATGTTTGCTTGTTTTATAAAAAAAAAAAAAAATATTTTCTCGAGTTTATTCTTGCAAATTTTTGGCGATATAAATATCTATAAATTTAAATAATAATAAAAGTTGCAGCATAAAATTCCACAACCAAGTTTCTTCTTCTACAATTTCTAAATAGGTCGTATATCGTGTTCAAACTTAATAATCAAAATAAGTGTTTCATTTTTTAAAGCAAGACTTTTCAAAGTAGAAGTGTTAGTTTCACACTTTCAAACGCGAATGGAATTTTAATTTATTTCATTCTAAGTTGGAAAGAATATTGCATCCCGTAAAAATGACGAATGGCCTCTAAAGATTTTTATCATGTAACGCACTTGTGGTTTATAGTGAATAACAATAAGAAATTGGCAATGGCAATTAGTCTTAGAGATAAAATCCTGGTTAGAAGCTTTCCGCTTCGCTTTGGTGATTCTGTATCGATAGGAAAATAGAATAAAGTTTGAAGTGAAAAATAAAAATAAGTCTATTAATCAAAGCATTTAGCTGAATTTATTGCAATCTTTTAGTTATACGAACTTTTTTTATACTATTTTAATGAATTGAAGTGTTTGGCTGAGACAAATTAAAATGAATTTATTCCTAACATTAAAATCAAATCACGGCAAGTTATTTTAAATGGAATCTTGTACGTCAGAAATATATAACATGTATTATAGAAATTATATTAGAAAATAACAAACTAAATAAATAAATGGGTGTAAGTCGGGTTTGTACACAAACTAGTTCTCTTCTTCAGGAGAAAATTACTCAAGTATGCTTTATAACTCTCTCACGTATGTTTTGTCTTTATAATTTAATTTCATAAATATACATGCACAGAACAGAAAAGTATTATACACATTTATGAATTTGGATTTGCTGAACATAGAAATATGGCCTCCGTACAAAAACATTTCCAATGAGTAATATGTACCCCATACTCTGATAAGGTGATGTACAGAATTTCAGCATGTTATCTTAAAAAGTCCCAGAGATAGGTTTAAACAAAGTTGGTGAGGGATTAATCACAAATTAAAATGTAAATGTTTACAGCAAGAGTGCAAAGGACTAAACACAGAAAATGCATCATAGGCAAATAATCTGCCTATTATCTTTAATGGCTCTTTGGCACGGAAGGCAAACGTTTTGAACAATCTTTGTAATCTTTGTGTAAAGTTATTATTTATACACAGTGTAGATACTTTTGTACCAATAAATAGAACAATTATTTTTTATATATGTAATCATTATTTCCTTTCGTAATTTGTGTATGAACCTTGAAACTCGATCTGCCGACATGATTTTTCCCCTCTGTGAACCCATGTCGATGCATCGAAAAGTGGTTTAAATCAGCATTTTTGCCTTTTCATATCTGAGACATTTTATGATAAAATGCTGAAATACTGTACATCTCCTTATTTGTGTATGGCGCACATTTTACCCATTTGAAATGCTTTTGTACGGAGGCCGTATACAAATTTAAATTTTGTATTTCTTAAATTTTAATTCCCTAGAAAATTCTAATCGATTTCATAAATACTATACTTTGTTTTACGCAACTTTGTAATTTATTATATATGTCTAAGATCAAAATTTAAGGAATAAAAGCCGAGGTCAATGTATATATATATATATATATATATATAATATAGTGATTTTTAGAAAACGACTGACTATCACATCATCACATTCATTCGATTAATTGATATTCCATTTTATTTTAATATATTTGTTTTCATATTTAATAAGTGGTTTCCTGGATTTTCATGTTTATAACAGACATTCTGTTGAGTTTTTCTGGTTGGTATTTGAATACTTTTGGTTGTTATGGATGCCTCTTTACTATTTCTCTTCAATAATTCAAATTTAATACATTTTTATCACTTATATATATACACACACACATACACACACATGTATATATATATATATATATATAAATTCCCAAACAGGACAAGTAGCAATGTACTCGTAAAATTTCTAGATAAGTGGCGGAAGTAACGGCCGGGGGGAGTTGCGACCCCCAACACTCCGGTTAAAGCTTTTTTCTGCCATGCCAAACGCTCCCGGTAGCCGATACTCCATACACTATTCTCTTCATAACTCTTATAAAACCGTAAAAAATTACATACATACATTTACACTTTCAATAACTTGTAAAGATTCAAATGTTTACTATAATACGCTAAAACAAACCAAAAAGGACACACTATAAAAATATCCGGCCGTCCATACAGTTACCTTACACCTTTCTGGTAGGTCGGACGGTTTGGGTCTCAACAACAACACTATAAAAATATAACAATTAATTTAAAATACTAATGTATGAAATCACTTCACACGTGGTTATATAACCAAGTATATAAACATGACTCTTATAAAACATGACTCCCCCACGTGGTTATATAACCACGTATATAAGCATGACTCCCCTACGTGGTTATATAACCACGTGTGAAGTGATTTCATACATTAGTATTTTAAATTAATTGTTATATCTTTATAGTGTGTCCCTTTTGGTTTGTGTTAGCGTATTATAGTAAACATTTGGATTTTTACAAGTTATTGAAAGTGTATATGTATGTATGTAATTTTTTACGGTTTTATGAGAGTCATGAAGAAAATAGTGTAGGGAGTATCGGCTACCGGGAGCATTTGCCATGGCGGAAAAAACCTTTAACCGGAGTGTTGGGGGTCGCTACTCCCCCCGGGCGTTACTTCCGTCACTTATCTAGAAATTTTACGAGTACATTGCTACTTGTCCTGTTTGGGAATTTATATAGGTATACACATGTAAAATTGCAGCATAGCGCTTTACAAGTTGTATTAAAAATTATTTTTTTGCTTTTAGCTTTTTAATCAATTCACTCAAAATTGTAGCATTTTAAATTTAATTTTTAATTTTTAATTTTTATTCACTCAAAATTGTAGCATTCATTATATATATATATATATATATATATATATATATATATATATATATATATATATATATATATATATATATATATATATATATATATATATATATATATATATATATATATATATATATATATATATATATATATATATATATATATATATATTTAAAAAAATATAGTGATTTTTAAAAATCGACAGACTTTTCATATCCTTAGAGTAAGGAAATATTATAGTGTAGTATAAATTTGCGCAAGAATTTCTATCTCTAAATTGTTTGTGGATATTTTAATTCTCTCTATATATATCATAGGAAATAGAAAAGTTACCTAAATGTATTAAATTGAATTTACAGATCTGAAAATTAAAAACGAAAAATAGCGTGAATAATCTTTAGAACTGCCCACCGCCAATGTCTTTTGTGGAAGGAATCTAATTACCTCTTTGAATTAAATTTCAGTTACTCATTGAAAATCAGGGACCGAAATTATCAGGTGCATTTGATTATTCTACGTTACTAATACAATTAAAATATCCAGGTACCACGCATTTGTGAGAAATCTTTAAAATATATCAATACAAAGTTCGGTGCATGAAACATTATATGTCGTCCACTCTTTAAATTATGTGTTCAATATTTTAATTAAATATTTAGATGGAAAATTCGCATCATATATTTGTAAAATATGTAGTTTTTTTTTTAAAATGTCATGTAAAAGAACTAAAGCATATTTCTTGATTATATGATGTAGAAAATATTTATTTTTTATATTTTGGCATATAAATTGAAAAGAAAAAACTTTGAGAGATGTGTTTGAATAATGTTTTTTTTTTGTTTCCAGAATTTTCCATAATTTAAATGTATAGATATCAAAAACTTGCGTTTTGAATTCAATTACATTTCACGTTTAATGGTGAGGTCTAAAACGACGTCTTATTTAAAATATTGTAAAAACGTTGATAGGTTCCACTTAATTTCTTTCCACGACTGTCTGTTTCAACATCCATTTTCAATACAAAAGGGCGAGTTAGGAAAATTTTTGATGCATAATTTGATTTGGGCCATGAACTAATCCTGTTTAAGCAAAACCGTTTTCGTTCTGTCAAAATTGTAGGTACATTTTTCATTGAGATACATTTTAGAATCTGTGTCTGCATATCAAAAATATACTACTTATTAAAGGGACAATGGAAATTATTTTTTCATGCTGAAACAAAGGAGAATGAATATAAATGCATTTTTATTGAATGCAGATCACAGCACTATGTGCAGATTTACTACATCCTGAAAATTTTTGAATCCGGAAAATAACATTTCTATCTTTAATTTTGCTTTGAGATGTTACTTGTTTTTTCTTTTGTTTCAGCTATAGCAAATTTCATGAAAAATTCCATTTCTACCCTTCATTTTATTTGAAAACGTATTGATGGGCTGCATACATATCCAGCAGTAGCATAATGCAATAAAGTCACAACGCACATAACATGTACCATAACGCATATAGGTGTACACGCATATAGCATAACGGGTCTATAGCATAACGCGTTTATAGCATAACGCATTTATAGCATAACGAGTTCAAGAGCGAAATCATATCCAGTAGTAGACACATTTACGGAAAATCCAGCCTTTTGCTACACTTTAGTCGTAGACACGTGCTGCTTGTTCATAAAAAATCACCTTCGCTCAAATGGAAGATATAGTAAAAACTATTAACCAAAAAAATATATGTTTACCGATTTTTATATTCCATTATGCTTATTTAATTAATTTTAAATGATTTAATCTAGTACCTTTCAAAAGGTTAAATTTGCAGTAGAAAAATTGAAATTAGAAAACAAATCTTATATTCCAATCTGTTAAAAATTTTTATTAAACAATTTGTGTATTAATTGCATCTGAAGTTTTTAAATAAAACTAATTGATTGATACACAAAAACGTCATGAAAAACCAGAGTATGTCCCATTTTTATATCCAATAATTATGATGTTATATACATGCGAAGTACAGAAAGTAGCGTTGAGCGAAACATAATGAGAGTTAAATGGTTTTGATCAGGTAACTGAAATGCTATTTTCAAGTTTGTAAAGAACCCTGAAGTTAGACGTGACTGATCACCCCCTGTTGTTTTTACATCAGATTAGCCTCCTGCTACTAATATTTTTACCCAGGTTAGTGTCCTACGTGATCGTTATCCTCTCAATTTGAAATCAGCGCTCAATCTTTCATTGCACACTGAATGAGTACTAGTCGTTCTAGGGTCACTTTCAGACCTTCGACATCTTTTCACTAACTTACAGGGTGGATTTGTTCGGGCGCCATTGTAAAGAACTTTGTTGCCCCAACCGGGAATCAAACCCTGGATCTTCGACCTGGTCAGTCGACTCTCTACCATTGAGCTGCAAGTTGTTTCGTTTCTTTTGGGTTTACTATAAATTTATCGGATTATATTTTCCCGCAATATGTATTCATTTTAAAATAAAAAAACAATGTGTAACAATTTTAAAAGGAATACGTAATTCACTTTGTCCGAAATTGTAAAAGTTTTCCAATAATCACTGGCATCAGTGATAATAATGACTAATATCTTGAGTGGCATGTGCAAAAGTAAATGTGGCATGTGCAAGTACATAATTAAATCGGCTATTTTCTGATGAAGAGTTGATGAAAAACTTAATACCTCTACATGGATTCAATTATCAGAAGTAGTGGGGTGATTATATAATCGACAACGCCTTTGTAAGCTTATTCTATGAGTATCATATTCTTATCTAAAAAATCCCTTCTCTACATAAGGCAGAAAGTGAACATATAGATGGCTAAGTATTGGAATGTCTAGCTTCTCAGAGAAAGTTACCACTTCTACGAGTCTATATGTTCAATAAATAATACTTTCCGACACCACTACTAAAAACTTTATGAAAAATCACAAATCTAGGCATTTTATGCCAAATAGATACGTCTGAAATAAGTAGTAGAATGGAATACCCTAATATTTTCATATCAGTTTAAACGCGACAATCAAAGCATAATCGAATATATATGAACACATTTCCTATAACCTTACAGACAATTAAGGTAATAATTAATGTCAGTAATTACAGTAATTATATTTTATTACAATGTAATAACTGGTAAAGCAAAAATCAATTCCTTGCATTATTTTAATTAATTCATCAAACATTTTAATATTAACTTATGTTGAGATAAATTGAATAAGTACAACCTCTTTTGTCACTGCAACACTATTGATTTCTATTCTTCAGAAGGTTTCAGAATAGAAATAATTTGTTTACGATACAAATTTCTATGATAATATTTTCCGTATGTTAGTAATCTTTCAATAATATAAATGAAAGTAATCTTGACTATAACGATGAAACTGTTTTAATTTTGTTAGCATAAATTGAGCAAAATCTAAAGTATGTACAAAATAGTTTATACATGCAAATATTAATTATGCCACATTTCCTGATATATATCATTATAAAGGGGAAAATTTATACTTTCAATTTAAATTTAAATTCTTTAAAATGCGCTGTGGTGCCTTTATCTAGCAGTTCATATTTTGCTACAGTTATATACGAAATGCATTTAAAATTCGCGCGAGAAACAGAAATTCTTCTATATCAAAAGTCCATAAATTATACTTTGAACACAGAGAAGTCTCACTGAAGAGTACTATACCGAGGAGTACCAAAGGAACCCTATGGGACTTTGCTGGATGACCGTCGCTGAGAAATGTGCTCGAAGAGAAATAACTTGTCTAAGCATTTAAATTATTCAAATTCGGTTTTGCGATATTTCAAGAATTTAAAATCAGGAAGTCGTCATATTTAGAAGACTAGAAATGCTCACGAAGCCAATATTGGGGAATTTAGTGCAATTTGGACTCCGATGGGATTTGATTTCTGAAAAGTGTATTTTTGGAGATGACAAGTTGACGTCAAGATGCAGGAAAAATATCGGTATATAAATATACACACTGTTGAAAGAAAAGAAAACTCGGGTTGAGATATTTCAGGAATTTGAAACCAGGAAGTAGTCATATTTAGAAGACTGAAGACGCTTAAGAATCAATATGGGTGAGTTAGTGCAATTTGGATGGGAGTTGATTTTTAAGTTGACGTCAAGATGCAGAGCAAATATCGGTACATAAATATATACGGTGTTAAAAGAAAAGCATACTCGGGTTTGAGATATTTCAGGAATTTGAAACCAGGAAGTCGTCATATTTAGAAGATTGAAGTTGCTTACGAACCAATATGGGTGAGTTAGTGCAATTTGGATGGGAGGTGATTTCTAAAAAGTTCCGTTTTGAAGATGACAAATTGATGTCAATATGCAGAACAAATATCGGTACATAAATATACACGGTGTTAAAAGAAGAACAAACTCGGGTTTGAGATATTTCAGGAATTTAAAATCAGGAAATCGTCATATTTAGAAGACTAGAGATTCTCACGAAGCCAATATTGATAAATTTAGTGCAATTTGGACTGCGATGGGAGTTGCTTTTTGAAAAGTATATTTTTGGAGATGACAAGTTGACGTCAAGATGCATAAAAAAATTGGTGCATAAATATACGCGATATTAAATGAAAACAAACTCGGATTTGAGATATTTCAGGAATTTGAAACCAGGAAGTCGTTATATTTAGAAGCCTGAAGATGCTTAGGAACCAATATAGGTGAATTAGTGCAATCTGGACTCCGATGGGATTTGATTTCTGAAAAGTTTCTTTTTGGAGATGACAAGTTGACCTCAAGGTGCAGAAAAACATATCGGTACATAAATGTACGCGATGTTAAAAGAAAAGCAAACTCGGGTTTGAGATATTTCCGGAACTTGAAACCAGGAAGTCGTCATATTTAGAAGACTGAAGATGCTTAGGAACGAATATGGATGAGTTAGTGCAATTTGGACTCTAATGGGAGTTAATTTCTGAAAAGTTTATGTTTGGAGATGACTAATTGGCGTCAAGATTCAGAAAAAATTCGGTACATAAATTCACACAGTGTTAAAAAAAGAACAACTCGGGTGTTTCAGATATTTCAGAAATTGAATTTGAAACCAGGAATACGTCATTATTAGAAGAGTGGAGATGTTCAAAAAGCCAATATTGATGAATTTAGGGCAATTTGGACTCCGATGGGAGTTGATTTCTGAAAAGTGTATTTTTAGGGATGACAAATTGACGTCAAGATGCAAAAAATATAAAAAATAAATAAAAATCGACACATGGTGTTAAGAAAGTGAACAGAAATTTTTCTGGACCGTTTGTTGTATATACGCAGTTCCAGTTCCAAAAAATGCTTTAATTAAGAGAGAAAGTTATGAAATAGTAATTCGAATGATATTGCAATTATTTCGCAAACAATAAAAAAATACCTTTTTATATAGCTCCTCTGGCAGAATAATTCAAATTAAAAGAAAAACTATAAATTTACCCATACCATAATTAGTGAAACAGTCAAAAATTACTTGTCTGTTATATTATCCTATTTGATATAGCTATCATTGATGAAATGTTTCATTGGGCAATAAGAGGGCATTTACAAATCAAAGTTTGCTGCAAATTGTTACTAAATCTTTTACTACATTTTCAAGTTTATTTTATGGAAATATTCCAGCAAACCTGAGTGACCATTACTTCGACTCATTGTGTGTATTTAATTTTTCATTGCACTGTTCAATAACGTCGAACTATGTGAGATAAATATGATGTACTGCGAATGAAACCGACTTCCCAGTTCGGAATGCAACCGATCTAAGAAACTAAAGGCTATACTTATTTTTCAATGGCTGTTGTTAGGGAAACAACTGACAGATCAACAAAATTCCAAGTATAAGTTTATACTTTCCCTACAATACATGGTAATGTATAAGGAGATACTGAAATCGTATCGAAATTCGCAACACGAGTTTGAGATCAATCTATAAGTTTCAAGTACTCTAGAACCCGAAAAAGGTATTTTTAGCGTGACGCCTATGTATGCCTATCTGTATGTCTGTGTATGTCTATCTGTGTATGTCTGTCTGTATGTGTATATCTGCCTGTGTGTCTGTGCATGTCTGTCTGTGTACCTGTCTATGCAATGCATGTATCCACTTTAAAACAAAAGCTTCCAACGGAACACAGAATTTGATGGATAAGTAATTTGTGGGTTACCCTGGTGCTGATTAGGTTTTGGTACAATTCGGGGGGGGGGAGAACATGCCCATTTTTCGAAATGACCAGCAAAAATCAGAAATTCTATTCTTTTAGTTTCAGTAAATGAAGTATGGGCAACATTTGTTAAATTAACGGTTTTCGCTTGAAAGCCTGTGTAAATATATTGCTACGATGTATCCTGTGAAATCATTGATGTACGCTCAAGTTACAAGAATGAGTTCACATTTCTGGATAACTCACACGTTTATTCAAGAGCACAGCGTGAACTGGAACAATAAACAGCAAAACAGCACATTAATGCTCCACTAATTTCCCAGAACAACGGATAATATTCTCAGAACATTGGCATATCTCATTTCACAAAACAGTAGAACTATTCTCAAAATATTGACGTGTATCCCAGTTAAATGTAGCTCGTATCACATCAACTGCTCTCCAACTGGGGGAGGACTCTTTTTATAGACTCTCTATGTAGAAACTTCTGAAATATTCGCCAAATCTGGAAACCCTTCTTCGAATTTCGGCATATGGCAAACCAAGATTCACGTCATGTGAAAGGATGCCTTTACGGGTGTTTTCTTCGTCCAGTTTTCAAAAGATATTCCAGTAAGAGGAATAAAATGGGACTCCAGAGCATTTTACACATTCGTAACAATATTTTTTTTTACAATTTTCATTAAAGTCATGTCTCTTTATTTAAATTTGTATTGCATCATTCCGCACGTTATTTTAAGCATTTTTTCAACTGTAACTATGTGTCTACAATCAACGGTTAAAAAAAAAAAAACTTCTATTGTTCCACAGTTTTTTCACACACTGTAAAGTAACATATTTACTTACCCTGTACAGTAACATATTTACTTATCCTGTACAGTAACATATTTACTTACCCTGCACAGTGTTATAAGGTAAATTGTCCTTACCCAAAAATTTACTTTAGCAGGAAACTCCGGTTCTCGAGCCGGAGAGAAAAACACACAAGATACAAAATAATCACTCTTATTTAAATTGATCAATTCCTTTAATTTCATATATATATATATATATAACCTGATTATTTTTAAAGTTATTCATAAATACATTTTAATGACACATAGACCTATAACAATATTTAAGTAATGCATATATTTATAACAAATTATTTAAATGACACATATATTTAGAACACATTATTTAAGTGACACATATATTTCGAACATATTATTAGTGTATACCGAAAATATATGTAGTTCTTTTATTTTAAACACCAGGGTTCGTTATTACGATTGGAGACTTACTTCAATATTGTTAATTATACGATATGTATTGTTTGTTGTATGCCTTCCGTAAACATTTTAACAGATGAAGAGTATAAATACCTCATATTTGTTCGCACCTTGATACTTAGTGCCATTGGAGATTACACGTTGCTGGATGCCTGCGTATATTTTGATACGCCACTTATTCACTGTGCACATATTTAGATCAAACATCACATTTTTGCTGATCTGCGTTTGCTTTGTACGATAGCAGGAGATTTTTTGATTATCCTAATAAATTAGGTGCGTCTAGAACGCTGTCGAATATTGCTTCTCATCGAAAGTTCTCGAACATTCTGAAACCACTTCTTTCTTTTTCCCTTGCGATGTCATACCACATCTTCTTATTTGTCGTTGTGATGGAGGGAATGGACGCTGTTTACTTATGTGTGAGTTCCCATTGGTTTTCGTGGCTGCATTTAAAGTGCTTATTTGCATCTGTATTCACATAGTTGTTGATTGGTATCTGTAATCTGTAATTGAAATGTCAACATGTCGTGATACATCGTGCGACATACAACATATTCAACCTTCTTTCAGTATTGTAGATGGATTTCTTCAAATATCCTCTGAATTATGTTTAACTATTTTAAATGATTCTTTCAAATATTAAATATACTTTTTTTGAATAGGGAACATTTTATTGTACCTATCTGAACTTTAGGTCACAATATTTATTTTCATTTCTGAAGTTCGAATCGTAGCACGAAAACATCAAAGTATATCAAGGAAAAATGCTTCTCTTTCTATCACATGTTTATTCTTACAGTAAAAAATATATTTTTGTGTTTGTGCAATAAAGTCTGGGATTATAGAGATTGGTTCCACTCTAGAGAGAATTTGTGGCCGCAAAATCGTAGATATCACGTATAAATGTAGAAACGACATAAAGGGAAAATGTTAGAAAATGCTAAGCAGAATTTATAAAACTAACACAATGAATTAACGTCTACTTATAATACACCTTTGTAGTACTTATTATATAGGAAGGAGTAAGAAGTAAGGGACTACAATTACTTATAGGGCGTCATGATCCTTAATCATCAAATCGAAAGCAGTGTTTATTTATTGAAAAATCAGACACAACTGCCTCATTATAATCATCATCATCACATATAAAGCAGTATGTATCAATCGAAAGATTAAAAAAACCTCATGCACTAGTATTTTATAATACTATTAGTATAGTATACTGATTTTCACCTAATGATGAAAACTCAGAACGCCATTGAGACAATTGTCAACATCTAGTTTTCTTATGTCTGATTAACATGAAGAAAGTACCAAGATTGTCTATCATTTCAAATGGATGGTTTATTTCTGTGTCTATCAGAGATATATGGATAATGTACATAGGAAAAATGTTCAAAATGAGGTAAATATTCATGAGGGACATTTCAATCTCCAAATGGGGTTTTCTTCAGAAAAATTAAAAATTTAATTATTTGTGAAATTATTTTTTTGAAATATATCCATTAAGTAAAATATTTCTTGATATTTAATTTCTCATTTCCAAAAAAAGATTGGTCTTTATATCTGCACTAATAATAGAGCTAATGATGGTAAACCATTGATGTTTAATTCATTATACAACAAAGTGTAAAACTTACATTCTTAGTAAGATTAGGGATCAACTCTATATACATTGTTTTAATATTTCGGTTCAATAGCGAAACAAATTCTTTTTAAACAGCAAAAGGGGATTTCATACATGGCTTGAAGGGAGTGCAAAGGTTGTTGATTATTGATAAATGCAATTAGAAATGGAGTTAGATAAATTCAATATAATTTTATAGAATGTTTTCATGCGAAAAGTAAAGAGTCAAGCTATTTCGAAGCCTTCTTTAGCAGTCTTATAATTCAGGATAAACAATAAGCGCAACCGCTACTTATTTAAATAAGTTCGGCAAGTTTTAACATTAGGTTTGAGCGCATTTTGATGAATTTCATAGTACGAAAGATTACAGAAACAATATTAAGAAGTGCATGTTTGATCCAAATTTAAACATTTCATATAATGAGACTAAAATATGTGTATACCCAGCAGCGGAAATTCTTGTGCAGTTTCGGCATTATTTCACGTCCATTGCATCATAGACCATAACCAATTCAAAGAGTTACGAATTGCAGGAGGCAGCTGTCGTGATGAATCACGACACTGAGTTGATTCTATTCAAAATTTAATATAACTTAGTATTTTTAAGTATATAAAATTAATATATTCCAAATTATTTATTTAAGTCATTATTATATTGTAAATTGATTAAATAATTTCTATATTAATACATTATTAAATCATTCACTAACTGTAAGATTCACGTTAAGATTCATTTTAAAATCATTTGTTTGACATCATTGTGAGCAGTTTACGGGATTGAATATGGCTTGAAACTCATGTCAACAGATTGTTTTCTCAGTGCGCCTTATAGGTGATAATTATTTTTCCACTTTCCTCATCAAGTATGATCAATACTACAAACCACTTTGAATGTGTCTGACCCTCAAAGTTGAGTCATTGAATGGAACTATTTGTAAAAGTGCTCAGGCGGGAAATCTCTCATATTCTTCTCCCAGTTGATAGTTCTATCAATTTAGGTGGGGGATGTTTTAGCATCCCCTCCTCATTTCTTTATGGATTAGTGTTATATTATATAAATGTGGTAATCAATCGACATCACTTATTTAATGTTTGTAAAATTGCTACAATATAAAAATTTATAGTCATGAATACTGAAAAAAGTTGGGAATAAAATATTTTTTAATCACAATTTCAACAACTTGTAACTTTGACACATTGTAAAACAACTTGATTTACAAGTAATTTTCACAAGTGATTATTTTCAGGAAATGATGTCTATAATTATAGATGCAATGTGCTGTGCATTGAATGTGATCAAGTCAACTTCTTCAGCTAGCTTCATTGTGATACTTTATTGAATTTTTCTTTATACACAATCTATGCTCTTGCGAAAATTAAATAAAATTGCATATCAGTTATAAAGGTTTTCATAATCAATTATTTTTGTATGACTGGTCTTTCTTGTTACTATTTTCTGTATTATGTATCTATCTGTAATAGATAATTAACCCCGTAACCAGCTTTCTGAAACGCCCTGTATAAACTACATTTTGTTAAAGTTAATAGAAACAGTATATCCTTTCAATTTAATAATATATTAGTATATATATGCTGTTACGTTTAAGCGCAAATATTATACTTGTGGTCAAGTAATGAATATTTAATGAGCATTTACAAACACGTTCCATTCACTAATTGCATGATATGCTAGTAGAAAAACAAGCCTAGTTTGAGTGCGAATTTACCATCTCGATAGAGTAAAGCAAAAAGTTAACGTATGAATTCAATAAGAAATTTCAATGTTTTCTAAAAATTACTTTATTAACTCTTTCGAAATTAAACTAACTTTAAATGGCTGTAGGCAAATGTAAATTTTTTCATTGTATCCTAGATCTAGGATCCCAAATCTAAATTATCTACCTATGATTCTTATCTAAGATCTTCTCAGTAAAGGACCCTAGATTTGAATTTAAAAATTAAAGATTTATTGTAAATAAATATGTTATTTTCAGTAATACAAGAAAGTTTAGTGGATCGATAAATATACTTAGCTTTAACAAAAGTAAAACGATTATACATTGTTAAAGTATTCTTCCATATGTAAAATAAAATCATATACAGACAATGTTTTCTAGCTTTAACAAAAGTAACAAACATTTTAGCTCTAACAAAAGTAAAATGATTATACATTGTCAAAGTTTATTTTCCGATGTAAAATAAAGTCATATACAGACAATAATTTTTAGCTTTAACAAAAGTAAAATGATTATACATTGTTAAAATATTTTTTCCGATGTGAAATAAAGTCATATTCAGACAATAATGTTCAGCTTTAACAAAGGTAAAATGATTATATCTTGTTAAAGTATTCTTTCCCAATGTAAAATAAAATCATATAATGACAATATTTTCTAGCTTTAACAAAAGTAACAAATATTTTTGCTCTAACAAAAGTAAAATGAGTATACACTGTTAAACTATTATTTCCCGATATAAAATAAAATCATATACGGACAATATGTTTAGCTTTAACAAAAGTAAAATGATTATACATTGTTAAAGTATTATTTCCCGATGTAAAATAAAATCATATACAGACAGAATTTTTTTGCTTTTACAAAAGTAAAATGAGTATACATTTTTAAAGTATTTTTTGGATGTAAAATAACATTGCAAACATAAATCTGAATAAGACAGACTAAACATTACTTTCTAAAATATTCTGTCTAAAATTATTCTTTTCTGTAATTAGACACATTGCAATTAATAATTTATGAATTTGTAGCTGCTTATTCATTTTCACAAAGTTTCCGAAATCAACATTATTCTAAAACATTAATATTTTTTTCAAAATTCAAATATATTCTAAATTTCAAATATGTCGTAGTATAATCTTAAAAAAATGTTTCTGCCATCTTTATCTTATATCTTTTGTTCTTCAATGAATACGCTTGATGTGTTCGAGGAATAAAACATGACATGTTCGTTCACTGCAGTATTTCAGTTTCAGAGAAAATTATTCGTGTATGAAAATAAACAGAAACAACAAATTAAATTATCAGTATCTGAACAAGAGTGCACAGAAATGTAAAACCAACAATGAATCTAAATACGTGTTGTGTAATTTTCGAATGAACTGTTAATATTTACAAAAGTTATACATGAAGTATTTCAGGCAAAAAATAATACGAAATATGTATATTTAGTTTTTGTAAAAACTACATTAATAATATTAATATTTGCAGATTTTTGGCAAGATTGCCATTTTGTGACGATTAAAATACAAATCCTTCTTGTGCGTTTTTAAAATATGTTTAAATGTTTTGTTTTATAATTACATTATTTTTCACATGTCCCTAGATGCCTTTCTAAAATATGCTGTCTAAAATATTTTTCTAATAAATATATACATTGTAATTAATAATTTCTGAATTTGTAGCTTCTTATTTATTTACACAAGGTCCCTGACGTAAAAATTATTCTAAGCAATAAAAGTATTTCAAAATACAAATATATTCCAAATTAAAAAAACATTAAAGAATATTCTTAAAATATGTGTCTGCCATCTTATATATTTTTTCTTCAATGAATATGCTTGATGTGTTCAAGGAATAAAATTTGACTTGTCCATTCCCTGCAGTAATTCAGTTTCAGAGAGAATTATTCGTGATTGAAAATAAACAGAACGAACCAATTAATATACTTAGCTTCATCAAAAATTAAAATGATTATACATTGTTAAAGTATTCTGTCTCCCTGTAAAAAAAATTATCTGCAAACAATTTAGTGAAACTGACTGGATTTATTGACTAAGAAACACTTACTCAGCCCTATTTAAAATATTCTGACTAAAATATTATTTTCTATTAATAGGTACATTGTAATCAATAAAATTTGAATTTGTAATTTCTGATTTATTTAAACAAAAAGTTCCAGAAAAAAATAGTATTCTGAAATATAAAAAATGATTCAAAATACAAATATATTTCAAATTACAGAATAAAAATATTAAAGTAGCATCTTAAAAATGTTGCTTCCATCTGTATCTTATATATTTCTTTTTCAAAGAATATATTTGATGTGTTTGAAAAATAAAATCTGACATGAGCATTCCCTGCAGTGTTTCAAGTTTGAGAGAGAATTATTTGTGACTAGCAATAAATAGAAGCAACCAATTAAATTATCAATATCTGAAGTAGAAATACTTAAGAATATCAAATCAACACTGAATCTAAAAACGTATTGGGTACTTTTAGAATAAAATTTTTTTATTCAAATAGGTATAAATGCAGTATTTTATACAAAAGTAATACTTAATAGGTATGTATAGTTTTCGTAAAAAATTAATAATATTAGTTTTATACATATACATGGTAAATTTGAGAAACTGTACAAAAATGAAATAAAAATCCTTCTTGTGCATTTAAAATTTTTCAAATGTTTCGTTTAATTTTTACCTTATATTTAAAAATGACTCGCATTTATTTCTAAAATATTCTGTCTAAAATTATTTTTTCCGTGAATTGATACATTGTAATTAATAATTTATGAATTTATAGCTGCTTATTTATTTACATAAATTTCCCGAAATAAAAAATTTTCTGTGACGTAAAAGTATTTCAAAGTACATATATATTCCAAATTTCTTACATCATATATATTTTGTTCTTCAATGAATATGTTTAATGTGTTCGAGGAATAACATCCGGCATGTTCATTTACTGCAGTACTTCCGTTTCAGAGAGAATTATTCGTGACTGAAAACAAACAGGAACAATCAATTAAATTATCAATGTCTGAAGCAGGGATATATAAGAATATGAAGCCAACGATGGCTCTAAATACGTATTGTGTAATAATTTTGGAATAAACTTTTGATTTACAATATATATAAAAGTAGCATCTTATGCAAAATATTTATTAGTACTTCTAGACATTTACTGAACTGTCTGTTTATATTGTATGTATAACTAATAAAACTGTGTACAATATAACTTGTTGCCAATACTCTCACTACCGGTATGCAAAAGGCTGAGTTAAAGAACGTGTTTTTTGATAATTATTTTATACCATCCTGAACAATTCAAAAATTAACATTATATATACCCACTATAACAAAAAAATCGGCGTATCAAGAAGGAATTTTCCGATTGTGATAAAAAGTCGGTGGATGTGAAGAACATACATAGAAAAAGAAACTATTAAAAGTTCGGAAAACTTTATTGATTTAGAGTTTGACCGTATACAAAAGGAGGAAATCAATAAGGCGTCGGTCCACCTGGATGCAAGATGTCACCTGGCGTGGCATTGACTGATAAAGTTCATGGATGGTGTCCTGCGGAATGTCTTGCCAAATTGTCTCCAACTGTCGGCCTAAATCGTCAACATTCCGGGTTAGTTGCAATCGTCTTCCCATAGCATCCCAAATGTGCTCTATGGGAGAGAGATCAGGGGACATAGCTGGCCAAGGAAGTGTTGGACAAGCTTGAAGACAATTCATAGCAACACGTGCTGTGTGTGGCCGGGCATTATCTTGTTGAATAGTAAGTCCAGGGTGTCGCAAAAGGAACGGTAACACAACCGGTCGTAGAATGTTGTCTACGTACTGCTGTGCTGTCAGTGTGCCAGAAATGGCTAGCAAAGACGTAAAATATTTGCAGTCGATATGCAACAGAAATCTTGACCACATATTCAGAATCGCTCCTTATATACACTTGCAGAACGCGCAGTTCCAATGCGCTGGAGCTTCCACTATTTATTCATTGGACACCACATTTTATTCATTTGCATGTTCGCTCCAAATGTCTTTGCATACGAAATTTCATTACAATCGGCAACTCCTTCTTGGTGCGTCGATTTTTTTGTGTTATAGAGTATATTTTGACGTTATTTCTACTGGGTTAATAAATGTTCATGATTATGGATATTTGTGTTTTAAATACCAAAAATATATGTAAAACTATGTTACAATTAATATTTTTGAATACAAAATTATATATGAATAGGAAATGCGTTGTATAGACAGGTTTATTCGATGTATCAATACGACATATCGATACTTATCGTTTAGTGATACATCGACACTGTATCAATACCGTTGCTTATTGTATTGAATACATTCTCATCTAGACAGTTATAATTTTGGAATTTTATATTTTGTAATGTAAAAGTCGAAATATGCAAATATTAAATCTTTAACAAATCTAAATAATTTTTATTTTAACAAATTATATTCCATATATATAGAAGGTACTATAACTCAATTCAAAAGCATAATTATTATAACATGAAGAGATTATTAAATCTTATATAATGCAATATATCATTTACAAAACGTCTATGGGCGTGATATAATTAATCAACATCCTCAGTGATCTAGAAATATAATACTTTATAAATTGTACAACATTAATGCAAAATTCTTCAAATCTGAAAAAATTAACAAAAATCAACCAATTAACTTAAAATAATATCTATTTGATCGATTGATGTATAACATATTTTTGAAGATCCAGTTTCTTTAATATTTTCTACTATTTTCAACATATTTTTGAAGATCAAGTTTCTTTTATAACTTCTGCCATTTTCAATATATTTTTGAAGGTCCAGTTTCAATTATAACTTCTACCATTTTCAACATATTTTTGAAGATTCGGTTTCTTTTACAACTTCTACCATTTTCGACATATTTTTGAAGATCCAGTGTCTTTTATAACTTCTACCATTTTCAACGTATGTCTAGCACTCTACGAGATCTTTAAGAATGTTATTTAGCAAAAAGATTGATTGTTGGCTTGCTTTTATCACTATAGTAAATTCATCACATATTGTTGGAAATATTGATCAAAAGAATAACAAATTAATTCTAATTATTGATGTGATATATAACAAAAATTCTATCAACACACAATAAATATCTTAAGAACATCAATGCCAAATATCGATTTAGTTTAAGATCTGTAAAGCAAGTTAAAGTTGCATCACGACCAAGGGAAAACACACATACTGGTATCTCAATATAAACACTTTATTAACAACCCACGTAACTGATACAGCAAATGGCAATAGAAGAAAAGATGCATGTATACAGAACATACATTAAATTGCACATATCCATATAGTAACTGAATATGGATATCTGGATAAACCAAGAACTTGGTGATCGAATGAAAGTTAGAACACACGTAATAATAGAATACGGATGGCTAATGCTTATCCATTTCCTCAGCGGACGTCGGGATATTTCAAAAGGCACTCTTTTGAAGTAGATCCTGTTGATCATGACCGTACACATCGCGGTTTATACAAGTACATCTTTCTAGCTCATCTGTCACACACCCGACGTGGCTTAAACTGCACCCTTATCTTAAACCTAACTCACTAATGCGGGAACTCAATACGCACATGTACTGCATTACATTCGCTATCACTCTTACAAAATCCCAAAAAGTATGTTCTGTTACACAAGCGTAGTAATTGCAAATTGTTGTATGCAATATATATATATATATATATATATATATATATATTAGAAAGAAGTAATAACAAAACATATTTAAGTAATCGTGAAATATTAACATCACCATAAAAGCGAAACCATGGCCATAATGCCGATATTAGAGAATATTAGCACCGGCCCAAATTCGAATATAAATATGAATGAAATTCATCTTCAGGTCTGAGTATTTAATTATAATTAGCACATTTTGTTTGGGTTAATAATACCATGATCCATGAGGCAGGAACCCAGCGTACACATGTATTGAAAGCGAGCAGTTGCAACTGTATAAAAAAGTTGAGATGCATTCGGGAGAAGGGGAGAAGGACAAAGTAGACCAATGTGAGATGGAGTTGTTGTATGCAATATATATATATATATATATATATATATATATATATATATATATATATATATATTAGAAAGAAGTAATAACAAAACATATTTAAGTAATCGTGAAATATTAACATCACCATAAAAGCGAAACCACGGCCATAATGCCGATATTAGAGAATATTAGCACCGGCCCAAATTCGAATATAAATATGAATGAAATTCATCTTCAGGTCTGAGTATTTAATTATAATTAGCACATTTTGTTTGGGTTAATAATACCATGATCCATGAGGCAGGAACCCAGCGTACACATGTATTGAAAGCGAGCAGTTGCAACTGTATAAAAAAGTTGAGATGCATTCGGGAGAAGGGGAGAAGGACAAAGTAGACCAATGTGAGATGGAGCAAATAGTTGATGTGACCTTCTCAGAAATCTGTTCAGGGTGTCAGAGTAGCAACCAGGATAACCATTAATATAAGGTAAACAGGATGAATAGGAATCATAGATGAAATTTTTTTCTAAAAAAGTGATTCACAGACGAATTGAATAAACGAGAATGCCACTAACACCGTTATAAAAGTGCTCAAATCGCAGTATTAAACTGGCTAAGGTTACATATTTTTAGCGAAAAGAATTTTCAAAATATTAAATATTTATGTATCTTATTTTCATTTTTTTAAAAATTCTTTTAGTTTATTTTATTACTTTTCGTTTTTACATAATTATATAATTATTAATTATAATAATTAGTTTTTTTCGTTATTATTATTATTATTATTATTATTACCCGCCATGATTGGGAATGTTGTATTGGATGTTATCGAGTGGTAGTTGATACACTGAGTTGATAATTTTGTTACGAAATAGGGAGGATATACATTATTAGCATTATTAGTTGCAGTATTTAATAATTCTATAAAATGTGCCAATTTATAATTGTCATCACACATTTTATTGCTTCTAATAATCTGGCTTGATATATTATTTCTAAGTACTGAAATATGCAAACAAGAGTCAAAGTGTTGAATTTTGGATTATATATATAGAGAAAGATTGGAATATTTGAATGTTTTATTCCTTAATTTCTTGATTATTATACTTTTAATGTTCTTACCTTTCTTTCCTAAATGGTTTTCCACAAAAGTCAGCATTTCATATAAAATGGCTGATTGTTTTCAACTACAACAAAACGTGCTATTTGTATATGCGGATTCTCATTTATCATTCAGCATCTGAAATTACGAAGCATTGTACGAAAACATCAAAGTACTATCTTAATGAAAGATGCTTCCAATTGTATCTCCTGTCATTTCTATCTCGAATGAAAGAATATTTTTGATGCATCAAAGAGGCAAAATCTGACATGTGTTGGCTAGGAAGTATTTCAGCTTCAGAAAGAAATGATTTAGAGTAACAGAATAAAGGCAGCGAGCTATTAATGCAGGAATGTCTTAAGAGGAAGACAAATTTTTAGTGGTTAGTAGACTCAAATAAACAAATAATTATGATATGATATCCGCCACTATCAACTAAAATTAATATTTTTGTTTCATTTTTATATGCATAATTTTTTTCACAAAACCGCATTAAATGAATATTTATGTGAAATGACATTTAAATGGAAATTTTAGATTAATTTATTTGTCATTGTTGGTGGTAAATTAGAGAATTTTAATATGATGCAAAATCGTCAAAATACCAAAACGCCAAAATACCTGGCGATCGGATCATTATTGAATCAAGCAATTAGATTTTATTGACTTTGCCGTCAAAAAGTACTTATAAAACAACTATTTAAAAATTCAATTATACACTTAAGCATATTTATTATTTTATTAGACATATTATCGATTATTGTGGGCCAGTTAAATCAATGGCAATTAAAATTTTCTGAATTGTACCAAAATATAATAAAAAAAATCAGGGGCATTTTTTGAATATATTACCTTTTAGTAACTTGATAAATTTCCCAAATTGTTATTTTGCCACATAATTAACAATTTGTGAAATTTGTCAGATTAATACAGGGGTATGTATTCAAAAATGTCTTATCACTATATAACTTTAATACTTAAATATCGTAATTATATTATTTACAGACGAAGCTGAACTGCACTCAATAGGTGGGTTGCTACGAAAACAAGAGATGTACGAAGTTTGCTATACTATACGAGCGTATATGAAATATTATATTTATAACAATAATAAAATAGATAATTATCACCGCGTTTTGATGAGCCCTACTTGTAGCTATATACCAAAGACTTTATAACAAAATTCCACAGTATTTCATCAAATAATTTTATGTTGTACGTTAAATCGAGAGTCGCATCCGTAGGTTGGTATTAGTATCCAACAAGGAGGGAATAATTGATTTTTTTTTAATCTTATAAAGGACAAATTTAAACGGCATTTATGTATAAAATTAACTAATATTATCTTAATATAAAGACAAACCAATAGTTTGAAAATATAACAAGAAAGATCAAGCATGCATAAAGCATTGATTATGAAATACTTTCCAACTGAAATGCAATCAGCTCAATGTATCACATCTCTAAAATGCGATACATTCAACGGTGATATTTGAATTATCATGGAACTACAATAATTCATTTTACGTGAAAGCTTGAAACTTCATTGAAGAAAAAAAACTTTATTCAAATGACGTCAAAGAAATATAAATCGTCTATATCTCTATGTAAGCGCGGTGAATATTTCATTCATACACTTTTATTCCAGACTCTACAGTTAAATAATTTTGCGTGAAAAAAATTCAATTCTTATACAACTCATCCCACAATCACTTGTCTACATTCTCATTATCACAGTATTACAATAATTTATTTTACTTGAAAATTTAAAACCATGGTCGTAAAAATACTTTCTAACTCTATGCTTATAACTTCATCGAAAAAGGCAATACTATAAAATCGTCTACTTCTCTATGTGAAATCAATATTTTATTCACGTCACCTATATTCCAGACTTCAGAACTAAATAATTTTACGTTAAACAAATTCCGCAATTCTTATACTACTCATCTTACAGCTTGATTTGTTTACATTCCACATGCGTTAAAAAAAAAATTAGACTGCGTTGCAGAAATAATCAAAGTCTGATGATCATTTAAACTAAAAAATATTGTAATTGCATTAGCGCAGAATATAGATGCTTAAAAAAAATAAATTAAAAAATCTGATGTGATCAACACATGACTTTCCTTATATAATGTAATGAATTTACTACTTTTACAGTATTGAATTTTCGACACACACACACACACACACACACACACACACACACACAAACACACACACACACACACACACACACAAACACACACACACACACACACACACACACATACTTTCACACACACACACACGGATATCACTTATCAGGGATGCTTGAAACGTGCTCTCCCGTCGAAATCTCGAATTCGAATTTTTGACCCCGTCACAATACTTTCCTTATGCATTATGTATATAAGGAAAGTACAAATTCATTTCAGAAGTGCATAAAAGTAAAATACCTCAAAAACTACATCGAAATTAAAAAAAAGGACTCCGTTCTGCAAAAATTCGTGGTCTTGCTATCCTCAGTCTATTCAGGACGCGAACTCACAGATCAAATATTTTGTCTTTGACATTAAATATTTCTTAAACTACAATATATATCAAAAAATTTGATGTGGGCAAAACATGACTTTCCTTATATAATGTAATGAAGTAACTATTTTTACAGTAAAAAATAGGTTTTTCTTATATTAGATACTAATATTATTTCCAAGATATTGAATTTTCGACAATTAGTCATCATTTTCATTGATTTAGCGTCATTTTATCCATTTGGCGAGATTTTCGCTAATTTGGCGACATTTCAAAAAGTCGCCAAGATGGCGACATTCCGCCAAATTCGTCGCCAAAATCTCGCCAAGCGTTATGGACGAAGAAATAAGTTATTCTTACAGCAGATAAATGACTATTGGCTTTCAAATACAAAAGTATTACTTAAAGAATCTTTTTTCATGAATGGAACGAGCTAGAGATCCACGAGAATGATGTCACCGAATTTATTGCATGGTATTACATAAGAAAAGTGAACATGTTTCTCAATAGGAAATATTTTTTTTATTTTATATGACTTTTTGATAATTTTTTTTTTAAATTTACAATATCTTGAGAACGGTTCATGTTAGCGTTCTAAAATTTATGTCAGTCGTTTTCTAATGAAAAATTATATAAGAAATGTCTATTTGCGTAACTTTATTAGCGGTTTTGATTTTTTGACGATTTTTTCAATATTTCATTCGGAAATTTAAGGGGATTCTGAACATTCGATTGCGTATAAAAACGATAGGCTTCCAGTGTTTATGGATTGTGATTTTTATACCAAATTTTGTTCGCATCGGTCCATTCATTCGTCAGTTATCGTCTCCACAGACTCACTGACACACACGCACACACACACACACACACACACACAGACATCACTTCAAAAATGTTTGATTCGTGATCAGGGATGCTTGAAACGTGCTCTCCCGTCGAGAACTCGAATTTGAATTTTCGACCCCATCACAATACTTTCTTGATACATTATGTATATAAGGAAAGTAAAAATTAAGCAGATTTAGAACGGATACAACACTAAATCTAAATTTAAAAGAATAAAAATCACGATTTTTACTCTGGGAAAAAGATGGATACCATATTTTATTTTGAAGTGGGTCACGTGATCTCTTCATATATATGGGTATAATTAGTATTTTTATTTTTATTTAAAAAACTACCGAATACATACTGTTGGATTTTATTTTATAAATTTTATAGCATAATTTAAATATTTCCTTAAATTTTGGAAGCAATTTGTGAATTTTTGAAAATTTTGATCCCATAAGGCTCAATGTATTTCATGTTTTCATCCCGGGTTCAATCCAAAACTAATTGGGTGATTTTATTCATTTACATTGTCATATATACCTTAGACCGTCTCAACAACATACTAAAATTCCATTTTGATAAAGTCATTTGTACGGCAGTTATCGTGGGAACGGTCAGACAGAATAACCAAAGCCATATACACTTTTCAACTATGTTGTAAAGTGTTAAAAACTATATTCATTTATCCTTTGCTCCAAGCAGTTGTTACGTCCGATATCTGGGCAACCATTAAAGCTTTATATTCTTATTGATTACTCAAATATTTTAGGTTAATAAACATATTCAAGATACAAATACAGCATGCCTTAAAAAAGCATTGTATCAAATAATCAGAGGGTTTTCTCCATACGATAGGTTATACGTTGTATCTCACATCGTTTCTTTGTAAAATAAATGCATGTTTGTTGGGTTTAAATACAAAATCTTGACATGATGCGCTGACTTTAAAAATAACAGATTCAAAGTATCAGAAGTTATCTATCAATTAATTAATAACTTTAGAAATATGATGCAGGTCGAATTTCAACTCAAATGAACAAAAATTTAAATATTCTTTTCGAGATAATTATGGCATACATATGGATATAACTTGAAATATTCATCATATAGGTATTATATCATATTAAAACTCAATAATTATCCATTATTATATTTTAAATACATCATTTCACTTATAAATCTGTTTATAAATATAATTCGTTAGTTCAATAATAACAAGCGGTTTCTTTTAAATGTAGATGAAATTATAGTGAGACAAAATAAATTTCGCAGAAACACCATTGCATAAGTATGAAGTAAACTCTCTTTGAAGTACCAAAATTTGAAACATCCTTCCAAAGAGAGTTATAAAATTTCAGATTCGTTAGCACCAAGTTTCCGCAGAACCACAGCTGTACTTCCAGTTCTAACTTACCCTAGTGAAATATTCTAACATGCCACATAATCACACATAAACCAAATTATCCGTAGTCACTTATTTTAATTGACTACGACTAAAAAGGTGTGATTCGCAGGAGAGTTAGTGCACCATCGACCAGAAAGTACAACCCCTTTTAAACCGAGCCAACAGCCCTACCGTGGTGAAAACACCGGTTCTCGTTAGATCACCGAAGTCAAGCAGCATCGGACGCGGTTAGTACTTGGGTGGGTGACTATCTGGAAACACCGCGTGCTGTTGACACATTTCGGGCGCGGTAGCCCGGTGGTTTGCGCTCTGGATTTGCACGCTGCCACAACTGCCGTCGTGTTCATGCGGAGTACGATCCCGTTAAACATTTGTGTCCGTAAGTCCTTCCGAGGGGTTGGTGATAGGGGAAGGAGAGTACCGTCTGTGTGGATGCCTCCCCCACTGGGTTCCGGTAAAAATTGGGTGGCACTTCCCGGCCGTCCAAACGGTTACCTTACACCTTTCTAGTAGGTCGGACGGTCTGGGTCTCAACAACAACATCCCTTTTGTATCCTGTAACTTGTACACCACTGCGGGGTAAAATAATTGACCTGGCAGTATAGCTCTTTTATATCTCGTATTCTTCTCGTGTTCTTGTCGTTTTCTTCTCGTATTCTCTCGTATTCTCTTTTATATCTCGTTCAGACGGTTTGTGGGACCTATGGGAATATAAATGCATAATATCACCCAATTAGTTTTGGATTGAACCCGGGTTGAAAAAATGAAATGCATTGAATCCAATGAGACCTACTTCTACCAACATTTAAGTGAATATATAAAAAATTGATAGTGAATATAATTCACAAATTTCTTCGAAAGTTTTAGAAAATATTCACATTATCATATAAAATATATACAAAAAAATTTCAGAGAAATATATTTAGTAGTTTTTATAATAAAAATTAAAATAGTAATTACGCCCATTATAAGAAAAGATCACGTGGCTATTGTATGAAGAGATCACTTGCCCCACTTCAAATTAAAATATGGCATCCATCTTGTGTCAAAATCGTGATTTTTAAAGTTCTTTTTATTTTATATTTGGTGTTGAATCCGCCCAAAACCGCTTTATTTTTGCTTTATTTCTGTGCATCATTGTTCTGAAACAGCGCAATTATAATATATTTGAGTTTAAATGATCATCAAACTTTAATTACTTCTACACCGAAGACTAACTTCGACTTATGGAGATTGTAAACACATCAAGCTGCAAGATGAGTTGTATAAGAATTCCTGAAAATCTTTAACGCAAAATTATTTAGCGCTGGAGTCTGCAATATAGGTGATATGAGACTATATGATTTTACATAAAGATACAGACAATTTTATAGCAGACTCTTTCGATGGTATTTTAAGCATAGAGTTAAAATACTTTTACCTCCATGGTTTTAAGTTTTAAAGTAAAATAAATTATTGTAGAATTGTGATGAATAAAATGAATAGAATAAATAATTATGAATAAAATTGTTACTGTTCTTTCATAGAGAACCAGACAATTTATATTTCAATGACGTCATTTGAATAAAGTTAATGTTTTTCGATAAAGTTTTCAAATATAATAAATTACTGTAGTATTGTGATAATTTAAAAATAGTAACACTAAATATATCGCATTTTAGAGATGTTTAAATAAAATTGAATTGCAGTTGGAAAGTGTTTCATAATCAATGGTTTATGCATGATTGATCTTTCTTGTTTTAATTGACTATGACCAACAAGTACTAGGTGTGATTTGAAGGAGGATTAGAATACTTTAGCAATGTATCCATAGGCCTGACAGTACAGCTTTTTTATAACTTGTATCTTGTATACCACTCCATGTTGAAAAAATCATGTTCTGAAAGTACAGCTACTTTATATGCTGTATCTTGTGCACCATTGCATAGTAAAAATCTCCTCGACGAGTACAAAAAATAAAATTCTTGTGCCAAAATGTTATTAAATGTATGGTTTTATGCCAAGTTTCCGCAGGATTGAAGTATTATTTTCAGATGTAAGTTACCTTTCTGAAAGATCTTTACCCTCAACGTAATCACAAGTAATACTTTTTTGTCATAATCATTTTCAAAATTGACTGCGACCCAAAATGATTATCTGCAATTTGAAGAAAGTTAAGGATCTTTCAACTGTGTATCATAAATCTGAATCTACAGCTCCTTTATTTCTTGCATATTGTGATTTATACTACTATATGTATATTATATATTTCATTCACAAGGAATAAATTGGAAAATAAATTATTTAATTGTTATCTTATCATAATGCATCACCGAAAGGAAATGATTCCATTACCAGATATAAATAATAAGTGTATATGGCATTTTATCAATGCATCATTCAAGCATTACTTATTGTATGCTGTAATATATATATTCTGGCACTATACTTATGGGAGTTTGACGAACATTTACTGACATGTGCGGTCAAGGGGGAACTTCCTTGCCACCATAGCTAAACAACTCTGCGGGACAGATAAGATACAATAATAAAATGATTTGATGTGGGCAGAACATGCTTTATCTACTTAAAGCAATGATATTACATTTCCACAGCGAAATAATGATGTGCTATATTTAAAACGCAATATTTTCGGTATTGAATTAATACCACATAAAACTCACATAACTTTGTTAAAAGCAGTAGATAATAAAAGAATAAAAATAACGACCGGTTTCGAAGGCAAATCGAAAGCAAAAACATCCTTGTTCGTCAGGACACACAAGCAGCGTAACCCTCACGTGTCAGAGAAAGATCGGCGAGGGATGCAGGAACAGTAAACGGGGCAAGAGCAGGGAAAGACTGTTGCCGATGGCATGGGAAGGAAAATGGGGTAAAAAGCTGTAGATATTCAAAAGAGTAGATGGAGTCTTTCTATATTTCACAATACTAGATATTCGGAGGTAACATCTCACACTGAACTCTTACTATGACCTCCTGGTTTTGACGAGAAAGTGTCAAAAATACGTTCTGATTGGCTGCTTTGTCTGATAGTCTGCTTTTGACAACGGTTAATCACTTTATGTCCACATTTTATCGCCGTATGCTAATAGGATTTTGACGCTGATCATTTGTCCTGATCATAGTACCAACATCCTTTATTAATTACTTCGCAGAAGTAGGGATCATCCAAAAGAAATCCAACTTTTTAGGCTGAACCCACCTAAGACACATCTTTGGGTCGTTTCTGAGGCCTATGCTATCCATCTATTATATATGATATCTACGTTAAAAACTACCCAGGGGAAAGGAATAAGATGCGGGACATGATGAATTTACGGCAAAATGCCAAAGAGGAAAGTGATCTTCCAAAACATGATTCAAATCACTTATTCATAAAATTCCAATTAAATAAAATCACAGGAAAGTAATAATACTACATAAATTCAAATTGGGTGCTTTTAGAAACTGAGTAGTTCAGACAGGGCAACTTATTTATACTCATACTTAAAATCCTCATCAAATTGCAATTGGCAGTTAATTATTTTTCCGTAAAATGAATTATAATATTGACAAAATCTTGGGTGTCAATGTACTACTGTGGTGAAAAAATTAACAACATTAACGTTCATAATTTAGAAAGTTCGAATAACCCAGGAATAACGTGGTCGTGAGTCGTAACATTCGTTAATTGCTATCGTGGCCGAAAAATCCACCATTATCTCATTGCACGAGTTCCATAACATAATCATTAAATCAAAAGCACAATTAAATCAATGTTATAATTAAAATTTCATCAATTTTAACAAACAATTAAGAAGGAGAAAATCACTGTATGGGACCAGGTATTTTGACTCTTGATCCAAAGATAAAAAATTGTCTTAGTATATATGAAGACTGGCTCAGACCTCTGTATTCCGGGTCTGTTGCTCAGCATGACTGAAAATTTTGCCTGTTCTTTTTGTGACATCTGAGAGTCAGACTTCGTCTTTTCTGAAACATTTCCCCTGCTCAAAATATCGACCCACTCCCTTAACAACACTGATCGAATCATCACGACCTCTTTCTCTCTCTCTCTCGCATTTCAATTATAAATTTCCATATAGCTTGGGGTTCAATTAAGCACTCATTGCTCTCATTGGATGCTCCTCAGTGCGATGTCGCATCTTCGCATGATTGGCTCTTTGAGTTTGAAATGAAGCTTGGTTTAAGTCTTGGCCATAAGATATCTTTGCGTCAACCACACCTGCAATTTGTGTGACGTGTACTTATTGGGGTCATGACTTTCTTGGCCAAGACTGTAATAAAACCGTGCCTTAAAGTCTGCGTTTTATGTCGTCATCAAAACGGAATAAGTTGCCTCCTGGTCTCTCAACTACTATTACTTATAATTTTACGTCCTAAATTATAAACATTAAATTTTAATATTTCATTTTTTTTGTATCCATTTAACAGTGGAAGTTTCGCGATTTTATTTTATTCAATTAATTTTTTTATGTCTAAATTAAGAAACTACAATAATTTACATTGCCACAAATCATATTTATATTCATCGAGTATTTCTTCTCTTAGTTAAATTTATTTACTGGAGTGAGGCTTCACTCGACTTTCTCATATCAGACCTCATTTTTCTTTTCAAATTTTACAATGAAAGTTCTGGGAAATCGTATCTTGGATCCAAATGATTGCCATTATAATGTGCAACCTTCAGTTTAAAGAGCTTGAAATAATCTTTTGATTGTTACGATACTTGATAATGTTCCCCCGAGTTTGTTAACAATGCCCCCAAGCCTGGCTAATGACGTCAAGAACAAAAAAAAATGTATATCGCGACTATTTCTTACAGCAGTTGAAACGATCAAATTGCAACAATTATTAATAATTGAAACTAACATGTATCGTGTTCATTGAGGCAGAAATAAATACACAAATTTACAAATTTTGTCCTGAGCTGCCATGATAAAAAAAATAAAATTTCGAATAAAATTTTCGCTCAAATTAAAAAAAAAAATTGCTTAGCTCTAGATTTTTTTATCACAAAGCCGGATACGAAGTTTCGTGAAAAGTCATTAATATTTGAGGCTGCAATCGTGTACACAAGAAATCACTCCAAAAATAGTCAAAACGTTTTCAGGTGGTCTTAAAACATATATTTGCTTCAAAATCTTGAAATCAAAATTTTTCGTAAAAACTATAATTTCTCAATACTGGGTATGGAGAAGTAAAAATGACTACATGGTATGGTCAAATTCTGATCATATCAAGTAGCCGACAGACAAATGGAGATCACTCCAGAAATAGTCAAAACGTGTTCAAGATGTCTTTAAACATATATTCTCGTCAAAATCTCGAAATCAAAAATTTTCGAGGAAATAATACTGTCTGAATGCTACGTTTCATAAACTAAAATTAAATATCAATATACCACTGCTTTACAATGTACACATTTTACAAAAACCTATCCATAATGTTATAAGAAACATACTTTTTTTTTTTGAAAAATGATTCCTATATCGCATATAAATAAAAAAGTTATATCTTGCAGCATAACTATGCATCACTCGGGAAAAGAAATAGAATTTTCTACTGTATATCATAATATTTATGTGCACATATATATATTTTGGGCGTTAGGGGAACAATTGCTGGCATTCGCGGCCAAAGTGAATGATGCTCAGTCTCACTGTCTGACCAACATTGACAGAGAAATCAGATATGACAAGAAAATAATGGGGATCATCTTAGCGAAATGTATGGTGAAGTATAACAATTGTATGTTGCATCCTTCTTGTATTCGTAAATAGAATATTTCGAAATGTACGCTGTCAGATATTTTGAAACTGGTAGTGCAAATTGGAAATAACAAATACGCAATATATATGGTATCACTAATGCGTATTTTTACTTTTATATGCAATTTAAATATGAAAGTTTGGGCCAATCTGATTTTATTTCGCGACAACGAAATATGGGGTTATTTTCTTTTGTTATCGAATATAAATATAGCAGAAGAGCACAATTTTATAATTTGACAAAAATATGCTTGTATATATTCGCATTCTATTAATATCATCTTTAATTACTGCCCTACGTTCTGTGAATTCTTACGTAAAACCATAAAATTAAAATTTCCGATTCTGCTGTCGAAAATTTTCATTCTTCAGTTTACCTGTTGCTATACACTAGTCACTGCAACTACCGTCACAACCTGCTCGTTGCTATAAGACGCAGTGATATATGGACCGTATAAGCAATGTTGTGTTTTCGAGCATTACGGACAGACGGTAAAGATAAGATCACAACGCATGGCGTGACTACGACTTTTTAACACTTTCCAACATAGTTGAAAAGTGCTTATGACTTTGTTCAATCTGTCCGTTCGCACGAAAACTGCCGTAAAAATGACTTTAAGAAAATTAAATTTTAGAACGTTCAGATGGTTTGTAGGACATATAGTAATGTAAACGAATAATATCACTCAATTAGATTTGTATTGAACCCGGTTTGAAAAATTGAAATACAGTTATCCCTATGGGACCTAATTCTTCAAGCATTTTTTAAGCAAAGTTAAAATTCACAAATTGCTTTGAAAATTTTAGGAAATATTCAAATTATCCCATAAAATATATAAAAAAGTTGAGCTGAATATGTTCGGTAGTTATTTATATAGAAATTAAAATAAATACATCCATGATATATAATAAAGAGATCACGTGACTCGTTGCAAAATAAAATATGCCATCCATCTTTTACTCAGTGTCAAAATCGTGATTTTAAAAGTTGTTTTAAATTTATATTTAGTATTGTATCCATCCTAAAACCGCTTTATTTCTGCGTATTTTTTCTGTTCATCTATATTCTACGAGAACGCAATTACTATATTTTCGAATTTAAATGATCATCAAACTTTGATTATTTCTACAACTAAGTCTAATTTTAACGTATGTAGAATGTAAACAAATCAAGCTGTAAGATGAGTTGCATAAGTATTGCTGAATTTTTAAAGCAAAATTATTTAGCTCTCGTCTGGAATTAAAGTGATATGATTGAAGTATTCATTGATTTTACATAGAGAAGCAGATGATTTTATAGCATAGCCTTTTTCGATTAAGTTTTAAGCATGGAGTTAAAAAGGGCTTTTACCTCTATGGTTTTAAATTTTAAGTAAAATAAATTATCGTAGTACCGTGATAATTTAAAAAATATCACCGCTGAATGTATCACATTTTATAGATGTTTAAATACACTTTCATTGGAAAGTGTTTCATAATCAGTGCTTTATACATGATTGATCTTTCTTGTTAATATATGTAATGACCTGGATTTGCTAATTATGATCTTTCTTATTTATCATGATCTTTCTTATCATGATCAACAAATTAATCATGATCTTTCATGATCTTTTAATCATGATATTTCCTATTTGTCAATTAGAGTGTGTATCAAATGGACTTTCTTTTACCAGAATCCATTTTTAAAAAGCATGTGATTGTTTTCTAAATTTTGCAAGAACATGTTTGAAAAATATCTATCGTTGATCCAAATGATCATAGTTATGTTGCAATTTACTTTAAAGAGCTTGAAAAAATATATCGTTGATACCAGATTTGTCAATGTCCTACTCCCTAGGTGTAATTTGCCTGTTTCGATGGGGCAAAAGAAATCACGAACGCAACATTTATATCACGACTTCTTGTCACTGTAATGATCAAAAATGTTCAGTTTCGTGATCACCGAGCTAAAAATAGACACTTTTATGCATGATTATGTCAAATTTTGTTCTATGCTGCTATGTTAAGAAAATAAAAACATTTAAATGAATTTCGAAGTTTTCGCTGAAATTTAAACGAAATTCTATCTAGTTCTTGATTTTTTGATAGCAAAGCCGTATATAAAGTTTTGCGAAAATCCATTAATATTTGTTGCCTCTATGGTATACACAAGAAATGGAACACAGACAGACAGACGAGCATCACTACAAAAATAGTCAAAACGTATTCCGGAGGTTTTAAAATATACTTTGGATTTAAAATCTCGAATTCGAAAAGTTTCATGAAAACAGTATTTTCTTTACATTACATTGAATACTATGAAAAAGTAAAAATGTGTGCTAGGAAGCAAAAAGAAATACATGTTATTCATCTTTGGGGAATTCGATACCTCCAAACATGGATGGACCATTTTTCAAAATAATCCCAAAATGGAGGGTTCCTAAAAATCTTTGAGACCACCAGCAACTTACAGGAAAAGGTCCATGAGTTGCACGGCAAATTCATCTGTAGTGAAGTGATTATGCGTGATCGAATGTAATTGGTTTCAGTGCTCCTGGCGGAGAATTTGCAAAGTTAGGAAAACGAATTCGGCATCAAGGGATCCGAGTGCAAAGTAACAGAGCACTGCGTAATGAATAGGAACTGACGGCAATAAATATCAGTCACACTTAATCGGTTGCTAGACAAGAAATTGCTGATAATCGTTGCCGAACGATTCACGAGCGAATGCAAATAATGCCAGTGAATCCATTAATGAGGTAAAACACAGGCCCATTTTCATCAAACAACATAATTTCGATTGTGAGTATTTTACTCACAGTATCATCATTTGCCGTATGGCAACAAACATATGCACATGTTCGACGATTTGGGTTTGTTTATGCTATTCGCTTTTAACGAAGAAAGAAATTACGTTATTTTAAAATGCATTTTTGTAATAGTAGCACTTTATTCACAATACTTTTCTCTTATTATATAACATTTAAAAGTTAACCACACACTCAAAAGGCCATAGAGTTAGTATCAAAACCGATTTAGTAAGATAATTTTGAGTGGTTTTCTGAGGTAAATAATACTATATAAAATGTATACTAGGATATTTACTTTAGAGATTCCTTTGACGTAAAAAAATCAAGCTTAAAGACCTTTAACAATTATTAACTTTCAGTGATTGAAAACCTTACCATGATTTTATGCGGGTACTCACTATAATTGCAGTATCACTAGTACTCCAATTACTAGTATTCCAATCACGAGTATTCCAATATAACTATTCTAAGTATATCACCAATATATGTGTTTTGATTATTGTATCATTCCGAAATAAGGCAACAATTCGCTAGTAATCGTGTGTCAAGCAAACGTCTTCTGTAACAGATTACTTATTGATTTCCACTCACTAGGCAATGTTCTACAACTTTAGATTTGACTACTTTTGGCTATCACGTTTTGTTTTAGAGTTCAATAACGTAGTTTTTAAATTTTCCACTAGGGTCATTGCAGTCCGTTTTATTCGATCGAACATGGTCACTTTTCTATAGATAGACCTGACACATACACGCATGGTACTTTCCTTACAAAGATATTGAAGTGTTTTAAAACTTTCCTAGGAATCTATATTGCAATAACCTAAGTATAAGAAACTTAAACAACCGCTTCTGATAACTTCGCAGAAATGACAATCAACAAAATGCTCTGTTTAAAGAATTTTCAAATATTTACTCATTTGATAATAACTTTTTTTATAAAACGATATTAGCTTTTCAGAAAAAAAAAACAGTATGAAATAAATTAAGAAATATTCATGTTAATGTTTCATAAATATGCAGTTATTTTTAAAAATATCATTATTATATATTTTTAAAATTATGCTATTAATGTTTTAAATAATGCTTAAATTGACAACGTTCACCAACTTGAATAACTCCCTTATCTTTATCAATCTTATCTGCATCATTATCAATCCTATTATCTTCACTATTAATCGCATAAAATATAGTGACAAAAACCTATAAAATTTTACAATCTGAGAATCGGATTTTTGATTACATAATATTCTATATTACATTTATTATGAATCAATTGAAAGTAACATTACACCCAATGCAAGTTGTATCTTTATCTTGTAAGAATTCTTTATATACAGGGGATTATTCCATTATGAGACATAAAAACATTCAATCGTGTATCATTACCATGTATCATCTTTAAAAGGAAATATATTTCCTACCATAAATCATAGTATTTATGCTTCCAAAATATATGTTATGGGCGTTTGGTGAACAATTGTTGACATGTGAGGTCAAGGAGATCTTTCGCAGCCTCAAACACTATGATAATAATAGATGAGAAATCAGATATGGAAAGGAAATAACAGAGTCATGTAAGAAAAATATCTGTTACAAGCAGAGAATAGAAGACTATATGTTTAATATTTATATAAATATATGAAGTTGTACATATATTTGTTTTCTGTTTTGTATATACATTCACATTTTTGACCGTTTTTTTTTTCATATTTTGTATGATTATTATCTGCAATCTTGCGGGTAATCCAGTCTTTGTTTTGAGTTTCTAAAACCAGTGGTTGTCGATATATTAATAAAAACTCTCAATTTAACGTTTCAAGTGTGGAGCAAAAGCAACTTTTCTTTATTGCCATTTGCCTATTATTGCAGGTACCGATCATTCCGTGCTGAAGAATGCTAAGAAGCTCAAAATCGGATTATGATGTGGTTTACTGGTTTATCTGTATCTGCAATGAAAGCGCGGTCCTAAAAATATAAATACAAGAGGTAAATGTTTTTTACAAAAGCAAGTTTTATTTTGCCCCATTTACCTGTTATTGCAGTTACCGATCATTCCGTGCTGAAGAATGCTAAGAAGCTCAAAATCGGATTATGAAGTGGTTTATTGGTTTATCGGTATCTGCAACGAAAGCGCGGTCCCAAAAATATAAATAAAAAAAGTAAATGTCTCTTACAAATACATTTACTTTATACATTTATAAATAAATATTAATTTTATATCTTGAATTTTATTGAGTTTCAATTTTTGTTAGAAAATATATTACTTACAAAATATATTTCGGGCAGCAATAAAATCAAGTCCATGAGCGTATAAATTGCAAACACAATAGTTCTATGATAGAATTTTTACAGCTCCAAACATTTATATATAGAATTTGTTTGTAAAAAACACTGATACGTAAAATTTTTTGGTAATACGTTTGATCATAAAACGAAATTATTTAAAATATTAAATATGAGTTTTAAGCCTGGTAACTCAAGAAAGAATGCCTCTATAGTTCTGAATTTGTACGAACAAATACATTAATTAAAAATTAAAAGTAGATATAATTTTCATAATTCCCTTGTTTAGATTACGACTTAATCGATATAGACAAATTTCCTTTGAATCATTTCCCGCGAGGACCTATAATATTTCCAAATACCACTGTTCAGTAATGGCAATAGTACAGACCACGTAGTATAAACTAAGTAGTATAGACTACTCATATTATAGACGGACTCTGATAACTTCGTTTACGGACGATAGTTTACGGACTCTGCTAATGAATTTTAAAAACTGTTGTCATTTTGGAGTGATTTCCCTCTTCCGGTTAATGAAAGAGGGGGATCACTTCCATTAACCGGAAGAACGTGACGAACGTGACGTCCCTCTTCCGGTAAGAACGTGACGAACCAAAACGCATACAGGAATAGAACACAAATCAAGAAAAATACAAGTTTATATACATTGATTCAATTACAAAATTGGATTATTTCAATAATGCAGTGCTACACGAAAAAAAAAAAATTAAAGTTTCAAAACGATTTGTTCATTCATTCTTAATTAAGAATTCAAAGACTTTGTGTATTTTTCAGCAATTTGAATAAGAAAAATAATTTATTTACTAATTATTGTTTTGAACTTAAAAAAACTTTGCTTACTTTCCGACAATTTTAATTAAAAACAATTTTAGTTTATTTACAATAGCTTAAATTTGATAACTGTTTTTGTTTATTTTCGATAACTAACATCTGAAAAATATTTATTTACTTTCACTAATTAGCATTTTAATGTTACTTGTTTATTTGTTGATAATTGACATTTTAAGAATTGTTTATTTCTCTACAATTTAAATTTTGAAACTTCTCTTTAACTTCAATAGCTTGAATTTCCAAAGAAAATTTGTTCAGTTTTGTATATTCCAACTTAAAAACCCTTTATTTGCTATTGATAATTTAAATTAAAAATCTTTTCTTTATATTTGAAACCTTTATTTTGAAGAAAGTAGTCTTCTTTAACTATGAAACACGTAACGCATTGAAAGTAACACATACATCACGATATGCTGATCAGTTTTTCACATGGCTACAGAGATTTGGGGTCGGTAAATAACAAAAGTATTCAACAAATTTTTATAAGAGATTTGGGGTCGATAAATAACAAAAGTATCCAACAATTTTTATCTGATATTTAGGGTTGGTAAATAATAAAAGTATGTAACAAATTTTTATCATATATTTGGGGTCGGTAAATAACAAAAATAACCAAAAAATTTTATTAAAGATTTGGGTTCGGCAAATAACAAAAGTATCCAGCAAATTTTTATCACACATTAGGGGTCGGTAAATAACAAAAGTATCCAACAAATTTTTATCAGAGATTTGGACTTGGTAAATAACAAAAGTATCCAACAAATTTTTATCAGAGATTTGGGGTCTGTAAATAACAAAAGTATTCAACAAAATCTTTCAGAGATTTAGGGTCGGTAAATAACAAAAGTATCCAATAAATTTTTATAATTCGCTAAATTAAGTTTAATTGCACAAAATAACGCGGGTGATGTTTTGAAATTACACTGAATTTGCAATTTTATTTCAATTTTCGTGTTCATTTCAAGACTGGACGTATTTTCAATGTGTACATTTAAAAATACGAAAAATCTATAATAGCTCGAGAATGATTAGTCCTAGAGATATGGAGGTTGGTCTTATTCTTTTTTGTAGTCAAAAATTACGTATGAAAAATGCATTTAACTTATACATTTTAAAATACGTAGTTCTTTTTATTTTAGATGTTGACACATTTTGCAGGCCATTTCGCACAAAAAGGCAGGTTCCACATTTTACCATATAGTTTTCCTATACATTACCACGTTTTGTAGGGAAAGTAAAAAATCTAACATTATACTAAAATTTAGAAAATGTAATTGAGAAATGTAAAAAAGTTACAAGGTTTACAAAAGTATATTTTCTTCCTCCTGATAAATTTCAGTTCCGTAATTATTTTTTTCTGCATTTTTATTGGCATATAAACAAATGAATCAAAAGGATATGTAGTAACTCACGCTCCACACATTTTCTAAGAGATAAGCAATAAATATCATTATAGTATTACATCACAAAGAACATATTCAATAAAATATTATTCATACTGTTATCAGAATCCTTCCTATATATGAAATGATTTCAATATCATATATAAGCAAATAATCTGCATCTGGCAGCATAACAATGAATTATCAGAAAAGGGGAATTTCCTAGTGTATGTAACTATATTTATGTATAAAAAACATATGTTATGGGCGTTCGATGAACAATTGCTGATATGCTATGCCAAGGGGTTCTATCACAGCTTCAATACCATAATCTAAACAGCATTGTGAAATAAATAAGATATATCATGAAGAGGAGACGGCTTATGAAACACCACATATAAAATAAAAATAAATATTGCAGTATACAATTGAAAGTTATACTTTATCTAGTTTGTGTTTAAAATATAATAATTCCAACATATATCTCATAGAAACGAATTGTGTATTTAGGCAATGATAAATATATATATATATATATATATATATATACTGATAACACGCGTATGAAACTAAATCTAACTTCTAAAATCATTATGGTAAATGATGATAAAACCATGGCCGTAATTTAAATTAAATATTTATGTAGAGTTATATATGTATATATAGTTAGAATAATAGTCAGACGTACTAAGTAGCATTCATTAGTTGCAAAGATTTGCTATACAATGGATTTGCTATACACTTTTTATTGAAACCTCTGTATCTCGCGATTTTCTATAGATGGAAATCAGATGTCTGATTTGGATTCAGCATTAAATTTCGGGAGAGAAAGGGTGGTTTTCTAATATTTCGCCTTCCATTTATTTTATATTTCCCTGTTCAAAAAATGTTCGTTTTACTTGAAATGCCTGTGTCTCAAGATTGGCTATAGAGTGAGCTTAGATAACGGATGAGGATTCAATATCATATTCTGAAGAAAGTAGGGTGGTTTAATACGAGATTTTGCTTCCTTATTTTCTTATTTTTGCACTTCTGGTTGAAAAATTTTCTTTGAAACATCTAATTTACAGGATTGTTCAATCGTACAAAGTAGACGATGCCATTTAATTGCGTGCAAAGTTCGATGTCAAGTGATTTCACTTCTCACCAAAGTGGTTTACTAATCTGCACGTAGCCATTCCTCTTGCTGGCCATGTCGTTTATGGACAATTGCTGCTAATGAGCTCTAACAAGAGAGAAAGATGAAACCGTATAACCGAGATAGTTGTTGACTTAGCATAATAAGACCAAGCTTTTGAAAATATTTATAGATTAATTTTGTGACTACATTTCTAAACTGAGTAGTTACACTGCTCACATCCGAAATCGAAACACCAAGAAGAAATTGATGCATCCTTATGCAATTTACAGAATATTATTGTAACATGGATATGTGTGAATAATCAAAGAACCATGCCTAGAAAATGACAGCATGGTACTTTATTGGCATTAGATCAATATGGAATAGAACCACCGCGAGCGGCTATTCAGGATTGAATACAACGAGGCATCCCGTCAATTAGATGGTCAGTGGTGTGCTGAATGATTACATTCCACACAGCATGCAATTGGGCATGTAACCGAACATAGTTTGCTGGACATGCTCGATTGGCGACAAATCCGGAGAATATGCTGGCCAAGACAGGATATAAAAACCTTGTAGATTATTCATAGTTACCCGTGCAGTATGTGGCCTGGAATTACCCTGCTGAAAAACAGTACAGATCTGGTTAACAGATATGGCTGTACCATAGGTCTCACAATGTCAGAGACGTATCGTTGTGCTGTGATACTGCCAAAACGTGAACCAAAGGTGTTTGTTCACCAAATGTCATCCTACCCCAAATCATGGTACCACTTAGGGGGACTGTGTGGAGACTGATAGTAAAAGCTTTCTGGTGGCGTTGTTGAAAGCGCCGACATAGCTGTGATATCGCTTTTCCTTGATCTGACGCTTTTATGCTATCCAGCAAGGTGTTACGTCGCTATGCGTAACGGAACTGTGAGCATTTGCATATCTCGCCTTGCTGTTTCAATTGTCTAATTTACATAAAGCTACACCTACAACTTTATGGTGTTGCGATTTAAGTTGTAAGCAGTGTAATAAAAATGTTCATCCTCTCTATCAATTGACAGCATAAACTGGTATAAATAAACTATGATTTGCGCCGTATTAATGCATGTCATCTTTCAAAAGAAACTTAGTTTCATACATAGTTTATTAACAATCACAAAATCAGATGCAATCACAAAATCAGAGTCAGTTGGTTCCTTTCAAGAAAAAAAAACTTTCCAGTTTAAGTACACATGTAACATTTTTTGTATTCACAGACCTATACACTCTACCTACAATATCTGCAACAACCAACAGTAACCGACAGAATCATTCTCTGGAATTCATTTTCATATGAGCTGGGTTTGAATCCTGCTAATGCATACGTGCTTGTAAACCTGCGAATCTAATTTAAACTGTAGTTCTCGTTCAAAGAAGATCTTATATGCATAAAAAGAACAAAAAAGTGCTGAATAATATTATCCATTCCAATCGGACAACTGAAACTTTCAATCTAAGAGAGTTTCTAAGTAACACAAGAAAAGTTATATTTTCTACAGAGCGTTTGGAATATCTCTTAATCTACAGGAATGGTGGGTGCGCATATATGTAGCACCCACCATTCCTGTAGATAGTCTATAGTGCAGATAGTCCATAGTGTAGATGTCCATAGTGCACTGTATTCTATAGGATGTATATGCTTATATTATATGTTGCTGGAGTTTGAATAATAATCACTGATATATATGGTGTGTTTCGAGCTTCAAATATTAAACAAAATTATGGTTGAATTATCGTAGAAGAATATCTCGGTGGCTACCTATCGAAATATCAGTTATAGTCTTTAATTGAAATGTATGTATATTTATTTACCTTTACATTGAATATTATGATATATTAAAAATTCACTTTTAGTTGCTCAGTGAAGAGGCCAGCATTTTCAAATTGATGTCCCAATTGTTAAAGTTCAACGTCACCAAATAGGTGATAAATGCAATAGCAGTAATATTACTGGCTACTTGTCGAAATTTTCAAATATCTATAAAGGTTAGAATTAACCGTACCATGAATCCGGCTTCAAATATATTGACTATTTGCCTATATCTAAAGGAAGCTACAGGAAGCTACTATCTTTATATGCTATTGTTATTGAAATATAAAAATTTATATGGTTTTTGATTGCTGAAAACTTATATACAATGTTGTGTTATGCTGAGGACTGTTACACCACATCGTATCATTTACTTCATACTAAGGAATATCACATACTGTAACATAGAAGAAGTTAGACTACATTACATCAAAAAATTTGCATTGCATACACAATACACATACGATACATTTATCATATAGAGATACATTTTCATCCTAGAGTTTTAACGAAATACACCTTAAATTATTAGTTTCGAAAACATTTTTATGCAGTGGGAATGAGTCTAGCGAATACAATACTATAAATTAAATTACCTTACAACAGGAATACAAATTAAATTACCTAATAACAGGAATAAATAAATGCTATATGCTTTGCTTATATAGAATGGCAGCTGATAAGTAGGAAAAAGCTACAACGACTTACTTGGGTTTAAAATGATATTCTAATATCAGCTTAAAGATGATTTATATCAGTTTAAGGTAAGTATTAAATGTTTAGCGTTTATATTGCCTAAATATATTTCAGTGAAAATTTAAAAATATATGTTTAAGTTAAATACTTCTGAAATATGTAATTGATTTCGATGAAATATACAATATTCTGATACACGTTTATCTACATTTAAACTATACATGGAAGATGTAGCCATTTCAGAGGAACAATGGTATTTAAAAAAACCTATTTCTCTCTCTGTATTAAGTGTTTTTATAATATCTATTAATTTATACTATCTATTATCTATCTTATACTTTCTATTAATTTACACTATCTGTTATCGATCTTATATTTTCTATTACTTTATAATATACATTATCTATATTATACTTTTTATCAGTTTACCTATTACTTTCTATACTATCTATTTTATTTCTCTTAAAAATGCATTAATCTGCAGTACTATAATGCAGCTCAACCGGCTTACAATTGCCTCAATCTCTTACAGGTTTCTTAAATATTTTACGTTCTGTAGTGAATTAAAAATAACCACTTGATTCAAATTTGATGACTCTAAATAAATAAATGATGCCATAAAATTCTACATCCAGAATACTTAAACCCGCCAATCTTATACTGTAAACTGATTATTACTTTCCTTATATACATAATGTATAAGGAAAGTATTGTGACGGGGTCGAAAATTCGAATTCGAGTTTCCGACGGGAGAGCACGCTTCAAGCATCCCTGATCACGAATCGAACATTTTTGAGGTGATGTTTGTGTGTGTGTGTGTGTACCAGTGAGCCTCTGGAGACGATATCTTACGAACGAATGGAGCGAGTCGAATGAAATTTGGTACAAAAATCACAATCCATGAATGCTGGAAGCCTATTGTTTTAAAACACAATCGAATGTTCAGAACCCCCTAAATTTTCGAGTGGAATTTTGAAAAAATCATCAAAAAATCAAAACCTTTAATAAAGTTATGCAAATAGACATATCTTATGTAATTTCTCCTTAGAAAATAATTGACATGCATTTTAGAACGCTAGCATGAATCATTCTCGAGATATTGCACATTTTTCAAATAAATTTATCAAAAAGTCTCATAAATTAAAAAAAATATTAACTGTTAGGAAACATGTTCACTTTCCATATCTAATATCATGCGATAAATTTGGTGACATCATTCTCGTGGATATAACTAGTTCCATTTATGAGAAAATATACTTTGAGTAATACTTTTGTATTTGAACGCCAATATTCATTTATTTGCTGTAAGAATAACTTATTTCTCCGTCCATAACTCTTGACGAGATTTTGACGACGAATTTAGCGGAATGTCGCCAACTTAGCGACATTCTTAAATGTCTCTAAATTAACGAAATTATAAACCAAATGGAGAAAAATGACGCCAAATCAATGAAAATGACAACTAATTCAATAAAATTCAATATCTTTAAAATAATATAAATATCTACTATAAGAATAATATTTTTTTAACTGTAAAAGTAGTAAATTCATTGCATTATATAAGGAAAGTCATGCCTTGCCCTCATCAGATTTTTTTATATATTATCTTAAAATGATAAAATTAATGTGCAACACCAGTCGCCACGAACTGAAGAATAATAGCAATGCAAAACAATGGCAAGGCTGGCAATTTGGATATAGTCATGTGGAATGCCTTGTAATAAAATATGTGAAATGTATAGCAAACTAACTGTTAAGATAGCTAAAAGTATTTTATTTGACTATTTCATCAAACTATTTTCAGATGTTAATATAAAAATATATGAAAGTACCAACAGACCATATGTTATACATAAGAGATGATTCTATTCCTTCTATTTGGGTAAAATATGTTTTTCATACAAAGTATTTCTTCTTTTCACAGAATGTGTGCTTCAAAGGTTTTGAAAACAAAGGATGACGTGAGCGGCCTAGGGAGCACTTCATAGCTTAAACGTCTGAATAACCTTCAAGTAGCATTAATTCAGAAAAGCGATGTTGGGGACCGTACATTAATGTTATATATGCCACAATATTTTCGAAATAGGCTAAGGTTGTATTCAATACTGAAAAATCTGATGTGGGCAGCACATGACTTTCGCTGCAGACTTAAATTCATATTTTCTTTATTTCTTTAATAATTCATTAGATTGAGTTTAATTGCACCAAATAACACAAAATGTACATTTTTAATTCAATTTTTGTTTTTATTTGGTAATTTGATTTTTTCCGAAAACGGCGTAACGGAAATGCAAGAAATTTAAAATATTTTGAGAACGGACAGTCCTAAAGTATAATGGAGTGTGTTATATTCTTTTCCTCGTCAAAAATTGCATATACAATAAAAATTTAATTGATACATTTGAGCATACGTAGTCTTCTTTTTTTTCTAGATTTTGGCGACTTTTGGGGGACATTTCGTAAAAATGGGCAGGTTGTTCTTTTCCGAATCGTACCAAAATCTAATCAGCAGAACATCCTACAAGTAACTTATCTACCAAATTTGGTCAATTAGTACTTTAGCTAGAGTGGATACATGAAATTTTTACGGACCATTTCGCAGAAAAAGGCGGGTTCTATTTTTACGAATCCTACCAAAAACTAATCAGCACCAGGGTCTCACCCAAGTGACTTTCATACTAAATTTTATGAAATTCAGTCCATTAGTGTTTTGGTTAGAATGAATACATACATTGCGCAGACAGACACACAGACAGACACACAGACAGACACACAGACACACACAACAGACGTCACGCTAAAAATAGTTTTTTCGTATGCTAGAGGTGTCGAAACTTGTAGATCAGTCGAAAACTCGGCTTGTGATTTTCGGTATGATTCCAATACTTTCCCTGTACATTACCATGTATTGCAGGGAAAGGAAAAATTATATTTTAAATACATATGATTTAAAAAAAAGTAAAACTATTTAAAAATCTGTGAAAAACTGTCACATATTAGTCATAGAACCAACTGATATGAGTGTTATCCAGTACCTTTGTGTAAGACTTTAACTGACTATCCAGCAAAGATGGATCATTTTCGGTATTCTTAGACTTTATCAATGAAAGAAAATCAATGAATTTCAGAAAAGCAATTTTAGGAACTTTAAATTATTGATATATATGCAAACATATTTTTGAGATAGGCTAAATTGTATTCTATACTAATTGTTTTTTAAAATATGTACAAAATTTAAAATTTGGAAATTAACGAAAAACTGTCTGATAGTTGTCATAATATCCATGGATATGGGTGATTTCCAATGTCTCTGTCTTAGAGTTTATCTAACAAAATATCTGCATGTTCAGTGACAGCTAGAAAACTAGTTATTTGCCACAATTTTGTAAATGTGCATTATGCAAATGCATAGTATTTCCGAATATGTATTGGAAATGTATAGTCATTATTTGATTTTATTTGAATGCAATGGCATCACTCCATTTTCCTGTCCCGCATTAGAAACATGCGAATACTCAATTCTCCGATTAGATGAAAGGAAAATGAAATTCAATAAAATGCCAACATTTCAATGTATTTACATTTTCAGCACTTTCCAACATGGTTGAAAAGTATTTATAACTTTATTTATTCTGTTTGTATGTATATCTGTTTGTCCGGTAGCACGATAACTGTCGTAAAAATGACTTTATCAAAATGGAATTTGTGTATGTTGATGAGACGATTTGTAGGACATATGATAATGTAAATGAAGAATATCACCCAATAAATTTTGGATTGAACTCGGGTTGAAAAGTGAAATCAATTGAATCTTATAAGACCTAATTTTTCAAGCAATTTTTAAACGAAGTGAAAAATTCACAAACTGCTTCAAAAATTTTAGGAAATATTCAAATTATCCCATAAAATATATAAAAATATCATCAAATTATGTTCGGTAGTCTTTTAAATAAAAATTAAAATAATAATTACACCCATATTATATGAAGAGATCACGTGACACACTTTAAAATATAATATGCCATCCATCTTTTTTCCCAGTGTAAAAATCGTGATTTTTAAAGTTCTTTTAAATATATATTTAGTGTCCTAAAACTGCTTTAATTTTGCATATTGTTTGTGTATCTAAATTATATGCCTACGCATTTACAATATTTTTTTTATTTTAAATGATCACTGAATTTTGATTATTTCTACAACGAATCCTAAATTTAATGGATTCAGAATATAAACAAGTGATCGTAAGATGAGTTGTATAAGAATTGCTAAATTTTTTCCAAAATTATTTAGCTCTGAAGTCTGGAATATAAGTAATATGAATGAAATATTCATTGCTTTTACATAGAGAGACAGACGATTTATATTCAGATGGCGTCATTTGAAGAAAGTTCACTTTTTTTCGATGAAGTTCTAAGTTTTCAAAAATAATAAATTATTGCAGTACTGTGACAATTTAAAATAAATCAGAGCTGAATGTATCGCATTTTAAATATGCTTAAATAAGGTTGCATGTCAGTTGAACAGTGTTTCATAATCAATACTTTACGCATGATTAATCTTTCTTGTTTAAACATGAAAGAATTATCGTACGGATTTCAAGTCTATTGGAAAGAACGTTCTTAGATTTTTGCGATGGTGTCATGATAGAATCTGTGATGATATTTTTGATTTCTAAAAGACCTATTTGTGTGAAAATCATTCCAAAATTCCCTTCAAAATAAAATAACGAATGAACTACTTTGAAATAAAAAAAATATCTCCTGGGAGTCTTGAAATCTGATCTAAACTATCACGGTATCAATTTTCGTAGCTGTGGGCCGCTTGGATATTACTTTAATCAACCAACTGACAGGTAAACATATTATTCAGAATTCACTGTAGAACACATATCTATATTTATGGCAAAGCTTACTTAGCTTTTAACTCTTCTTCTGTAAACTTTTAGCTATAGTTAATATTGTTTTCATTGTTAAAAATATTTCATTGTCATGTTTTACTTATACATTATCACCCTTTTAGATTATACACTTGTTTTTATTCGCTTATATTTGTAGTTCAATGCCATATGTCTGGAGCAGTATATCTTTTTGGATCTTGTACTAAAAACTTTAATCAACCAACCAACCAATTTGCCATTATTAAGTCCATTGAAATAACCATAATCATCCGTTTAAAGTCTACCAAATAAATGCTACCCCAGTAATAAACCAATATTGGTTTGATAGTAAACTATTAATATATATATATTGGCGTTTTATTGAAAAATGTCCAATATAACGCCAATATCGGGCATTTATTAGCCGCCAATGTTAGCTAAATAATGCCAATGCAACTTTACACTAATATTGGCTAGATATTAGCATTACAACATTACCCCAAGTTGGCGTTACATTGGAAATATTCCCAATATATGGGATATACTGTCAACTAATATTAGCTAAATATTGGGTATATATTGGCTATAAAGGACCAAAAATAATATCGTGTTAATATTGAAAGACAATATTGGCCATAAATGGTCTAAATGTCCACTTTTTCATATTTGCTCAATATTGTATCTATATTGGCTGCTAAAATTGGACCAGTATTGGCTCGCTTGTTTATTAGTAATTTTAAACTAATTTTTTTATATATGTAGAACCAATGCTTTGAATTCAACTTTATTAATTTATAAAATATTCAAAGTTCTGCAATATTTTTTGCATAATTCAGTGAAACAATTGTTTTATATTTGTATTCAAAAGCATTCCTTTTGCCATATCAACATCAATTCAATAGGCAGTGCTTCCTTCAGGGGGAAGTTTTGGAAACGCCGTGTTATGTATTTTCGTACGAATTTTGTGTCGAAAATATGGGAAAGATAAAAATTTCACGAAACTAAATTTAGTGCCGGAATGAATCGTACATGTTTGTTATTTACAGAAATTTTTTATCGGTAAATCTGAACTTTACGCATCTGCATTCAGATTGTATATATCCCCCTCTCCCTCTTTTTTCCCCATTGAATCATATTTCCCTGCTTTCTCCCCCCCCCCCACGTTTCCTATTACGGAGGAACTTTTCCTGAATACTCGCATGTCAACATCTGTTTCTCGTGTTTCTCAAATACTTTACGGGAGAAAAAACCTAGTTTGGTACGAATGAGGGGAAGTGTTCTCATGTGAAAATCCCCTTCTTCCCTATCTTTGGGGATCGTGTGAGTTACTACTTTTGACATTACATTTTTACTTTGCCAACAATACATTGCATATAGGATTGTTTGTTTGACATATAAGTCATAATGAATATTAATAGCGAGCTTCTTACTTTGCCTGCAATACATTGTATATAAAATTGTTTTTGTTTTGCAGAAATTATAAGTTATACTGAGTTTTAAAACTGAAACTTTTTTTATATACGTGAATGTAAAACATTGTGATGGGATAAAAAATCCGACCTCTGGATTTTAATGGGTCTATATATTTTAGGAATTCTTTGATACGTTCCAGACGGAGCGGATTTTGAAATAATTTTCATTCTTCCCAGAGTGGATGCTTGACCCTACAAATAGAAGATAACAACTAATAATAAAATATAACAACTAATAATAGAAGATAACAACTAATAATAGCGTACAAATAGAAGATAACGCACTCAACGCACTATTGATATATATTTCTCTTTATGTTTCAAAATGTTTCAATAAAATACTCTGAAGAAGTGTAAGTGCAGTTTTCATGTTATATAAATTACAATTTTTTAAGTGTATTTTTAATGTTATATAAATCAAGTTTTGTAAGTGTACATTTTATGTTTTATAAATTAAGTTTTTTTATCCGATTCGAAGAAGTCAGTCCATAGAATCTGACGCTGGATAAACGGAAAAACCAGTGCCGGTCATTAGGGCCTTATGCCAACCGAACGGAATGTCCGAACATGTTAATGAACATTTTTCGATTCTATCTATGTGTTTGTCTGTGATTCTGTAGATACAATAACTCTCGAGTACGTGGAGTGAATAGAATGGAAATTGATACGATTGTTTCAATGGGTGAACAATCATATCAAATAGTCCTATTGCTTTTATGGGAAACAGACGAAAGTAAAGCCCTCAACTTCCAATAATCGAATATAAAAATATAATTAGATTGCTTTTGTTACGGACAGGACTTTTATCGAGATATTTGAAATTTTTCTACAGTGTGAGTGTCATAACACTCTAACAAATTTACCAAATCGTATGAAAATGTTAAGATGATTGTAAACGATGAACCCTCGATGCTATTTTCAGGGCTAATAGACATTAGAGAAGTTTTAATGTTTACGAACATTTCTGATGAAAATTCTAAAGATCGCACGGTAGAGTAAATCTTGATAAATATGTAACTTAGATGAAACGGAAGTATGTAACGGAGATATGCATTACGAATACCTAACAGAAAATCATTGTTATAATTTGAAGGTTTGGGGTTGTTTAACCTTGGCGAAGAAATTTGGAAAACATCGCCAACTTGGCCACTTTTGGCAAATTCTAGAATTTCTCAATTTTTATAGGTTGTTTGAGAACTTCATCTTCAGTTTCCAGGTCAACAAAAAATAAAATATTTGATGGCGATAATAGGATTGACAATGTAAAGGAATTCTTCAAAAACTCAAGACCACGTTTCACTATGATAGTGCATTTTCCCTCGAGTCGGAATCTCTGTATAGTCGCTTTGGTCTCATTCGATCTGTTTCAGATTCAAATAAACTAAACAAGAACGATCTATCATGCATAAATCATTGATTATGAAACACTTTCCAAATGCAATCCAATTTTATTTAAACATCTCTAAAATGCGATACATTCAGCGGTGATATTTTAAAATTATCACAGTACTACAATTTTTTATATATTTGAAAACGTCTTCAAAAATAAATGAGTTTTATTCAGATAACGTCATCGAAATATAAATAGGCTGGCTCTCTACATAAAAGCAGTTAATATTTCATTCATAATTTTTTTTTTCATTCCTTTCATCCAGTGGCTATGTTTTTTAAATTATCACAATACTACAATAATTTATTTTACTTAAAAATTTAAAACCATGGTGGTACAAGCACTATATAACTCCATGCTTAAATCTCCATCGAAAAAGGCAATATAATCGCTGCTTCTCTATGTAACATCAATGAATGTTTTATTCATATTACAGTATTGTGGCAATTAATTGAGAAATGTCATTTTTTTCGTTTTATCACACGTAAGCTTGGGAAGAAGCACTCCAAATTAGCTCAGAGTTCAAATTGCAGTTATTATCAAAGTAGCAGGTGTTCGTATGCACCTGGAAAGAAGCAGGTGTTCAAATTCCTCCGCCAGGTGGCAGGTGTTCCGCAGTGGTAGTTTCTCAGTTGTTGCGGGGCTCATTAGCGTCATGGATATCAGCGCGGAAACACGTGCTAAAGTGATTGCGCTTAGAGAACACACTTCTAAGACGTTCGAGGAAATAGGTAAAATATGTGGAGTGAGTACAGCAAGTGTCGGGAGGATCTGGAAGCGGTTTCAGGAAACAGGAAATGCTGGAACCAACCGCTCTGGAAGATGCGGCCGAAAAAGATCAACTTCGACTCGTGACGACAAAACTTTACGTCTAAGTCCACGGTGGCAGCTGGTGTTGATATTGCACCTTCAACAGTGCGATACAGGCTGTTAGAACGCGGACGGAGAGCACGTCGACTGTACAAGAAGCAGCTTCTGACGCTTCGCATGAAGAAAAAAAGGTTGGAATGGGCACGGAAATACAAAACATGGACTGAGAAGGACTGGGAGAAAGTTCTCTTTTCTGACGAAACATATTTTGTGGTTCAGGGATTTAGATCTATGTTCGTGAGAAGGAGCCAAGGAGAACCTCTCAATCAGCACCACTTCAATCAAGCACCCAAGCATCCGCCCAAAAAGATGTTTTGGGGTTGTTTCAGCGTTTTGGGGACAGAATCTCTTGTTCCCGTAGAGGGAATGATGAACAGTGCCAGTTACGAAGTCATATTGACCCGAAAAGTGCTTCCAACCATGGCTAAACTGTGGCCGAACGGAGATTGCGTTTTCCAACAACACAGCGCGCCATGTCACACTTCGAAGCGAATCAAAAATTTCTGCTCAAAAAAAAATATTACCGTACTGGATTGGCCCGGGAATTCACCAGACTTGAATCCCATAGAAAATTTGTGGGCTATTGTCAAAAAACGGCTTCACAAATTTGACTGTACGACGATGGACAAGCTAATTTCGGCCGTTATTGACATATGGTTCAGAGACGTTGAAATTAAAACTACATGTGCTAGTCTTGTACATTCCATGCCAAAACGTGTCTGTGATGTTATAAAGTCTCGGGGAGGTCATATCACTTATTAGTTTTAAATGTATCCATAGAAAACTTGAATAAAACTGAATTTTATAAAAAAAACTGCATTTCTCAATTAATTGCCACAATACTGTAGCTATATTGCAGACTCTAGAGCTAAATAATTTTGTATTAAAGAAATTCAGCAATTCTTATAAAACTCACCTTACATCTTGATGTGTTTACATTATCCAAATGCAAAAATCAGGCTTAGTTATAGAAATAATCAAAGTTTGATGACGATGTAAACTAAAACATATTGTACTTACCTTGTCGCAGTATATAGATGCACCGAAAAAATAAAAAATAAAATTTGTTTTAGGCCAGATGCAATACTAAATATAAATTAAAAATAATTTTAAAAATCACGATTTTGACACAAGATGGATGGCATTGGTCATTTAAACTCAAATATATTGTAATTGAGCTGTTTCAGAATATAGATGCACAGCAATTAACCAAAATTAAAGCGGTTTTAGGACGGACACAACACTAAATATAAATTAAAAATAACTTTAAAAATCACGATTTTGACACAAGATGGATGCCATATTTTATTTTGAAGTGGGTCACGCGATCTCTTCATAAGATATGAGTACACACGTTATTTTAATTTCTATTTAAAAAGCTACCGAATATATTAGCTGAAATTTGCTATATATTTTATAGGATAATTTGAATATTCCTTTATACTTTCGAAGCAATTTGTGAATTTTAAATTCGCTTAAAACTGTTTGAAAAATTAGGTCCTATAGGGTTCAGTGTATTTCACTTTTTCAACCCGGGGTCAATCTAGAACTAATTGGATGATATTATTCATTTATATTCCCATAGGTCACACCGACCGTCTGAACAATAAAATTTCATTTTGATAAAGTTATCTTTACGATAGTCAACGTGCTAATGGACAGATAGAGAGACAGACAGACAAACAGAATGAACAAAGTCATAAAAACTTTTCAACTATGTTGTAAAGTGTTAAAAATCCAACATTTCGTAAAAATTTTAAATAAGGCGGACAATACAAACATATTTAAAAATAACTTAAACAGCTTGGTCTCATGAAAACATTAAATGCACAAATTGCCATCCTTCCTCTGCCAACGTTTAAAACTCTTTATCAATAACTTTGATTAAGTGTGTAGGATGTCTTTTTTAGTGCCCACTAGTCATTGAAAATGCGCGAAGTGCGGTTTAAATGGTCTATTCAGTTAATTCAGTTAATAATAATATATTCTGTTAATTGATTAATAAGAAATATCAACCATGCATAAAGCATTGATTATGAATCACTTTGCAACTTCAATACAATTTCATTTAAACATCTCTAAAAAGTGCGATACATTCCTCGGCAGTATTTAAAAAATTATGACAATACTACATTAATTTATTATACTTGAAAACTTAAAAGTTTATCTCAAAAAATGAACTTCATTCAAATGACGTCAATTATATATAAATCGCCTGGCTCCCCGGTAATGTTTCTAACTTTATCATAATACTGCAATAATTTATTATATTTGAAAACATCATCAAAAACAACTGAAATTTATTCAAATGACGCCATCGAAATATAACACGCCTGGCTCTCTCTAAAAAAGCAGCATTTCATTCATTAACATTTTCCCACCCATTACATTCATCACAATACTATAATAATTTAATTTATTTAAAAACTTAAGACCATAGAGGTACGAGTAATAAAAGTCTATGCTTAAAACTTCATCGAAAAAAATCGCCCTTCTCTCTGTAAAATCTATGAATATTTTATTCATATCAGCTACAGGCTCCATGATCTAAATAATTTTACGTAAAAGAAATACAGCAATTCTTATACAACTCATTCTCCATATTTTGCTGTTTACATTTTACATAAGTGAAAAATAGGCTTCGTTGTAGAAATAATCAAATTTAAATGATCATTTAAACTCAAATATATTGTAATTGCGTTGTTTGAGTATGTAGATGCACAAAGTTTAAGCAAAAATAAAACGGTTTTAGGGCAGATACAACATTCAATATGAATTAAAAAGAACTTAAAAAAATCACGATTTTGAAACAAGATGGATGCCTTATTTTATTTTGAAGTGGGTCACGTGATTTCTTCATGAAATGGTCACGTCATCGCTTCATATAAGAGGTGTAATTAATATTTTAATTTTTATTTAAAAAACTACTGAATATATTCTGCTGAATTTTTTTTATATATTTTATGGGATAATTTGAATATTACTTAAAATTTTCGAAGTAATTTGTGAATTATAAATCCGCTCAAAAATGTTTGAAGAATTAGATCCCATTGGGTCCAATGTATTTCATTTTTTCAACGCGCGTTCAATCCAAAACTAATTAGGTGATATTTTTTCTTTATATTCCCATAGGTCCTACAGACCGTCTGAACAACATACTAAAATTACATTTTGATTAAGTCATTTTTACGGCAGTTATCGTGCTAACGGGCAGACAAACAGACATAATGAACGAAGTCATAAACACTTTTCACCTTTGTTGTAAATTGTTTAAAAATGATATAAACTATTTACACCGCCTAGCCTTTTAAAAACAATAAATATATATATTGATATTATGTCGCCGAAAACAATTAAAACTGCTTATCAACAACTTTGGTTAAGTATGTAGATGTCACATTTAGTGACCACTAGAAACTGAGAGAGCGCGAAGTGTTATTAAAATGGTTAGTTTGATATATTCAGTTAATTACTAACTCCCTACTTTATTTCCCCTATCGGATCTTATGTTTCTATACAGTATTCATACATTCCATTTTGCGGAAGGATTTCTCATGACGGAGCCGTCCACATCTGTTACCTCCACTTTTGAGATACATTATGAGAGAACAAATCCCTCTTAATGCGTTTGAAGTGTTTCTCAGTAAATCTACTGAAGTGAATACAAGATCTATCTTGCTACTTTTCTAAGTTTTTTCACGTTTTGGATGTATTGGATTCCGTCAATATGATTTAGCGTACTTCTTCATTACGTTCACGGTAAATTTATATCTTAGTAATATTAGTTAAGTTAGGTAGAGAAACAATGTAGTTTTAGAGGGTAGACAAGAACTTTAAAAACTATGTCCTTAATATATAATTTATCTTATTCAAATGCACTAAAATATAGCAGCTATGCATTTCTAAACTATACGTTTAAGGATAACACTTTAAATTGCATTTTCAAATTTTAGAATTGAATTATATATATATAAGAGTCACGGCATTGCGAACGTACGGAAATATGTACAATTCTGCAATTTCACATACATACTAATTAATATGAACCCATAGTTGTGCAGGAAAGGTTTAGAACTTTAATTTAGGTTTGAGTTAATTAAAAATTAATTAATAACCTTTTGTAATGAAAGTTTGGGCTAACAATAAATTGGTCGAGACAATTTCTCCTGCGTGATTGGTTGCTTGCAAAATCGCCACGACTGTAAAAGAAAGTGTGGACTGCAAGATTAATTATTACACTTGCGGCGATGTGGATAATGATATGTCTGTCTTATCGGTGATTCTTACAAGTAGAGTGTTTCGTCACTATTGTTGCCTTGAACAATCTCGGTGAAGATATAATTAATTTTGCACTTAATAATTTCATGTCTTATTGTTGACTTTTTGTTAGAACTTTTAGAATGCTAACTGACAGTTTGAAATTCATTGAATTTGTTTACATTTAAATTCTGGTGCGCGTCTACGATTGTAAATTTGAAATCTAATGTTAAACATTTATTCTCCGCAGTAGTGTGCGCCCGTCCGGCGGGATGACAAATCTCGCGAAGCGAGATCCGGGGGCTTAAGAGGTTGCCAATCATGGGGTGGAGTCTCAACGGATATATCACGCCTGCGCAGCAGGCGGGGCGAGATATCTTGCAAAGGGAGCTCCAGAAATTAATGAACGGCAGCAACCAAGTTGCAGAGTCCAGAGCTTTGGGATTAGGCGAGCGTTAGCCAGCGACTGGTGAGCATGGGACGAGTTTTTGCAGCTGATTCTTTTCGAACGGCGTGAAAGAGCCCACGAAGTAAGTTTCGGGGTTGGTGATCATCAGCGAGCAAAAGGTGAACACAGCAATAGGCGTGCTGCGACTGTATATGAGACGTTACGAAAGAGGTTGCTAAGCGAATTTCAGATATAAGTGAATGGCAGCGAACTGCGACGGAGTCTTCGAGCTCAGGTGGTTGGTCAGCGACATCCAACAGAGGGTGGATCTCCAATGGTTGCATTACGCCTCCGTAGCTATATACCTTATAATATACTAGACTCTCTATGAGGCGGGTCTAATTAATGTTACTGTATTGATGCAATGTTATCCAACTTAGCGAACTCCTAACGTGATCTGTAACACACTATACCAGACCATTTGCACGCTGCCACAACTGCCGCCGTGTTCATGCGGAGTACGACCACGTTCAACATGTGGGTCCGTAAGTCCTTCCGAGATGTTGGTGGTAAGGGAAGGAGGGTACGGTCCCTGTGGATGCCTCTCCCACTGGGAACCGGTATAATTGGGTGGCACTTCTCGGCTGTCCAAATATTTACCTTACACCTTTCTGTTAGCTCGGACGGTTTGGGTCTCAACAACAACACTATATCAGACCAGAGCTCTTGTTTCCGAGAATATCCGGTTGTCGGAGTGTAGGGTTCACTTGCTACATAATTGTCCAACAACCAGTTCTACTCATCACGTCTGGAGTCTGAATGTATTTGATCACGTGGCAAGTTCTGATATGTTGGTTAGAAGAAGAAACGCCCCTCCGTGAATCTATACTTGTCAGATCTATGTGCGTAGCAAGGGGGTTGAAAGAGATAGTGAAATGCGCAATGGTGCTCCATAAGTGGCAGCAAACAATATGGAGGAGACAAAATGTCTGGCCAGTTTAAATAAAAAAACTTCCAGTTTTTCCGTAACGTTCCTTTCCGTTAAAGTCTACGGTTCTTTTAAGTATAGGCTGTTTAAAGAATTGCATTTGCATTAAAATTACCATAAACTACATTTTTGACACTTTACATCATAGTTGAAAAGTGTTTCTGACATTGTTCATTCTTTAATTCTGTCTGTCTGTCCGTTAGCACGATAACTGTCGTAAAAGTGACTTTATCAAAATGAAATTTTAGTATGTTGTTCAGACGGTCTGTGGGACCTAAGGGAATATAAATGAATAATATCACTCAATTAGTTATGGATTGAACCGTGGTTGAAGAAATGGAATATATTGAACGCTATAGGATCTAATTGGTCAAACATTTTTCAAGTAAATTTAAAATACACAAATTGCTTTGAAAGTTTTAGAAAATTTTCAAATTATCCCATAAAGTATATAAAGAAATTTCAGTAAAATGTATTCAGTAGCTTTTTAGACAAAAATTAAAATAATAAGTACACACTTTATATGAAGAGGTCACGTGACCAGTATATGAAGAAATCAAGTGACCCGCTTCAAAATAAAATATGGCATTCATCTTGTGTCCAAATTTCGATTTTTAAAGTTCTGTTTAATTCATATTCAATGTTGTATCCGTTCTAAAAAACCCTTTTTTTGCTAAAATTATGTGCATCTACATACTGAAACAACGCAATTACAATATATTTGAATTTAAGTGATCATCTAATTTTGATTATTTCTACAACTAAGCCTAATTTTCACTTATAAAGAATGCAAACACCAAAAGATCTAGAATGAGTTATATTAGAATTGCTGCATTTTTTAACGTAAAATTATTTAGCTCATAGTGTCTGCAATATAGCTGATATGAATGAAACGTTTATTGATTTTACACAAAGAAGCAGACAAGTTTTTCGATGAAGTTTTAAGCATAGAGTTAAATTACTTGTACCTCCATGGTGTTAAGTTTTTAAATAAAGTAAATTAATATAGTATGGTGATAAATGAAAGGAATGGAAAAACGTTTATGAATGCTTTTATACAGAGAGCCCGGCGATTTATATTTCGATGACGTCATTTCAATAAAGTTGATTTGTTTTCGGTGAAGTTTTCAAATATAATAAATTATTGTATAATAATGTTAAAAAACTTACCGAGGAATGTATCGCATTTCAGAGATGTTTAAACCAGGCAATTTATATTTCAATACCGTCATTTGAATGAAGTTCATTCTTTTCGATGAAGTTTTAAGTTTTCAAATACAATAAATTAATGTAGTATTATGATAATTTAAAAAATATTACCGAGGAATGTATCGCATTTTAGAGATATTTATTTAAATAAATTGCATTGAAGTTGGAAAGTGTTTCATAATCAACGCTTTATGCATTATTGATCTTTCTTATCCATTCTTTAATTTTATTTAACTGACGATCCTTTCCATACTCTTAGTTTTGAATCAACACCACATATACTACCCCAGTTAAAAGGAAGAAATGTGGGGATATTGTTTTAGTTGCACAAATATGTATTCTGGGAAAATGACAAATTTTTAAAGTTACATCAATTAGAAACGCCTTTTTGAACAAATGCCAATAAATATAGTGCTTGTTATACTGTATTATTTCTTGCTACTGAAAATATATTGAATAAATTTATTACACAATATAATGTATAATATATTAATTCTCTCTAAAATGAATACATAAAATAATTTTATAGCTTTAAAGAATCCATATATTGCATTTTATCATTTACGTAAAAGTATTACTTTAATATATAAACGTACTTCATATTAACGATAAATATATACTATATATAGAAATAATCTTCAAATAGAAATCGTGTAACATTTATTATAGAATACTGTAATTTTCAATTTCATAATGCATTCTAAATTCTATTTGTTGTTTAAAGAGCGAAAAGTGAATTTATCTCCCTTTGGATTAAACTTAACCTTCTGATAACCGTCTATTGCTCCAGAATTATTGCTCAACACAACACAATGAAATATTTAACATATTCTACGCGTTTATGATTTTCAAAAGCTTTGAAGACTTTTCACAGAAGGAAAATTCGAATTCACTGAAGGAAAATTCAATTTTCTGTTTGAAATAAATTCCAATTAGTGATTTAAAGCGTGTATTTTGGTCAGTTTCTGCTCGTTCCCGAGTATTACTGAAGTCAACAGCGTTATGTTTAGAATCAAAAGTCTTCAGGCAAAATTGAAAGTTTATATATATTTAAGTTTGCTATTACCACTTTATTCGATATTAAACTCCGATTAGTAAAATAAATATTTATTATATATTTATGTACAAGGTATTCATAAATGAAGTACGCACTTTCATATTGCATGTAAATGATAATGTCGAGAGATAAGAATTTGAAGTAATTGTTGCATAATATTGTAATTATGAACATATTAACGTTTTATGATAAATAGCCTTTATTACTTCCCTTATATACATAATGTATAAGGAAAGTATTGTGATGGGGTAGAAAATTCGAATTCGAATTTTCGACGGGAGAGCACGTTTAAAGCATCCCTCATCACGAATCGAACATTTTTGAAGTGATGTCTGTGTGTGTGTGTGCGTGTGCGTGTGCGTGTGTGAAAGTATGTGTGTGTGTGTGTGTGTCAGTGAGTCTCTGGTGACGATAACTGACGAGCGAATGGACCGATTCGAACAAAATTTGGTACAAAAATCACAATCCACAAACACTGGAAGCCTATTGTTTTTATACGCAATCGAATTTTCAGAACCCTCCTTAATTTTCGAGTGAAATTTTGAAAAAATCATCAAAAAATCAAAACCGCAAATAAAGTTACGCAAATAAACATTTCTTATGTAATTTTTCATTAGAAAGCGATTGACATAAATTTTAGAACGCTAACATGAACCGTTCTTGAGATATTGTACATTTTTCAAAAAAATTGTCAAAAAGTCATATAAAAAAAAAAAAAAATTCCTATTGAGAAACATGTTCACTTTTCATATGTAATACCATGCGATAGATTTGGTGACATCATTCTTGTGGAACTAGCTCGTTCCATTCAGGAAAAAAGATACTTTCAGTAATGCTTTTGTATTTGATCGCCAATAGTTATGTATCTGCTGTAAGGATAGCTTATTTCTCCACCCATAACCCTGGGCGAGATTTTGGCGACGAATTTGGCGGAATGTCGCCAACTGGGCGACCTTTTTAATTGATGCCAAATTAAAAAAAATCTCGCCAAATGGCTTCAAATGACGCTAAGTCAATAAAAATGACGACTAATTGAAAAAAATTCAATATCCGGGAAAGAATATCAGTATCTACTATAAGAATAACATTTTTTTAACTGTAAAAGTAGTAAATTCATTGAATTATATAAGGAAAATCATGTGTTGCCCACATCAGATTTTTTCTTTTTCGGTGTCACTGCCTAAGCATGTTATAACTCATGCAATTAGAAAGAAGGAGATAAAACTCCAATGGATGAAACGCTTGAAAAAGCCGTAATGCCTTGAAAATTATATCTAGATGTTGCTAGTGTTAGTAAAGTAGCTGTTACTGTGATTGGCAAAATAGAAATGCGTAGTCCTTAGTATATGTATTTTTAATGATTTTTAAATTAAGGATTCCCTTATTGTGAGTAAAATTTAAAAGCACTTTTTACAGTTGTAAAATAGAGTATTATATATATGGAGATAAAAATAAATTAAAAGGTAAAATAATTTTGAATACCTAGTAATATTGTTTGTTTCAGTTCTACTTAGCATTAATTGCTAATAATGTATTTTTACAAAATTGACAAGTTAAATAAATATTTAATGCCTTTTGCCGTAGAGATACATACAGTGATACTACTCATCTTATTACAGTGCCTCAAACGATATTGGAGATATCTTAATATGAAGGTATCCTCTTCGTTTACCCCCAAAGATATTTCTTACATTTACAATTGAAGATATATCCCTGCAATCAAAGATAGATCTTCACTTTTACATCCTTGCTACAATTCTTCGCATTTCCCCAATTTGAAGATGCTCTCATTATCCAGCATTATAGCACTTTCCAGTAGTTAGCTTTGGATGCTCAAGGTCGTTTTGACCAGGGCTGTTTAACATTGTATGATTCAAGGTCCACATTGCAACATAAAGAGCAACAGAAGAGCCATACCTAGAACATAGTACCTACAAAGATTAAAATATAGAATCGAAAATGTGTTTCCTACTGGTAGGATTACCAGCACTTACATTTTGCAATACATAAAGCCATATTGCTTATATAAGATTTGTATTTTAGAAAATAAACATTGTAAATAAAAATTAAAATATTTCATTTTAATAAGAATCATGCAATTATTCGCTTCCATGGATTAAATCAGCTATCGATATAGATGCTTTATTGCCAGTTGGAGTAAAGGTTAAAGTTATTTACCAGTCAAAGAGCGTATGCACTTCAATGTTATTTATTTCACCGCTGAAAAGGTATTTTGTCAAATATATGTGTTCCCGAGCATTGAACACTTATTGAGTCTCAATTAATTTCGTATATTCATCTATTTGTAATAATTTGAAACTGTACTCTTTTTACGACTCTGTCGCTAATGAAGATATAATTGCTAATGCGACAATTCAACTTGAAAGTTAAATCTTGAGTTTTGAGTGTTGACAGGCAGTGGCTCAGTGAAATTAAACGTCCAAAGTATATTTTTCTAAAGTATCTAAATTGATTCTTGTTGTAAAATATGGCTGTTTTAGTTTACTTTATATTAGCTGAAAATCTCTCAAAATTCTACATTTCTTCATAAAGATCTTTCTAAGTCAGAAGAAATCATTGTTGACCAATGTTGATATAAAAAGCTCATACTTGGAAACATAAAAAACCCTGATACTTGAAAACCCATTCAAATTTTCATATGGGTTGGCAATATTATGTTGCTTTCAGTGTAGTTTTAAGCTCGCCTCATTTAAATGATTGGTGGCATGGCCGATAAAAATGCATGAAGATAAAATGGTGAGATCTTGCATTAATTTTTAAATTCTGGTATGTCAAATTTAAGCTCTAGGGAATAATTTGCATTTATTTCCGAATAGTAAAAAAGAAGGCCAGATATCTTCTTCACTTAACCAGCAAATGCAAGAATGAAGGAGAAAATCACCATATGCAGCATTCCTTTCAAGACATGGGAATTTATGACGGGCCAAAAATCGATTACATCTCGCATACTCTTACTCACTTTTACAGCTACTCTCATGATATTCACTTAACGTACATGCTGTCTACAAAGTTCTTGTGACATATGATACAATATATATTAGGTTATAATGTTACGTAGTTTCAATATTCCTCTAAACTCAATGTTAGTCCATACCATAGTTTCAGACCCATTGGTGGAAATTCAGTAATGTATATTGAATCCTCCATACTTTGGTAACGGAACCTTAAATTATTGTAACAATGTTAGTACCATTAATAGTTATATGCAAAGGCATGAGACTCAGAAGTTCTTCACTAGAGGTACAGTCCATCTGAATACTAAGAACAAAAAAATTAAACGATCCATCTGTGCTTCATCTGATTGATCCAGGTAAAGATAAACGTCCACAGTTTCAAGGTTTATCTATATATCCATGGACTGCAGTACATTTAGTTATATATGTGTCACATTTGGTACAATGCGCATACTATATATTGAACATTATATGTATATAAGCGGATACATCGAACAATCCTGTGTAAGGATGTTGTCTTTTTCTTTCACTATATATATTATAATGTATAGGGAAAATATTGTGATGGGCTATAAAATTCGAGTTCCAGTTTTCAACGGAAGATCATTTGTGTATATGCATGTATTTATATCTTAGTGCATAAGTGTGTTTTTGTGTATGTGCATTAGTAGGTGTATCTGTGAGTTTGTGGATGCTATATCTCAAGAAAGAATTGAGCGTTTTGATATATATATATATATATATATATATATATATATATATATGTATATATATATATATATATATATATATATATATAAATCAGTATATAAAATATTATTAATATCCAGTTATTAAGAATAACAATGTTAAGTACACCTTGTTACTACAAATAACATCTTTTTAAATTCATAAACATCAGTATCCAAAATACCTTCCTCTCCAAATATTATTTTTTTCTTTTATTAAAACACATTTTAATTTTAAATTCAACACCTTGCTACAATTTCAGCAACATATTGACAGATCGTTCTCAAATAATTTTAAATAATTTTTCATCTCCATGTTTCACTTCCAACAGTTGAAACCTTAATATATAGAATTACCTGTAATCTGCATGGAGTAAAAATGCTTAGTCAGTATCATGCAATCTACACAGTTAAGCAGCGCAAGGGGTAAATACATTTATATTATTATATTCTTATACATTTTCATTACATTATATTCGCCTTTAAATACTTAGCTACGCGCTGGTATATTTGATTATTATATTTGATTTCTTATATATCTGATCCAATTTGTATTTTATTCTACGTCGGGCCGTGTGCATTATTTCTGTAATATAATTTGCAGTAACGCACGCAGAAACGTAGAATCAGCATTAACGAAACATGTATGGCACTTGATAACGTGCATGCTTTTGGAAATGCGTTTCACTTTATTCAATTTATTCAATTTCAAAAAAAAAAAAAAAAAAAAAAAAAAAAATGGAGCTCGAAAAGGCTTAGCTCACAGTGCAAAACAATGGTTCTGTTATGCAACTTTTCATCTTTAAACACATTTCTTTTCATCTTTAAACACATTTCTTTTCATTTTAAATAGATTTCTTTTCATCTTTAAATACATTTCTTTTCATCTTTAAACACATAAATTTACACCATGTATGTTTGTGCTGGAAACAATGGAATTAGAACCTTAAGTACATGCATTACATATATGATTTATATCAATAATTTCATCTTCATGTGTTGTACAAAATTTATTCACCCATCTTTACCACATGCAATTCTTATTCCATTCTTTAACTTTTATATGGAACAGGTAAAAAGGGGTATTTTACACAAATTTAGTATCTCTTTTATTTATAATGTTTTCTTTTCATGATTGTTTAAATATTCAATGACTTGTCGTATAGTATTATTGATGTCACATGTACATTTCAGTTCATCTTCCTTTCACTCATGTTATACAGAACATTTACTATTAATGATCTATTTCATGTATATATAATACAAGTAAAATAATTATATATATATATATATATATATATTTGAAATGTAATAATAAGAATTATGTAAAAATAAAAAAATAAAAATACAATTCAAGTAATATTAACATCACCATAGAAGCAGAATTTGCTTCTATGGTGATGTTAATATTACTTGAATTGTATTTTTATTTTTTTATTTTTACATAATTCTTATTATTACATTTCAAATATTTATCCATATACTTGTCTGCTGCATTATGCGCGTATTGTATATTGGTTTCTTATTTTCTGTCTAGTTGTTTACGAGTTTCTGTGGTAACATTCATTTTTAATTAGTTAGAATTATATATATATATATATATATATATATATGTATGTATGTATGTGTGTATATGTGTGTGTATGTGTGTATATATGTGTATATGTGTATATGTGCATGTATATATTTATATATATATATATATATATTACATTTCTTTGTACTTGCATGTGCAAGTAGTAACCTTAATATTACTCGAAAAGTAACATAATTATTAAAAGTTATATGTATATAGTACGCGAATTTAATTTAAAAATTGTAATAATAAGGCTAAAATATTATTATATGAAATTAAACAAGTATTTACAAGTAAATATTTACAAAATTTCAACTTACGCCAAGAAATAATACCCAAATGTTGACTTAAGAAGATTGCTTAATATCATTCTTTAAATTATTGTTTTCAATTTATCTTTTCTTATTTGTATTTGACTTATATCGAAAAATGTTTTATCCCCCAGGAATCCTATTGTTTGCAGAGCTCTAAATTGAGATTAAAATTATATAAATACCAGAAAGCAATTGTATATACTCTAGTCACAAAAATGTTTCTTTAAACTAAAAAATAGCAAAAGTATATTTAAGACAAATATATTACAATATTTTTTTTTTCATTTTCAGAGAAAATCTAAAAAAAGAGTAAAACATGCATGTTGGACAAAATAATAAAGAAACTGAACTCATTAAACGGTATACCAGCCATTAGGGGATATCTAAAAACAAAGCAATGTTAAAAGATAGAATTTACATATTTGATAAAGCTACGAAATATAGTTTTAAAATATTTTTTTTTTAATTTTTCAATCTATACATATTATTACACTAGAAACTCATTCAACATGTACTGAAGTGGATATTTAGATCAGAAATAATGCCAATTTGTTAAAATTTTGAAATCATGAAATATTTTCAGAGTTCTTCATTTCATACAATAAAACAATTTCTCAAGATTTATTGATAGGAAAGAGAAGTTACCCTCACAGCAAAGATCGTCACATGTGTGACTGTGACGTTGTAGTCACGTGACACCTGGGTCACAATGTGACATCATATTTGTGACTTCTATGCGACGTTACGTATTAGTAACTTTGTAACTTCATTGTTAATACATTCTGTGACGTTTCCACAATTTAATTAACACGTAACAATGTGACGACATGACAACGGCAATTACAATGTGACGTCACAAACAAGAAGTTAATATGCCACATCACAAACGGCCATTAAAATGACCAAAATGACTTCGCTGTGACTTCAATATGACATTGTCGAGACGTACTGCGACGTCTTGTGACGTCCCAAAGTCACAGTGTCACGTAAATCTTACGTCACTGAGAAAAAATGCTGTTAGGGTAGGAACACTCAGTTGCTACCTCTACGAAAATGAGAATATTTTCAAAACAAACAGCCTACAAATACAGACATTCTACCTATATGGGGCTTTTCTCTGGATGCAAAGACTACCTGTGGAAGAATGGTTTCATCTGTAACCTTGAGAGTTATAGAATCCTAGTATAATTCCAGTTACAGGTAGATGACCTTGTGGATTTGATCCAGCCTCACTTTAGGGGGACTGGACAAGCCTACCTTGCCCATATTGAATTTACAAAATGCTTTTCTTCCTTTTTCTTAGAGAATATAAATGATATCTGAACACATTTTTCACAGTTAAATGGCGTAATACTTTTGCACATTTTAACAGCTAATTTTTTGTTTCAGTTTGAAAATTTTTATATTACAAAGCTTTCCTCAAATTTACATATTTTCACCAAATTTTGCAATTTTCATATTTGATTAAAAAAATAAACAAATAAAAATACCATATAAAAATACTCACACAATTAGAGCAAATGCTCCATTGGAATTTCAGTGTTGCATCCAGTAGTTATTGAGGAAAGTGAATAAGAACTCACATTGTGAAGAACACAAAACCCTACATTCTGAAGAAAAGGGAACGAAAAAATAACAGTGAGAAAAACGGTAAATGGCCCATACTTCGAGGGTAATATATAGAAACAAAGAAAATTCCCCAGATTCTATTTTGCGGTTTAACTAATGGGCATTTTCAAACAAGCAAGAAAACATATTGAATCATTTAAATCGAACATAAAAAAAATCGAATGTATCAGTCAATTCTTTGATTCCGCTACCTTTTAACTGCAGACCTCGATAAAAAGAAAACACTTTGTGTGAATGAAATTAAAAGCAGGATTTTAAAATAAATAAATAAAATTCGATATGAGGGTTACAAATATACATTGATCTTTAAATACAGAATAATTAATATTGAGGTCATTTGCGCAGTATAACTGACTTCGTAGGTATGCATAGGTATTTCTAGATACCTCCTAATTGTAGAATATAGAATATTTTTTTTTCGTTTCTTTTTCTCTATAGATTAGTAGCTCTTCTTATTAAGCAGTTTTTGTCTGTCTGTGTCGGGTTGATGAGTGCGAAAATACACGAAAAATAGTTCCACATTCTGCTAACTATATGTATCATCTGAATTGTGGAACCCTATATCAGTAGATTTTGTGAATTTATATTCATAATTTAAAATTTGCAGTATCCGCCGCCGCCGCTGTTTAATAAATTTATCCTTCCTTGAGTTTCTCTGCTTCGTATCTCAAAAACTATAGCATACAAAAGTATAAAATTTGGCACATTTGTAGAAAATACTTTAGAAAATAAGATGAAATAAACCGTTTTCCGATATTGTAGTTTAAGAAATATTTAATGCCAAAATCAAAAACAAAATACTTGATCTGTGAGTTCGCGTACTGGATAGACTAACAATAGCAAGACCACGAATTTTTGCAGGCAGGAGGTTATAAAATTGGATTGGTACTTATATAATTTCTGCAGGACGGACTCCTGTATTTAATTTAGATGCAGTTTAGGAGATATTTTACATTTTTGCTCTTCTGAAGTGAAAAATGTTTCGTATCGGCAAGTCCATCGATTTTCTCTGTTTCGAACTGCAAAAACGATAGTATACAAAAATATGATATTTAGTACATTTATGTAGAAATAATAGGCTAACACGATGAAATAAGCCGTTTATCGATTTAAACTTTAGTTTGACTTGAAATAGTTAGCCCAGCGAGCAGGAGACGAAACCTCCTGAATCGCGAGGCGAGTTACGGCTGTTGGCGAAGTTTAGCGAGCAGAGGACAAAGTCACCTAGTTGTATACTATAATAAATGTCACTTTAGCTGTAGAACGTAGGACAAATAGCATTGCCATGATAGGTTGAAAACGGATGTTGTATGTCATTTAAAATATCCTAAAACATATAAAATTCTAACATGAAATTTTAATAAAATTTCAAATTGAAATGCAGTTAATCATGCATAGAAATTGCCATACCCCTGGAATAAGATCAGAAGCTATCAAAAGTCGATTTGATCACGTACATGAGATTTAAGTTCACTTTCTTAACGGAAGGAAAAGGCGAGGTAATATTTAAAGATCAACGTAAGTGTAGTTTAATTCGAATATTTCTTTTTTACAGACTCATGGATTTAAAACGAAGATAATAGAATGTTTATTGAAATCTGCGATCTAAGCTTAATAATAAGAATTTATTGGCGGAGGGGTCTATATAAAAGGCAAAATCAAAGCTTAAAATATTAAGTATGATTTAGAAAATGCATATTTTTTCATTATTGTCGTGTTTACCCATAAAAATTGACGGATGTAAATAGATTTATTTTACTATATTTCTTTAAAACCAGTATTGAAATATCGGTAGTTATAGCAGGTGTTGCCAGTTTAAGTCGCATATAAAAAGGTGGGACATCCCAGTGGTTAGTGCGCAGGTATTGCACTTGGAAGACCCGAGTTCGATTAACGGACCTGCCCAAATTATACCCGTGTTCACACAGAGTACAGGTACGTTTAATATGTGGATCCTCCGAGAGTTGTAAAGGAAGGATGGTACGTTCCCTGTGGATGCCGCCGGCACTAGAGTCCGATCTAAAGTGAGTGGTACTTCATCCGATCTAAAGTGAGTGGTACTGGCCCAGTCATCTTTCGACCCAGATTGTCAGACCTACCCGAAGCTTGCATCTTCCGGTCTGTCTGACGGCCTGGGTTGAAGAAGAAGACTCATATAATAAAACAACAAATCGAAACTGTAAAACTCCATTCCACATTTTCAATAATAAACGTTCTGCATATCATTTGGGTAAATTTGCATAACAAAAATGAAAATTTCTTAGTAACTGAATTAAAAAAAACATGTATATTTTTTGTGAGCTTTTGTTCACAAATTGTTCCTAAAAATAATCACGTAAAATTTTATTTTTTCAAGTTGACAACTGCTTAATGAAGCTAATACATGATATATACTTGGGCTGATTTCTGATAATATAATATTTAGCTAGCATTTATATCCATAACTAATATTTACCCTTATACATAGGCTTTTTAGTGTCATTATTGTTCCTGGAAGTTTCATTGATTTTTCTATAGCAAACAATAATTTGTAAATTTTAAAATTCGATTAAATCTAATCTTGCAAATTAGTAAAATACATTTTCAGTTGAGTTGTGATGCTAGTTCTACAAAATTCAATAGTGATATATGCGTTCGTTTATATGTTATCATGTCCACATCTCAAATACATACTCTTACATTCAGACGTATTGAAATGTTTTTAAAAATGTATGTGTGCTGAGGACTAGAAGGTAGATGGGAGACTTAAATGGTAAAAAAGTTGTTAGTGTTATTAGAAACATTTAAAAAGACGGCATAACACAAAATACAATTTCAAAAGACTGGATAAATAAAACAAAACTAAATAACTTTTGTGTAGATTCCAATCCAAGAAAC